>JAJHZJ010000588.1:0-100000 GCA_023548195.1 Bettongia penicillata ogilbyi
GACACAGAACATAATTTACCACAATTAATGCATTAGGAAGGGCTTACGCATGATGAGAAATTGATAGAAGATATTGAACAACAAACACAGAACTTTGGGAAGTAAGCCCTTCCTAATGCATCAGTTGTGAAACTAATTTTGTAGATACTCTCTGAGGTCCCTACCAAGCTCTACATTTCTATGACACATCTCTGACATATTTAATTTAAATCCCTGTGGATTTTGGGAAATAGGAGAAGCCTTGTCTCACATGTACTTTGCTCTTATATCAGCTGCTATGTCAATGGACCTCATCAGCATCAAACGGGGGGAGAATTCCACACAGACAGAATCACAGGAAAGAACATCCAGATGGCCTGAAGTTTGTTTCAGCATTTATCCCTTGTTCTGTCGCCCTGAAGCTTTTAGCTTATAGACCAAGGTTAAGGTTGGTCTTGCGCTAGGCAACCATGGATGAAGGTAGGCATTCTTAACCTTTTTTGTCTCATGAACTCCTTTTGGCAGCTTGGTGAAGCTTGTGGAGCCCTAACCAGAAAACTGTTTTCAAATAGATAAGATAAAATACATAGGATAAAAAGGAGGTTAGAGTTTAGTACAAATAAAGATGTATTTCTTTTCCTTATCCAAGTTCATAGACCCCCTTGAGATTTAGTCATTGGATACTTGGAGGTTATCCCATGGATTAAAGTTAAGAACCCCTAGATTAAAATAAGGATTACTCCACATCCTCTTTCCTTGAATGACCCAAGGTTCTGGAAGAATATCCATTTGAAGTCCTATGTGCCATGTTCAAATATGACTTCAGGTACTTAGCTTGTGACCCTTGGCAAGTCACTTAATCCTGCTTGCCTCAGTTCCACATCTGTAAGATGATCTGGAGAAGGAAATGGTAAACCACTCCAGTATCTTGGTCAAGAAAATCCCAAATGGAGGAGTCACAAAGACTCTACAAGACTCAAAAAATGACTAAACATCAACATTAACAAAGTGCCATATTCTCCACATTCACGTATACCTGCATTACCAACATCCACTATGTCAAAGGGGTGAAGTACCAATGGACTGAGGTGCCATGTTGAGCTCCAATAACCCATTTACTTCTGTATATATTTGTTGATGCCAGGGTGACCCTAACTAGTTAATTATCTCATTTGTAAAATTAGAAGGTTGGATTTTATTTTCTCTGTATCTAAGGTTTCTTCCAGCTCCAATTCTTATGGTCCAGAGCCATAAATTGGATGACATGGTTATTCATGGTAATGAAATTCTGAGGAGCTATCTTCCTCCCTGGGTCACATCATGAAATCTTGCCTAATCGCTCGTGAAGTGCCTTGTGTTTTTTAGTCACTGTGTTTTGCAGTCTTCTGTCCATATGCATCCCCACAAGGTTGGGCTGTCTCAGAATCTGAGCTCTAGAAGAGATAAGGAAGCAACAGGTAGTTGGAATTCCTATGGGACTCCATTAGATTATAATCTGATCTTGAAAGCAGTTATTGGTCTTTTTTTGTGTGTGTACTCAGCTCTTGGCACATAGTACGTACTTAATAAATGTTTTTTGATTGATTGATCGAAGGGGAAGGCATCTCTTATACCAGCCAATACACCAGCTTTCCCTTCGGGGTTTTATTGTGGGGAGTTGGGTACAAGAAAGGGTAAAGAGACTGTCGTGGGCCATTTAAAGAGGTGACTCTTCCTTTCTCTCAGGGTGTGACTGTGCCTACATTTGGGCCAGTTCTCCCAGGCTTTGCCCCAGATGCTGGGATTCCCAGTTTACCTCTGTTAGGATCTGAAACTGCTGAATTTGCTGTGTCTTTGTAACTCTAGCCCCATCCCCGTGTAGTGCTCCATACACAGTAGGTACTTAGTAAATATTTCTTTTTGTCAATTTGAGGAGCTTACAAGAATACCTACATCAAAGCACCTTAGCTTTTTGACTTCTTTCTTTCTTTTTTTCCTCTTGTCTCAGAAAAACAGAAGGCCTTCATTCTTGCCAAGATTCACCTCTACTTCTTTGTCCTGAATCCCATCACTCTGCATCTCCTTAAGGGCCTTGCTCCATCTATCATCTTTCTCTCATGCATCTTGATTCTTTTTTTTTCACTGACTCCTTCCCAGCTGTGTGCAAAACATGGTCAGATTTCCCCAATCCTTAAAAAAAACCCTTCCCTCATACTTTGGTTAAGATGGAAATATGTTTATTTTCTTTCTCTCCCCTCCCACTTAATAGCATGTCATTTTTTCCCAATGACACATAAAGATCATTTTCAACATTCATTTTTTCAAAGATTTTGAATTCCAAATTTTTCTCTGTCCCCTTCTCTCTTCTCCCCTCCCTAAAACGGAAAGAAATCCAACATAGGTTATACATGCACAATCAGGTTAAATATATTTCCACATCAGTTGCGTGTGAAAGAAGAATAAGAGGACGATATGAAAGGCCCTAGAGCATTCCATTTCTCTCCCACAGATCCCTACAAAATTGGAAAAGGGAACTAAAATGATCAATGATAAAGAGAAAAGAACAACACACAACAGACAGGATAAGGAAGGTCCTCCCTGCAGGTCAGAATTGCACAAGGAAAGAGGATTCATGCTAGGGAAGCCGGCGTGAAGTCAGCGGAGGCAAAGCTCCTGTCAAGCTCTCGGTGGCTCAGAGAGAGAGTGGCCAGCCTTGTGTTCCCTGGTTCTGCCTCTCTCTGGGTAGCCATTTTCATCATATCAGTCTAAGGGGTGTAGTCAGGGTGGATTTACTCAATCAGAATAGTTCTGAGTGCTTGCCCACTGGAAAGCCCTCCATTCTGCCCTAGACAGGTGACCTGGGCAGGACAGAATCAGCCCCCCACTCCCACCCCAGCTGAAGACAAAATGATACTTGGATATCACATAGAATTCTTCATTCCTTTTGCATAACATCAATAATTAATAAACGCCATAGAGTGCAATATGGACCATGCTGTATTTAATAGATGAAAACTGTAGCTTGTGCTATTATGTGATACATGCCAAAAAGTCAATCTCCCTGTAAATATCTCATCTAATTATCTGCCACCTTAGGAACGTCATTCAGGCAGTCAAAGTCAGTCAAAATCAATCGGTGGAAAAGCATTTATTAAGCACCCACTATGTGGCAGGCATCACTCTTTAAGGGCCCGTAAGTAGTTCTTATCTAGTCTATGACATTGTTGTCTAGGAAGGATAATATATTAGTTAACTAACATTCAGAATATAACAACTGCATTATAGTGTTAGAATATGATTATATTAATGTGATTATATACATGACAGTGTCTTACCTAATTTATTTTTATATTATGCAATGTAAGACATGTGAATGTATTTCATGACATGATACTATAATAAATTATATGCCACATAATTTTATAACATAATATATAATATTCCACATACTATAAAATAATGTACACCATTACATGTGATATTATATATGTTATTATGTATTGTGCTACAATAGTATATGTCATTGTATTAATATGTATGCTTGTCATATAACATTAATAAAATATATTATAATACAATGTAATTGTGTTATAATGGTATACCATAGCAAGTTAACATAACATTGGCCAGGATTATTTTATCTGTGTAATAAATCAGTCATCAGGGCCGCAAACTTGGGACTTTGCCTTACTTTGGAAATCCTGGGCCTCAGTTTGAAATCTTTACCAGTTACTTAAATTTCTTATGTGCCTCACAAATATATCTAGAATCATATTTACATGGAATTCCTGTACATAATTTTTCCTTTTATCATTGTCACATGGCAGAGGCATGGGGTACCAAACTAAAATTTGATAACTGCATTCAAAATCTATCCAGGGCTAGGCAGTGCTTTACCAGATGGTTCTGGATCTGGCAGGAGCAGGGGGAACATGGAGATAGAATGCAGGAAGGAGGACACACCTGACCAATTTTATTTAATTCATGATTTTCCCTGAAAACTCAAAATCAATCACTCTGCCTCTGTTTCTGTCTCTGTTTCTCTCTTTGTCTGTGTCTGTTTCTGTGTCTCTGTCTCTCGCTGTCTCTCCATATGGGACTCAATTCCATTAATATAGAGAACTCTGGGTAAGGAAAATACCTCTATTAACTTACTGTCTTAGAGAGTCGCTTGGGGCCATCAGATGATTAATTCTGCTTCCTTTAATCCTTCCCAGAATATAATGGCTAAGGTGATTGTCCTCCATGGTATCCAGTTTAATTTGACTATAGCTGGTCTATAGCTGGTCAACATTTTCACTCTTTCATTGAGATCTGATTCCAGGAAGGATTATGGAAGAGAAACTATTTATTTTTAGTGCCCCTAGTTGACAAAATCTCTGCTTCTCTCAAGGGGATCTGCCCTCTCCCAACCCCATTCAGGTTTCCAGGGCTCTCATTTTCTTTCTTCCACCCTACTTGCTTAATCTTTCTCAAGGAAAGGAGCTGAAATTCAGCATTTCTATAAATGATAGAAAATGACTTAAAATGTTACTTGCCCCCTGGAATATTTGCATATACTGGGTGGGGTGGGGGAGAAGGTACCTCAAGTTAAAAAAAAAGTAAAATTCCAATGGCAGACTTTCTAACGTTACATAGTGGGAAAAGAAGGCATGATGTTGGAGGGAAGCAATGGACTTTGCTAAAATCACATGGTCTCTACTTAAGGTTGGCTTTGATTGCCATTTTGGTTTGCCTATCAAAACCAAGTGACTCTCAAAGCATATAGAACAAAAATATATCCTTTTAAAAAATAAAGCAAATGAATGAATCAAATCTAAATCAGTGGTTTATGCACAAAAGCTATTTAATATATCATAGAACCTTAAATTTAGAAGTGGGAGGGACCTTAGAAGTCATCAAGTGTAAAATGAGGAAACTGAGTCAAAGAGAGGTTAAAAATGTGCTTATTATTACACAGCTACAAAGTGTGTGGAACCGAATTTGAAACTAGGTCTTCCTGCCTTTGTCGAGTGTTCTGTCCTGCCTTATTGGGTTTGTAGTGGGGTTCAGAGTTTTTTCACCTCTGAAGTCCTGGTCGAGATCCTTTTGATAGCAGCCACTTTTGTAATCTACAGTCAAGTCATGTGATATAAAATAACAGAGGTCCAAGTAAGAAACAAGTTATAATAATTGGGATATATCAATCAGCTCTCTTAACAGAGATTCTGCTCTGAATTCGTTGCTAGATTTTTATTATCTTTAGGCCAAAGAGCATCCAGAGTGTTCTGGAGCCAGATCAAACAGGTTTAGAAAACCAATTGTTAAATTTTCAGTGTTAGTGTTTAGAGCTTGGAAATTAGCAAATTCAACAAGTCAGGGTTTTATTCATTGTTTGTCGATCGTCTCGACTTAAAGTGATGGAGACCACGTTAATGCAGATTAGACTTAAAAATGCATCATACAATATGTTCTTTTTTTCCGAGAACTGATTGTTAAACATTAATCTGACCGGGGAGTATGCTCACTGGCAGCAAAGCCTGTACTGGCTTTTTTTTTGACAATTTTTTGAGCCATGTATTGGAATAGCTCTTTGGGTAGTTCTGGGGGAGGGGGAAATAAAAAATATGCAAGATAGATTTTCTGTGACAACACATGAATCAGTTTAGTATAAATGCAAGATACTGTTAAGTACCCTAATGAATGGCATAGGGATAAACCTCATCCCAGTGGGCTAAAATGCGTTTGAAAGACCTTGTGGAGATTCAGGACTCGAGCTAGCCTTTGAAGGATGGGGAAGATGTATATTGCCTTAATGAAAGGGAAAAGTATTTCTGATGGGTGTAACAAGATCAGAGGTTTGGGTGCAGTAACAAACATGCCTTGTGTAGGAGAGACTGAAGAGCCTGCCAGGGAGAGGGTCATATCGTGCCAGCTCTTTACAAATTAATTTGGCCACAGGGAATTCTGGGACAGGAAATGTATCACAGAATCCATGGATGTGGGTCTGGGTTATCAAATACCCTTGAGATAAAGAAGGGTTGGAAAGTTCTTGTAGCAAAATTATCTTCTTTTTTTTGGTTATTGTTACCCAAATTGTTGTATGCCATAAGTATTTTCAATCAAACCATTTTCATATGAAGTGTTTTAGAACGTTGATTGCTTTGACATTTTCTAATTTAATCCTTTTCATGTTTCATGGAATAGCAGGGCTCTTTCCAGTGTGGTTTGGGAAACATTGTTTTAGAAGTGCAGAAGACAAAACTGGCTAGGAAAGTGAGAAGACTGCGGAGACAGCTGAGTTAATTTCATATTGAAGTAGTTGAATGGCAATAGAGGATTAACAGGTTTTTGAATTGAGGAGTGATGTAATAAAATTGATATTAAAAAGTAAGTTCGATTTCTATGGTGATTTATGAATTGGAAGTAAAGAGAGACTAGAATTAGCTCAGAATGGTCAATGTTTCCAAAGAAAAATGGACTGGCTTTGGTAACAGACTGGCAGCATGATGAAGTGAAAAGATCAGTGTGTGGTATCTGTGGGTCTTGAACCAAAGCTCAGCTTTGATAATGACCGTATGACCTTGTATAACTGTATAACTTCAACTCTCTGGGCTTCAGTTTCCTCATCTGTAATACGAGGGTCTTGGATTGTGATGACTTCTAAAGTCCTTCTGGCTTTAAAGTCCATGGCTTTAGAAGTTCCATAAGGGAGGAGAGGAGAATACTTCTGATGTTTGTACCTGGTTGTCTGGGAAAGAGAATGATTGAGCATTGGTGGATATAAAGTAGTTGGAAAAGAGAACAGGTTTCCTGTGTCAGTTCACTAACTTATTTATTATGATTGCAACCTTTATAGATGAGATTATATAAAATTTTGAAAAGTACGACATACTTAGAAATATTTATTAACCAATCCTCCATTCTCTGAATTAATAGAAAAACTCTAGCTTCTCAGGATATCAATTTTAGCACCAGGGAAATCTGTTTTAAAGGCACAAATAATAATGCTCCATGATGATGAATGATTGTTTCATGTTTTCAGTATTTCATTTAGTTTGACTGGGGGCAGATGTTTGATCGAAAGCCTTCATGGGTTGGTAGTTGGTTGGAATCGAATTTGCGGTAAGTCACTTGTTCATTGCCAAGGTTAACAGTTTCTGAGCTACAAGCAGACAAGTAGACAGGAATGCATTTGTAGTCCTTAGTCACTTTTCTTAGTTTTTTATTTGGGAAAACATCATTATTCTGATTTTTTTGTTGTTGCCCCTTTATAACCTCTGTGTCTCTCCCTGCTTACTGTCCTGGGACTAAGTTTTACAATGTCATCACTTATTTTTGTCAGTCTCATATACATGTTCCCAGTGGTAGAATTTTGTAGTGGATTTCTTGTGTGGTAACATTTTTGGAGAATTAACGTTTGTGAGATTTTAAATATGCTTTCTGAATGTCTTAAGTTCAGCCTACAAACTCTTTAAAGATGGCATATCCTTTCATTTTTTTCAAGGTTAAATGAAGTGAAGGCCCAGACTGGTTCTTCAGTGTCAGAAGTCTTATTTGCTTGGCTCAGTTCAGCCCAGCTGGGTCAGCAGGTTCAGAGAATAGATAAATGTCCTTGGAGCCTTTACATAGTTAACATCAGATGGAAACACATAAATGCTACTCTAGATTTCTCCTTTGGCTTCAGATCTTAGTATGCTAACCTAGCACACTGGTCCTAGAGTAAGGAGTGGGCAAGTAAGAGGCAAAATCACAGAATTTCAGAGAAGGAAGGGCCTCAGCTATAACTTAGACTTTATCCTTCCCCCAATAACATTCCTGACAAAAGATGATCCGACCTCCCTTTGAAGAGTTCCAGTTTTGGATAGGGAACTCATTACTTGGAGATGGCAGTCCACTTTATTTTAGAACAGTTATAACTTTTAGGAAGTTCTTGCCAGTAAAAAGTTGAAATCTCCATCCTTGAAATTTTTTTGCCAATTGATACTATTAACTTCTGCCTTGTGGACCAAATGGAATCAACCTAAAAAGTTGTTCTAGCTTTTTTTTTTAGAAGGTTAGACTTAAATTCCACTTCTTTAAGTAATTAAAAGTCATTCCAAGACATCACAAAAAGTGTGTTTTGCCCCCTTTCCACCCTTTAAAAAAAACACCTTACAAATCTATTAGTGTTTGTAGCAACAAATACAGAGGAATATGCTCACCATAGGGAGAAAGTTAAAACACAAATAAAGCTCATTTCACTTTCACCCAAGTTTTGTGAAAGGGGTAACACTAGCCTTCCTGTCGTAAAGAAAGGAAATAGCTTTCTTGTTTTTCAAGAAAGCTTTGGAGGTTTCCTTACTCCTTTCTACAGTGTGGTTTTTTGTTATCATTTAGTTATCTTTTAGTTGTATCTGACTCTTTGTGATCATTTGGGGTCTTTTTCAGCAAATATGTTGGAGTGGTTTGTCATTTCCTTCTCGAGCTTATTTTATGCATGAGGAACTGAGGCAAGTAGGGTTAAGTGACTTACCCAGGATCATACAGCTAGGAAGTGTCCAAGGCCAGATTTGAACTCAAGAAGAAGAGTCTTCCTAATTTTGGATCCAGCACTTTATCTACTGTACGACCCAGCTTTCAAGTCAATTCAGCAAGAATTTATTAAGAACCTATTGTGTGCCAGACACAATGCTAAGTATTGGGGATATAAAGAAAGACGAAAATAGCCTCTGTCCTAAAGGAGATAATAGTCAAGAGGGGAAGACAACATGCAAACAACCATGTACCAATAAGATATACATATATATTTAAATACATGTAAACATAGACATATGTATATATAACACATGTGTATATTTGTGTATCTTTATCTCTCTATTTTTATATGTATAAAATGAATTAAAGATAATCAACAGAGGGAAGAGAGACCAGGAAGAGTTTGCAGAAGGTAGAATTTTAGCAAAGACTTGAAGGAAGCCAGGGAAATCTAGAAATATACCAATGTAATAGAGAATTCCAGGCACGGGGGATAGCTAGTGAACATGCATGGAGATTCTGGGTTCTCTCATTGTTTCTGGAAAATTACCTTAAAAAAATCTAAGTTAGCATATAGTCATTCAGAATCTGCTTCTTAAAGATGCCAAAGCAATCAGCATTGGGAATTTCTGAAAATGAAGGTCTCCACCCATTGTAAATCTAAAATGGTATCATTTAGAATATGTCCTTCACATAGATCTGGAAAGTGGCATGCAGATTACAGATGAATCCCCTCAAGAAAAGACTTTTAATATTAAGACTGGTCTTATGTTCATCTTGGTGCATCAGTCCCATGGAGGCCAAGTGAGCTGTAGCTAAATGTCTGCCCACATTAATTCTGCCATTGAACAAGTACCATTTTTAGGAAAGATGACTCTCCCTTCCAGATCACTGTCATCTTTTGGGGCAGAGTCATGAGCATCTGTCGTCATTTGTACCCTTGCTGCTATCAACTGTGACACCATAGAGTCTGAATAGTTCTTCTTTTATTCCTATCAATATCTTCCATCAATATATGTCTGCTTTCTCACCAAGGGAGAAACTAGGGACTAACAGGAGGAGAACTTGCATATTTTTAAGGCAACTTCAAATGGAATTATATATAATCCTTGGTTTCTGAGCATCAGGGCCATGGAGACTTTTCATGGCTACTCCAAGACCATATTTAGATTACTTTCCATAAGAGAAAGATTCCTGGAGCTCTAATATTGGCAGAATCTGAGAGCTCAGTTTATGTTGTGGTTTCAGCGTTTTAGAAAAATACAAGACTTTCACTTTCACCCAAGTTTTTGGATGACAGACAAGAAAAGGAAAAAGGAAAGGGCAAGACACAAGCAGATGAACCTCTGGACCAGAAAATAAAAGTGGAAAAGAAAAGTGCATGGCAGAAGTGAGACCAGGCTGAACAGCAACTGGCAGTTGTGACTTTTGGCAAGACTAGTTCATAGCATCTTTCTTTTCTTTGCATGTAACAATCCCAGATGCCATTCCCATTGCAACCTATGTCTTGCTCAAATGCTTATTTGTATCTCTATATTGTCTGAAATGCCTGTAGACTGCATGGTCATTAATGGTACTTTTGTATAAGCTTATCAGTTCAGGGTTTGAGATTGAGAGAGATGGAAGCAAGTCTATTGGAGAAGAAATTTCTAGAATTTGTTGAGCTGATTAAAGAAAATATTGCAATTTCTCCATCTCCTCCACTTTCTCATTGTGTATGGGTGGCTTCATTCTCTATCTACTGGTGGCTTCCCTGCTGCCTACAAAAATGCCCATTTCTTTTTCATCTTTAAAAAACCCTCACATGGTCCATTCAGCATGTGAGCTGTCCTTCCTTCTGTGTTTAAACTCCTTGAGACGGCCATCTACAATTAATGCCTATCCTTCCTTTCCTCCCACTCTCTTCTTAAACTTCTGCAGGTTTGCTTCTGTAGTCATCAGGAGGCTGCTCCCTACAAAATCACCAGAGATCTCTTAATTGCCCAATCTAACAACTTCTTCCTCACTTCTCCTCCATCCTTCTGGATCTCTCTACAGCGTTTACCATTGTTAATCACCCTCTTTTTCTGGAGGATTATGGGACACCACTGTGTTCTGCTTCTCCTCCTACCTCTCTGACTATTCCTCTAGCATCTCTTTTTGATGGGTTTTCATCCAGGTCACCTTTGCTGTTGGTATTTGTCTCCCCAGGCTCTGTACACACCCTCTTCTTTTCTTCTTCTATATGATTTTCTTGGTGATCTCTTTAGTTTCCATGGATTCAGTTGTCACCTTTATGCCAATGATTCTCAAACCTCCGTATTGAGACCTAACCTCTCTCCAGACCTCTAGTCTCAAATGTCCAACTACCTATTAGCATATCAAACTGGAAATCCTATAGACATCTTAAACAAGTATGTTCAAAATTGAGTATCTAAATCATATGTGGGAAACCTACTGCCTTGAGGCCCTCTAGTCCTCAAGGGCAGCCCTTTGACTGAATCCAAATTTCACAGAATACAAGGATTTTTTCTGTAAAATTTGGACTTAGAAGGCCACACTCAAGGACCTAGAAGGTCCTAAACCTGGGCATTATCCTTGACTCCACAGTTTCTCTCACCTCCCCATGACCATCCCGTGGCCAAAACCTATTTCACTCATAACATCTTTTTGTATATGCCTCCTTCTCTTCTCTGAAAATACTACCACCTTGAGGCAGGTCCTCACTACCCCATGCCTGGACTGGTACAATAACCTACTGGTGAGTCTGCCTGCCATAAGTCTTTCCTCACTCCAGTTCATCCATCACTCCACCACTAATGTGATTTTCCTAAAGTGCAAGTCTGATGTTGGGTCATTCTTATTCAATAAACTCCAGTGGCTCCCTAGTGCTTCCAGGATCAAATATAAAAATCTCTGTTTAGTGTTTGGAGCCTTTCATAACCTCATCCTTTCCTGCATTTTCCAGAGCTGCTTCCTATACTTTTGGGTCAGAAAGTTAGTTATTCTAGGGAGGCTCTCATTATTTGAACCATTTGGTGAGATTTTCATTTTGATTTGCTTTCAGAATGTTCAGGAAATTCTTTATTCCTTCACTAGTGCAGGTCTTCATCAAATCATATTTCTGAAATAGAAAGAAGTGATTTGGAATCATTTGGTGAGTACAAGGGTGGGCAGCAAAGGAGGGTACTACCAACCAGCTTGGGTGATACGATTCTTAGTAAAACAGTCACAACTGAGACTGTAAAAGGACGGGATTGGATTTTCTTTCATGACTTGGAAGCTATTCTAGAGGCAGTTCTAAAAATAATTCCAAAATATTCTGAGAAAGGATGGTGTCGCTGGAACAAGTGTAGAGTCTTCCCAGGTGACTATGATGATGACCAGCCCTCTTTAGATGTATAAATTTCAGTGTGAGAAAAAGTAGTTTCATTACTTCAAAGTCCTGCCTTTTCTTTCTCCTCTCCTACTTGTGCTGCCTGCCCCAAATCTCTCATAATCACTTTTTTAAACATTTATTTATTAGAAGTGAAAAATTTTGTGACAAAGACAGTGGTGGGAAGAGAACTATTCCAGTCCTTTTAATTGCTACCTAGAGTTCTATGCAATTATCTATTTCTCATAGCTTCCTGAACTTGTCAGGGCTCTCATCTTTTCCCATAACAGAGCATATCAAAAGGAGATAAGCTGGGGAAACTAGGCTGGGGTGGCTAAACAAGAGTACAAAGCACGTGGATGGATAACGATGAGTCAAGGCATTTAGATTACTGTAGTCAACGCTAATTAAACATGTTGCTGTTGTTAGATGAGAACGTAGAGTAAAACTCACAGTGTCCTAGGAAATAGCACAGTCAGGGAGGGTAGCTGGATGTGCTATCCCAGGATGTTTCCAGGGACTTTGGAATTGCAGAAGATGTATCATTCATGGGAGGAAGATATAAACCAAATATTATAATGCTTCTTTTATAAGCTAAAAATCTAGAAATGAAGTGTTTCTTAAAAATGAATTTTCTGGTTAACTGAAGTTTATCCTCAAGTACCAATACTTCTAAAATTTCAACTGTTTTTTCATGGACATTTCCAAAATGGATTATATCCTTCCTTTTCTTCCTAAATAAGGACTGTTGAATAAAACCGAATCTTTTTTCTTGACTCAGATTCACTGTTAAGATTGTAATTTGTTGCATTGGACAGAATATATCACATACTCCTTAAATGAGGTTTCTGTGAAAAGATATATTGTATATCTACATCAAGCCACACATCCCTATATACATATACAATCACACATATGTATTGTCTTTTAAAAAATGATGCTATCAAGACACAGTAGACAATGAATATAGCAATCTACTGTTTGATAAATCCAAGGATCCCAGCTTCTGGGATAGGAACTCATAGTTCGACAGAAATTGCTGGGAAAGTTGGATAACAGTGTGGCAGAAACTAGGCATAGTCCAATGCCTGACACTGTATACAAAAATAAAGTCCAAATGGGTACATGATCTAGGTATAAAGATTGATACTATAAACAAATTAATGGAGCCAGGAATTGTGTATTTATCAGATTTATGGAGAAGGGAAAAATTTTTGACTAAACAAGAGATAGAAAGCATTATGAAGTGCAAAATGCATAATTTTGATCACATTAAACTGAAAAGTTTTGGCACAACCAAACCCAATGCAACCAAGATTAGGAGGGAAGCAGACAATTGGGAAAGAATTTTTGCAACTAGTATCTGTGATAAAGGTCTCATTTCTAAAATATATAGAGAACTGAGTCAAATGTATAAGAATACAAGTCATTCCCCAGTTGATAAATGGTCAAAGGATATGAACAGGCACTTCTCAGAGAAAGAATTTAAATATATCTATAGTCATATGAAAAAATGCTCTAAATCACTATTGATTAGAGAAATGCAAATCAAACCAACTCAGAGGTACCACATCACACCTATCAGATTGGCTAATATGACAAAACAGAAAGATGAGAAATGTTGGAGAAGATATGGGAGAGTTGGAATACTAATTCATTGTTGGTGGAGCTATGAGAAGAACCAGCCATTCTGGAGAGCAATTTGGAACTGTGCCCAAAGGGCTACAAAAATGTGCATACCCTTTGACCCAGCAATACCGCTTCTAGGACTGTATCCCCAAGAGATCATAAAAATGAGAAAAAGTCCCACATGTGCAAAAATATTTATAGCAACTTTCTTTGTGGTGGCCCCAAACTGGAAATCAAGGGGATGCCCATCAATTGGAAAATGGCTGAATAAATTATTGTATATGAATGTAATGGAATCCTATTGTACTATAAGAAATGATGAACAGGAAGACTTCAGAGAGGCCTAGAAAGACTTATATGATCTGATGCTGAGTGAAAAGTGCAGAACCAGGAGAACTTTGTACACGGCAACAGCCACAGTGTGTGAGGATTTTTTCTGGTAGACTTAGAACTTCATGACAAAAAAGAACTTAAAAAATTCCCAGTGATCTTTTAAGGCAAAATGCCCTCCACATCCAGAGAAAGAACTATGGAATTCAATCACAGAATGTAGCAGAATATTTTCTTTTGCATTACATTTTGGCTTGTGGTATGATTTCTCCCATTCATTTTAATTCTTCTGTGCAACATGACTAAGGTGAAAACGTATTTAATAGGAATGTATGTGTAGAACCTATATAAAATTATATACGGTCTTCAGGAGGAATGGGGGAAGTAGAGGGAAAGGAAGAGGAGGGAGGGAAAAATCTAAGTTATATGGTAGTGATTGTAGAACACTGAAAATAAATATAAAAAATGATGAAAATCATAGACCATATTCAGTTTTTATATGAGGCAGACTCATAAAGAAGGTAATGTATGTTTTTATGTGGCCCAGTTTTAGGCTTTAATACAGTGATGCTCTCAGAGACTATTGAAATGTGTAGAGCTACTTGCCCCTATGTGAAGTACATGTAGCTTACTGGACTTTGTTTTTTGTATTCTAGTTTGTAGTAATCCAGTGCACTCACCACATGTCCTTTCTGTTCTGATCATGGGAATCTTTGGGGATACATGTCCTCTGCCCTAGTTTCCCTTCCTAAATTCCTGGTGTGTGTTGTCTTGCAATACGCCCACATCCAATCTGTCCTGTGCTTCTCCATTGCCCGCTGAGTGATGTTCATTTCTAATTTTTCCAAGACTATAATGTTGGATGAATCACAGTCAAACAACAACACTGGAAAAATATTAGTATTAAAAAGATGTGATGGGCCTTTGTTTGAGGGAAAAGCTTGAGTTCATTAAAAGAGCTTTGTAATTTCCCAGATTCAATCCTTCCTCTATCAAGTTTTGGGTCTGACTCATTGTTTATTTCCAGTTTGTGTTCAAGATATAACTATATTTATCAATATTTAGCCTCTATTCATGTCCAAATCACTTATATCTACATTTGTATCTATTTTTCAACCTCTAGTCATTATCTATCAATATGTATCTCTATTTTCCTTTCTTTGTTTCTTTGTTTCTTTCTTTCCTTCCTGGCTTCCTTCCTTCCTCCCTCCCTCTCTCTCTCCCTTTCTTTTTCTTTCTTTCTTTCTTTCTTTCTTTCTTTCTTTCTTTCTTTCTTTCTTTCTTTCTTTTCTTTCTTTCTTTCTTTCTTTCTTTCTTTCTTTCTTTCCTTTCTTTCTTTCGTTCTTTCTTTCCTTCTTTCTTTCCTTCTTTCTTTCCTTCTTTCTTTCCTTCTTTCTTTCCTTCTTTCTTTCTTTCTTCTTTCTTTCTTTTTCTTTTTCTTTCTTTCTTTCTTTCTTTCTTTCTTTCTTTCTTTCTTTCTTTCTTTTCTTTCTTTCTTTCTTTCTTTCTTTCTTCCTTTCTTCCTTTTTCCTGTCTTCTCCTTGTCTTTCTCTTTCTCCCTCACTCCCTCCTTTCCTTTCCTCTGCTTCTCATTTCCTTCTTCCTTCCTCCCTTCTCCTTCCCTCCTTCTTCCTTCCTTCTTTTCTTTCTTTCTTTCCTTCCTTCCTTCTTTTTTTCTTTCTCTCTTTCTTTCTTTCCCTGTGATTTCGCCGGCATAGGGAGCTTACAGAGGGCTTCTACTCTGCAGCTTATAGTCTTAGAGAAGAGTCTGGTACCTTGGAGATCAAACGACTTGCCTGGGAATCACCAGAATGAATACTTGTCAGTCATGGCTCAGCGTGCCTAGCACAGTGCCTGGCCTAGAGTGGTTGCTATATAAATACTTATCACCTTCCCCTTCTCTTCCTGACTCTGGAACCAGCTCAACATACGTTACTCCTGAATGCCTCTTAGAAATACATAATGCAAATACGTACATATTTATACATACATACATATGTGTGTCTGTATATACATATATACACACAGATATATATCTTTATATAAACATGAACTATTTAATTTAGAATATACACATCTTTATACATACACACATACATATACATATGTACACACTACATATTTAAATATGCATGCACCCACATCTTTAAACAAACATGAATCGTCTAATTTAGAATCTCTGTGTTAAGGACTATAAGAAAGATAACACAAAAGGAAAGATCGATCTTTTCTTCATATACTTGCTTTTCTCTTTGGTTTTTAGCTGCTTTGAATGTTGGATGTGAAACTTGCATAAAACACCTGTTATCATGATTCCTCAATACTGTTGTTTGGAAAGTACTATTTGAACAATACTGCTTGCTGAATTCTGTTTGAATTGTGGAAGTCAGATTCAGGAAGATGAAATAAGAATTTTCTTTCTTCAGGTAGGTGGCACAGTGGATAGAGTGTCGGGCTTGGAGTCAGAAAAAACTGAGTTCAAATTTGCTTCATACACTTACTATCTTTGTGACATTGTGCAGCTTTCTTACCTTGGTTTTGTCAGCTGTAAAATGGGCATGATCACAGCACCTATCTCTCAGAATAGTACCTGGATCGCAGTAAGCACTATATAAATTATTCTTGTTATTATTTCTAAACTGTTTTCAGATACAAACCCTTTAATTTCTGGTTTCTCTAGGGCATTTTTTTAGTCTCTTGAATATTCTTCATAGGAATTGAAGAGTTTTGATTTGGAACTGACTATTCCATGAGTGTTCACATGAAGGATGGTTTAGGAGGATCAAATGAGTTAACATATGTAAAGTGCTTTGCAAACCTTCCAAAGTCTGTTATTTATAAGGCTACAAAGTTTTTGGGTTATTCACTGAGAATTGATTTTTTGTTTTTGACCTGATCCATTTATTTATGATAAAGGTAAGATATTGGATAAAAGTTACGGAGAATAAAAAAGAATACTGCCATTATTAAATAGTTTATCTGCATTAGCTACTGTACAAAAACTGTGATAACCTGAAGCTTAGGACCTGGCATTAACATTTACTCAAGTCAATGTCTGTGTCTTGGTTGGACCGGTTTGAAAATTCAAAGAACAGAGAGAGCGCAATCACCTCAGAAAAAGGAAGATAAGGTAACCTGAACTGCATGCAGCTCCCCCTTCCCCACCCCAATATTCTCCCTCCCTACTCCATGACCTTCCCAAGGACCATATCAGCTTCTTTCATTGCCTTTTTGTTGTTATGTTTTGAAATTTCACAGAGGGCTTTGAACATCACAGATAAGAGGGACTTTTGAAATCATTTCATCCAATTACTTATTTTATATAGGAAGGAAATGAGGTCTGGAGAAATTGGACGACTTGCTAAAGGTCACATAGTGGGCAGATATGGCCAAAGTCCAGGTCTCCTTGTGGCTAGGCCTGTGTTCTTTCTACTACATGCCACAATGTCTTTTTCTTCTTACTGATTAAAGTACAGGTCAATCTCTTCTCCTTTCCCTATTTTCTTCCTACATTCTTCTGTCTCCTCCCTCATTCATTGGCGTAAGAGGAATGTCTGAAACGACATGGTATTTAGGCCTTCCAAAATTTTTTCTTTTTAAAATGCCACTGTACACAGTGTTAACAATGTGGTTCAGGGAACACAGGATTTACTCAGGGTTGTATTGTTCCATAATGAAATATTTCCTGCTACCATGTTTGCTGTATTGAAAAGAATTTTTCAGCAGAACACACAGGATAAAATGGATTGTTAGTAATGAATTACACCCAGCTCAACTTTAAAATCTATTATCCTATGAACCCAGAAAAAATTCTCACAGACCAAAACTTCCTGAGTAGCTATAATTGGATTAGTTTATGACCCAATTCTATCTGATACTTGATCCAACTTCCTGAGCCAGGGGTGCTTAACCTGGGGGTCTGTGGACTTGTTTTAGCATTTTGACAATCATATTTCAATATAATTGATTTTTTAAATAATTTTATATGTTTTATTTCATGCATTTAAAAACATCATCCTGAGAAGGCATCCATACGCATTGACTACCTATGAGACTCAAGACACGCAAAAAGGTTTAGAACCCTGGCTGTAGACATCCAATAAAGAGTCATGGAATGCCTTGTACCCAATAATATAGTTCAGCTTAGAAATATCTGAACATAGGTAATATAGTACTAGTCTCAAATTTAGTGAGATCACAAGGGGAATTAAAATCAGATGTATGTGTGTGTGTGTGGGTATGAGGGACAAATATCTGTCTTTGTTCTTTGATAGTTACTGCATTCATTCATTCATACAATCATTTAATCACTCACATTTATTCATTCAACAAACCTTTGTTGAGCATCTATGTGTTAAAATATTGTTTTTCAGGAGCTACAAAGGGGAAGGTAATGGGGTTTTGTGCATGTACGAACCCTACCAGCTTGTTAAGATGGTATCTCCATGTGGAGGATATTGGGGAGCTGCTTCTAAAAGAATAGGAATATATATGCATGAATATTTGTAAATGTTCTTGAATAGCCCACCACATGGTTGGGAAGAGTCTTTTCCCGTTGGCTGCGTCCCAGAACTGGATCTTTGAAAGGGTCTGAGTCACTCTGGCCCTCTCTCTGCTTCATTCGTGTCTTGGGGAACACTGTGATTCACCCATGTTACCTGGCAAGATCATGCTCTAAGGGAAAGAGCCTTGAGTCCTTCTTCTCCTGACCTGCCACCCCAAGGCAACATGATCGTTGAGAAAAGGTCTCCATGGCCTTTTAGCTTGCTCTTTCCATTCTACGAATAAGGAATGAAGTCTCTGATCTTAAGAGTTTCAAAGGCCAGGAGTGGGAGCTACAAGAACCTGGGAGTCTACGAATATAGGATGGGGGTTGCAGTCAGCTTAGGACTGATGCCTCAAGGAGCACAGAAAGCTATCTGGGATGACCTTCTGCGTTCTAGAAACCTGCAGTGATGCTACCTGGAAATTGGCAGGACCGATTCTATGAAGGAATGGAGCTAAATCATGAACTTGTTTCTCCTTAACATCCAGATCAAAGTAATATAGGGAGCATTATGTCCCCAGGTGTTGGTAGAAAAGTATGTATATTTGATCTTGCTATATTTTGGAAGTAGACATTTGCTTGTAACTCTCTCATCTGTTCCCTTTGAAGTGATTGAATTGAGTTGTGGTGCTTGTCAGTTGACTTTGAGAACAGAGTTCACAGGGTTATAAGCCAATAGCAGAAAAAGAGACACGTTAACTTCTTGAAGCGTACTTGAGATCTTTGAGTGGGGAGAGATATCAGGCCTGGATGTGAGATAATGAGTCCTGAGGCCACATTATAGGAATGAGAAATATCCCCTACTTACAGGGATCTTACAATCTAGTATAAGAGGGGTTTTCAATATTTTTTAGTCTTGTACCATTTGGCTTTCAATAAATGTTCTCATTTTTATAGTTCCAGTCATGTCCAACTCTTCAAGACCCCATTTGGGGTTTCTTGGCAATGATAGTGGAATGGTTTGCCACTTCCTTCTCCAGATCATTTTACAGATGTGGAAACTGAGGCAGAGTTAAGTGACTTGCCCAGGGTCACACAGCTAGTAAGAATCTGAAGCTGGATTTGAATTCAGGTTTTTCTAACTCCAGGCTCAGTGATCTATCTGCTGTACCACTTACTGCTTGAAAATATTCCCATACTCCCTAATCAACATGAAAGTAAATACATTCTAGAATTTGCCTGGCATATGTACATAAAATAAAATAAAGAGCTCGATTAATTTCAATATAGGATAATATCATTATTTACCAAATATTCCCCATCCTCTGCTTGACATATTTCTCACTTGGAAACTCCAGAAATAGAGTTTTTTAAAGTAGTTTTCCATAATGTTATTTTATTTGATCATCACAACCTTGAGGTTAGTAAGGCTGATATTATTATTTCCAATTTTTTTAAAGATGGGGAAACTGAGACTCTAAGATGGTGATCTTCCCAAGAGTGGCTGAAGTGGGGCTAGAGCCTAGAGGCAAGAAGTCAAGTCTTGTAACTCCAAATTTCACGTTCATTCCATTACCTGATACTAGAAACAGTACTGCCTCTGAAATGAGAAGACCTAGATTCAGATCCCACCTTGGATGCTGGCCACCTGTATGAGCTTGCATATCTTAAACTCCCTGAGCCCGAGTTTATTCATCTGTGAAAAGGAGGAGTAAGACCAGGTAGCTGAGGAGGGTCTTCCCAGCTTTAGGTCTGTGCTGTTTATTCTGTAGGCAGTTGGGTGTCTCCATAGTGCCCAAAGTGCTGGGACTGGAGTCAGGAAGGCATGAGTTCAAATCCAGCCTCAGTTCCTTACTAAGTGTGTGGTTCTGGGCAAGTCATTTAACATCTGTTTACCCCAGTTTCTTCATCTGTAAAATGGGAATAATAGCAACTACCTCCAGTGAGGCTCAAATGAGATAATAAGTGATTGTAAAGTGATCAACACAGAAAATATTTAAATATGTAATGTGTCAATTTTTGTTGTTTTTCAGTTGCTTCAGTCTTGTCTGACTCTTCTTGAGTTCATTTGGGGTTTCCTTGGCAAAGATACTGGAATGGTTGGACATTTCCTTTTCTAGCTCATTTTACAGATGAGGAAACTGAGGCAAACAAGGTTAAGTGATTTACCCAGGGTCACACAGCTAGTACTAGTAGGTGTCTGAGACAAGATTTGAATTCCAGAGTAGCTAGGTGACACAGTAGATAGAGCGCTGGGCAGGGAGGCAGGAAGATTAATTTTCTGAAATTCACATCTGGCCACTTACTAGCTATGTGACCCTAGGCAAGTCACTTAACCCTATTTGTCTGAAGTTCCTCATCTGTAAAATGATCTGGAGAAGGAAATGGCAAACCACATCAGTATCTTTGCCAAGAAAACCCTGGTTTGGAGTCACAAAGTGTTGGATGTGATTGTAACACACACACACACATACACACACGCACGCACACACGCACGCACGCACACACACACTAACTCCAAACTCTATCTGTGGTGCCACGTAACTATTATTATTGCTGCCATACTTGACTATCTTATTTCCTGAATTAAATTGGGAGCCAAAGATGACAGAGTAGCAGCGAGCTCTCCAGCTCCCCAGTTCTACCAAACAGACCTAGAAAATGCATCAGACTAAATACTGATTTGGAAATCCAAGGGGAAAAATAATCAGTGAGTTATTTTCCCAGTTTAAGTCAGATCTTCAGACACTTGGGACTGAGAGAACAATATGAATGAGTAATCATAAGGGACTAAAAGTGAATAAATCATTTACATTCTAATATGGGAAGATGATTTGTGAGTCCCTTCAGAACCCTGTCATCTGCAGAGGTCATGGAAGGAATCTAATTAGATAAAAGGTCTGGGAGTGGGTAGATCTTACTCCTAGGAGAAGAAGGGAAAGGGAGGTGAGAAGGTATACACTGGGGGGAGGGGGGAGGAGAGAAGGGAAATGGAGAGGAAGGATGGGGAAATTATTTAAATGATTGGGCAGTGATTGACATGAAATTTATTCCCATCTGAAATGGTTAAAGGAGAGGAGTACACACACAGAGTTAATGTGCCAAGCACCATGCTAAGTGCCTTACTTATATAACATCTCATTTGAGTATCATAAAAATAATGTAGGCACAGTTGTCCCCATTTTACAATTGAGGAAAGTGAGGCAAATAGTGGTGGTGACTTGCCCAGGGTCATATAGACAGGTTGAATAAAATCAGGACTTCCTGATTCCAGGCCCAGTGCCTCATTCATTGCACCATCTAGCTCCTTTGAACAAAGCACAATCAACTCTAACTAAAGATGCATAAAAAGACTCATAGCAGCTCTTTTGGGGTGGCAGAGAATTGGAAACTGAGGAGATATCTACCAGTTAGGGAATGGTTGAACAAGTTATTGCCTATAAATATAATAGAAAACTATCATGCTGTAAGAAATGATGGAGATAATTTCAGAGAGATCTGGGAAGACTTGTATGAACTGATGCAAAACAAGCAGAAGTGGGAGAACCTATATGCAATCGTGAAAATGCAAAATAAAGACAAGTACTTTTCCAAGACTTAGGAACTTTGATTATTGAGCAACGAAACTGCAATTTCAGAGCATTCATCATGAAATGGGCTGTCACCTCCTGAGACTCAGCACAAAATGAGACATATTTTTTGGATATAACTAATATGGAAATTTGTTTTGTTTGACTGCATATGTTTGTAACGGGGATTTTTGTTTTTCTTTCTCATTTGGGGTTGTTGAGATGGGAAGAAGAAAAGACAGATTTATGTTGAATAAAAAATTTAAATAAAAAAATGGTTGTATGTTACTTAAGGACAGGACCTGGCCCTCCCACACACCCAATATCAAGTAGAGCTAGGAAGTCTGTGGAACAATAAATACTTATTGACTAAACATATATTGCTTGTTTCGTGCAGTCTTAGATAGACTTTTTGAGCAAGAAGGGAGCTTGGAAAACTTTTGGAACAACTTATCTCTGATTAGTGTCAGGACTGGGACTGGAGGCTGTTTCCTGACTCGCAGTCCAGGTCTCTCTCCACTGTTCCATGGTGGTTCATTTGCTTTGGCTATTTTGCGTGAGAGCCAGATGTCTCACTGAAGCATCATCCCTTTAAAATCTGGGATGTTTTCCTGAGCCGTTTCTGCACCATGACCCTCATTGGCTGCCAGACTAATTACTTAATAGTACCAACCTATTTTCATAGGCAAACGATGCCCAAGGGTAAAATAAGACCTTTCTTGAGGCAAACTTTCCACCATGTGTTTCTTAACTCCCCAGTTCTCTCCCCAGGCCCCCACTAGCTGAGATGGAAAAGTGACCTTTGGAGTTACAAATGTTCTTTCACCTCCAGTGTTCCAAAGCTGTTAGTGCTGGAACACCCCAGATGATTGATGGATGCACTGTTCCCTTCTCCAAGGAGCCAGCACTGTTTTTGCCTCCTTCAGGACCATTTTATGCTGTTTTCTTCTGATAAGGTGGCTATAGAGTCCGCATGTAGGAATGTATTTTTAATGACCTGGTGGCTGCTGAAGCAACATTATGTTCTATCTGGTGGGCTCCTGGCTTTCCTTCTTCAGCTGACACACAATTGCTAAATCTTTTCCAGGCAATAGACTTTCATTACTTACTGTTTGAATTTCCCGAAAGGCTGTCTTGTTTATGATTCAGCAAAACTATCTAACGAATCCTCTGCCTAATTTCTGCTGAGGGCACAACATTTCGATATTTTTCCTTGAGTTGAGCCATAAAGTTTTTCAGAGGAAGGAGACCCCTAGAACAGATGATACTGTGGTACAGTGAAAAGAGCACTACTTTTTTCACCTATCAGTCAATCCATGGGCAAATAAATACAAAGTAGTTTGCAACAAAAAACCTGGAGCAGCCCATGTGTAGCATGGATAGAAAGGTAGACAGACAGACAGACAGACAGACAGATAGATAGATAGATAGATAGATAGATAGATAGATAGATAGATAGATAGATAGACAGATGGATGGATAGGTAGGTAAATAAATGTGGATGGATGGATGGACAGATACACACATGTACAGATAGTTCATACCACATTTCCAAAAGACTGTATTTCAATCTTCCACTTAGTACTGCGACTATTACATCAGAAATTAAGTAGTTTTTAAAAAATCTATCTATCTAACTGCCTTTGTGGGGAGCAGAATAGCTCTGTCTGAGGAATCATTTCCTCCTTCTCCTATGTTTAAGAAGAATCTTGGGGTTAGAATTACATTTATATTACTGCGCATCAAATATTTGAAAATCAGAAGCATGATTCCTCTGGAGTATTGGATAAAGCCACTTCCCCTGGTCACTCCTGGGGGGCGTAATTCTACTACAGATCTGAATGCAAACTTTGATTTTAATTTTGACTGGCTTAGATTCCAATCTCACTATATGCTTATTACACAAAATGCAGTCATAGATAGCAAGCCAACATCTTTCTCAAGGCAAGCAAGTAAAATAGTAATTGGGGAAGCCATCTAGATTAGTTTAGGGATAGAATACAAAAAATGGAGGGGTCCCTGCAACTGTAGAGGAAGACAAAATTTCAGTTCACCAAAGGAAATGATCTCACCCAAGGAATCCATTTTCAATAGTCTCTGTGGGTTCAAGTCTGGGAATCGAGTGCTATGTTTTGATTCTGACCTTTCCCCACATGCCTGTGGCTTCTCTCTTGTTTGTCATTGAAAGTCAATGCTTTCTCTCCTCTTCTCCACTTCTATCATGCCTCCCTGAAGTCTCTCACTGAATTAGAAAGCAGATCTCCCTATGCATATGCAACATCACAGATCTGTCCCTCAAGGGATCACCAAACCACCTGGGGAGGAGTGTTGGTAAGTTAAAGGGCATTAACAACTTGGAAGATGGTGCTCAAATTACATCTTCAAAGGAAGGGAGAGGTTGAGAAAGAATTAAAAAGCTAGTATTCTAGGCATTAGGGAAGGCCTGTGCAAAAGTATAGAGATGGGAAATGAAGTGTGGCGTATGAAGAAAAGAGAGGGCAACTTAACTGATTGTAAGATGCAAGAAGTTGAGTAACTGTACAGTAAGACTGGAGGTAGGACAAGGTTACAAAGTGTTGCAGCTGATTGTTATAGACAATTGGCAGGAGGCATTAATTAATTAGGTGATTGTCCCCAGATTCATAGTGCTCATATTTGTCGCAGTTAATGTGTAACTCTGAAGCCAGTTGTCTATCCACTACATAAAACTGACTCTCTTGTGTCTAAATATGCAACATCCTCCACCCCGACTATTTTACAGAGTAACAAGGAATCAGCCAACCGCCTGGGCGGTCCATCTTTACTCAGGTAGCTGTTTGAGTCACACGCAAGCGTTCTTAGTAACCACAGTGGTCTGTAACCTCTGTAACGTCATTTCTTGACCCTTGGATAGATCCTCTCGGTGCATTTTCTGAGAAATATTTATCTCTCTGGTTCTCTGAACCATTTGCACCCCTCCTTCACATTTGAAAACTGTTTTTCAACACATAGATTTTGTTAGGTTTTGTTTCTAAAAATTTCTTTTTCTGCTCTTGTTATCCACCAAAGCATCCATGTATGAAAAGGCTCATACCTTGTGGTAATAATAATAGGTCATATTTGCCTTGGTTTTAAAGTTTATGAAATCCATTCTCATCCTTTGATGTATGCAACACAAATATTGTTTATTTTTATAGATGAGAAAGCAAAGGCTCAGGAAAAGACGTGCCCACAGTCATGCAATTAGCCTTTTCTGACACCAAAGTCAATATGTTTTAATTTAATTATATATATTTTTAGAACACTATATTCTGTGGAATAGGAGCATATTGGTACCTGACCAATCGTGTGTCTGAAATATCATTTGATATAACATTTCCTCTCTGAGATGATACCTAGGTTAGGGTGGCCCCTTTCCTGTCTATCTCTAGACAGTTTCTTCATCCCTGACATGCAATGAAGTTTCTGTCTGAAAGTTAGGAGGGGGAAATTTGACAGCAAACAATGCAATTTGCTTTATTTCCCTGTAAATATGGCTTCGAAATGGAAATTTTTAAGTCCATCAGTGGCTAGGTGTGATTCTGTACTTCTCCAGGCTCCATTTCTGACTGTCTGGACCTTCTCTGCCACACCCTAAAAACCTCTCACCTGAGTAATTCACACTACCCCTGGACTTCTCATCTGGAAGCACACATTGCTTTCCTCTGATTGGGTGGTTTCTCCTACAGCCTCCATTTTAAGGAAAGTGCAGAGGCCAACTCCATTTTCTTTCCTCTTTAGACTTCCCTTTGGATTCTTTGTGTTTTTTTTCTGCCATGCAACCCTGTAGGGAAAAGGGTGGCACTTTTCTTTTTGAGGGGTCTATCCACCATGACCTGGGATCCTCGTGATGCTTCTGAGCTGGTCTTTTAATGAGTTATCTTCCTTCATTAGAATATAAGCTTCCTGAGGACAGGCATCATCTTTCTTCTTCTTTGTATCCTCAGCACTCAGCACAGTGCCTGGCACATAGCAAGCTTGCTGATTTTACAAAAATTCTGATAGTGAGCACAACACTCCTATCGGCAATGCCTTTTTTGCTTGTTTTTTTCACAAGGTGACTCTTGCGTGAGGCTCCCCCCTCCCCACCATGCAGATCATGAACTGCTCTGAAGTTTATCATTTTAGAGAACTGCCCAAGGTACTGGAGGTTTACTTGTGTTGGCCTAGGGTCAAACAACCAGTACTTTTCAGAAACAGAATTTGAACCCGGAACTTCCAGTCTAGCCTTGGTGACTCTCACCTTTTATATTAAATAAGATAAATTGGTAAAACAAAAAAACAAACAATTTTTTGGTTTGTTGAATATTTGTTGAATAAATAAATATGAAATTTATGCTCAAATTTTTAAATGAGGAAAACTGTGACCAAGAAAACGAAAATGATAATTAGTGATTCATTGACTGAGAAGCAAGTAATTCTGAGTTTCAGAATTAGTACCCAGTTATGGTTGTTATATTTCCACCTGAAAAGAAATGAATTACTATTTCAGAGCATAACATTAGAGCTTAGCTGCTGTCCATATATTCATGTTATAGGCCTTAAAAGGTGGAGGTTGTAGAAATGGTCTTTGTAATTTCCAACCCTGAATCCATGGTGTGTATAGTATCATATTAATGTCTGATCTCTCATTTCATTCAGAAGGGGACCTACATGGTAATCTATGGTCAAATTTTGAGGAAGGAAAAATATATTCTTTTCCTCTCTTGGGTACAGAATAACAGTAGCTCTGAAGGGAATTGTTCACTCTTGGGGGTGGTAGGCTGGGAATCCTCCTCCATCTCTCTGGGTTGGATTGTTTCACTGTACACTAGAAAGGGGCATTTTCATTTGGTAGGTTTTAATGCAGTTGCCTGTGACATTCCCTTTGGAGCTGTTCTCATCTATTTGAGTAAGCCCTTATTAGTTTATGGATCGTTGACCCTAATGGACCATAGCTCTTCCTCTGGGACCATTAGGGTCTATTAGGTCAGTGCTGGTGCTGGGCTCACACTTTGGCTCATGTGTTACTAAAAGGCTCAGGAAAACGGCCTTGAAGACTTCTTTTCTCTTCCCCATAGAGTGCTTCCATTTGTGAACCAAACTGAATTGATCGTTTCAAAACATCAGATTCATCTGAACTAATGTTTTTCTAACAAGTCACCAATCATTCATTTAAAAAGCCCAAACTTGTCTGAATAATGCAAAATGAACAGAATGGATATATACTGGATCAAAATATTTCCATTTTGTGATGTCATTCAATACTGAATTTTATGACGTCCTGAGATGCTTTTATGTTATCTTGATTTTGCCATGATGGGGCGCCCACAAGCCTAGTAAGGAAGCTCCACGGTGGTTTTCCTTATCCTTGTTGCTCTGACTCAAGACAGAAGAAAAGCACTGATTGGACGTAGGCCTATTCTACTTCCTGAAGGCTGGGTGACAGCTTCCTTCGCAGCTCTGTGCATGAGGATTCCAGCACAACCAGTTCAAATAAGTATTGAGGACCATATGAGAAGATGGAGGACTCTGGCAAGAAGGCCCTCATCTTTTTTTCTTTGAGGGTGGCAGACATTCTAAAGGTCTTGTTGGATGGTAGGTTGTTGTCCTTCATTCTCCAAGAGGACCAAAATGACATCACGATGATAAAGTGAAGTTTCAACGTGTACAACTGTGGCTGATCAGGCCAATATGAGCTTGGAATTCTCTACCACAGATTGTGCACAAATAGTGAACATTTGGGGTGGTTACTCCAAATCTGCACATCCTAAGTTTACTTTGTGCTGTCTCAATTCTGCTTTGCTCATAGAGGGCAGCACCCTTTCTGATGTGGGCACGCCATGCTGAGCAGTCCTGTGCCAATGTCTCCCATGTCCCACAATCAAATCCAAAGTTCTTGAGAGAGACCTTGAGAGTGTCCTTGTATCACTTCTTCTGACCATCATGTGATCGCCTGCCGCAGTGTGAGTTCTCCATAAAATTGTCTTTTTGGCATGCATGCATTTTGCATTCAAACAACATGGCCAGCCCATCGGAGTTGCCCTCTCCGAAGCATAGTTTGAATGATTGACAGTTTAGATCGAGCTAGGACCTCTGTGTCTTTTACCTTATCCTGCCAGGTGATCCTCAGAATCTTCCTAAGACAAATCAAATGGAAGCGATTCAGTTTCCTGGCATGGATTTAGTAGACTGTCCATGTTTCGCAGGCATGCAACAATGAGGTCAGCACAACAGCTCTGTGGACCTTCAGTTTGGCCGTCCGTCTTATACCTCTTCTCCCCCCAACTTTTCTTCGGAGCCTGCCAAACACTGAGCTAGTTCTGGCAATGCATATGTTAACCTCATTGTCAATGTGCACATCCCTGGAAAGACACTACCAAGGTAAGTGAACTTATCCATAGCATTTAAAACTTCTCCATTTGTTGTAATTGAAGGTTCCACATATGGATGGTATGCTGGTGGCTGATGGAGCACCTGTGTTTTCTTGGTGTTAATTATCAGACCAAAATTAGCACAGACAGCAGAGAATTGATTTTGTCGCATCTCAGCTTCAGAGGCTGCACTGAGTGCATAGTCATCTGCAAACAGAAAATCATGCACCAACACTCCCTCCACTTTGGTCTTGGCTTGTAGCCTTTTCAAATGGAAGAACTAACCATCAGTACAGTAGTTGACCTTGATGCCTTGTTCATCCTCATCGAAAGCATTTGACAATATGGCTGAAAACATCATGCTAAAAAGCATGGGAGTAAGTATACAGTTGTGCTTCTCTCCATTGGTGACTGGGAAGGCACAAGAGCCTTTTCCACTATCCAGAACCTGGCCAAACATGTCATCATGACATTGACGTCACTTCCCTGCTCCACCAATGACCGAAAGAAAGTCAAATCAACTTTAATCATTTTGAGAACTACATTTGCCAATGTTGGCAAATGATGTCAATTCATACCTGCTGTGGCTTTTAGCTCTAGCCAGAATTTTCATGTCTTTGTATTACTATAGTTTGGAGTCATTAATAGACCGTTATTTCATATGCCTGTAGTTAATTAAAAAAAAAAAAAAAGAAAGGTACCTTCAGGTCATGGTTTGAGAGGTGGTGGTGGTAAAGACAGCCTGAAAATAAACTGGGTTTTTTTATGACCTGAAAGAATTAGCAGATAAGAGCACATCACAGAAGATTATAGAGCCTACTAATGCTACAAAGATAAAAGCTATTTCTTTGTGAACTACAAACATCCTTTGCAATAAAGGTTTTTTTTAGATGACTTGTCAATGGTCACACAGCCAGTGTGTGCCGTCCCAGGTATCACTCAATCAGGTATCACATCCCAGGTAACCTCAATAATAAAATAATATATACACTCCTTAAACTGTTACATGAATATTAGTGATTATTGGTTGTTATTGTAAATGAGAGGCAGCCTGCAGGTGGTGCATAGCGAGCAGGTCTCTTACCTTTGATATCCCCTGGCTTTATGTGACCAGGGACAAGTCCCTTCATGTGCCAATCCCTCAGTTCTAAGAGAAGTGCTAGCAGAAGGAGTGTTGATCTGTATTAGCGCAGGGAGTTTCTCCACCCAGAGCACGCTACTTAATGAAGTCAAAGGTACGGACAAAATATTACAAACACAGGAGAGCGTCAGGTTGTGGATTTTCACCTAAGGAAGGAATAGCAATTTGAGACTTAGAACCACTGAAAATAAAAGTGGTGGCTGCTCCTCACACAGATTTCTGCTGTAGGAGCTGTGACTTTTGAATCCCAAACAGGAATTTCAAATGCTTTCTTGGTTTAGGATAAGAGCAGGAGCCCTAAAGCATGAAAATGCTTCCATGTTAATGGAAGTCAGTGGAAAACGGGAATACAGCTTCTCTTTAGAGAATGAGGAATCTACCATTGGTTGAATAATTCAAGATACTTCCATATTTATTTCAAGGAGAAAATCTAAGCCTCTCCTTGATTAGTCTGAAGGTATAGTGGTATACTGGGCAGCCTTGAGTGGGAAATCACTCCTTTTTTGCCTTGTCAGGGCTAGGCAAAGGGCCCAACCCCTTCACACTTGCTCTGTCTCAGTCTCTCTTAGCCCTGTTTATATATTGCTTTTGGATTACTTCCTGATTTTTTCACGCACGTAGGTCCTCTCTCCCAGGTCACATTACAGGTTATTCTTAATCGGGTCCACAGTATTTTTCTTCCTATTGATAAATGTCCTTCCGAGGCAAGGTACGCAGCAAACCCCCAAGTACTGGCTGAAGGACTGAATCATTATGTTCTCATGTCAGACACCGAGTTTTCCAGTTGAGGTTTTAGTTTTTCCTCATGGCTATTGATAAGGATTTTTAAAAAATTAAAATTAATTTAATTAGTTAAAAAAATTTAAAAAGTAACTTCTAATTTCTGCTTTTTCCAAGGTTTGCATGAATGAAGTAATGATTCCTTTATTGGGCAACAGCAAAAAAAGTGTTAGTACCTTTTAGGTTAAAAACTAGAACACCAGAAATGTTCATACTTGCATAACCAGACAATTACAACTAAAATTTTCAAATGACCTTCTAGGCCTTCTGACCTTTCTCCCCATTCCCCTATATCTTTCCTCTCTGCCAACCTCCCGGGCACTGTCGCTGGGGATGATGGCCAAAGGCTGCAGAGAAAACTGACACATCAGAAAACAATGCTGAGTAAACTGATGAGGCTCCTAGTGCTATATGTTTTTTCCTATTCAGTCCCGCAGCACTGTAAGAATAAAAGGAGAGGCTTGCCCCAGTGATATCATGTCAACAATAATGCCATTTCATTATCCATTCCATATTAACCCATTCTAATACTTTGAGGAATTATTCTTTGTTGTCTTGGTTGAATTTTCCTTGTTCCCTGAGAGGATAGGGTTCTATTTTAGGATTTGTTTTTTGCTTTCATAGTTCTTTCTTATTCTCAGATAATTTTCTCTTTCCTTGGTCACTTGGAAGGGACACAAAAGGGGAAAGGTTTCCCCCCCCCCTTTTCTATTGCTTTCTCTCTTTGTATCTTTGAGAGTCAAGGTATATTTGTCTCCTTGAGAACAGGACTGGAGCCTATTTATCCATGACATTTAAAAAGTTCGAGAGACATAGTTTCTACGTAATTGTTCATTTTATTAATAACGCTAGCATTTTATTAACAAAAGGAACAGTCATTTGGCCCTCTCCCTCTTGGACCAAAGACGACCCATGGTGATGGGCTCACAGTTAATATGCCCTTGGAAGAGTTCCTGAGGGTGGCAATCAACTCTGATTGGTTCACAAGTAATGAGAGAGAATTAATATCACAGTGGGGTGCTGGGCTATACCCTAGTGAGAATCTTGAGGTACATGACACTAAGCACCCAAATCATGGTCAAAGACACTTACCAATTTCTACATCACCGATCTAACAAAAGGAAGAATTCACATTTTCCCTGATCTGTCTGACAATAATCAGGAATGTACCCATTTGCCTAAACTTAGAATTTCTTTACTCTTTTTGATTAGATCTTAGCTTTCTTGGCTGGGTAAGACTTAGATTTCTCACGTGGATTGATTTTTGGATGAGGAATTAGAAAAGGGGAAAGACCTTGGTCCTAATTCAATAATTAGTTACTAAATATAGGAGAGAAAAAAATCATTTTTTCATATACATGGTTACTATTAACGATAATATTTGACCTTATTCTATCTTAGTTTTCCTACTGCCAGTCTGGTGCTGTTCAGCTTCCTTTGCTGACACCTCATTTGTATCATGCTTCTTCATGCTGGTTGTCCCCCAAGGAACTCTTCTGGATTCCCATTTCTTCTCCCTCTGCATCCTTTCTCTTGATAACCTCATTAGCCTGCATGATTTTCATTATCATTTCTATTTGAATGGTTCCCAGATCAATGTATCCAGGCTCAGTTTCTCCTCTGAGTTTCTGTCACATATTAACAACTGACAATTGGAGATTTGTAACAGGATGACTCTGATACATAAATAGCAAATTCTGCATGCCTAAAGCAAAACTCATCTTTCTCCCCAAAATCATCTGTCTTCCAAGCATCCCCATTTCTGCTTAATGTATTTAGGAAGATGCTATTTAGGGAGATGTCTTCCAGGTTCATAACCATGGTGTTATCCAATTCTCCCTAACTCTTTGCTCTCCCTCACCCCATATATCCAATCAATGGCCAAATCTTTACATTTTACCATCACCACCACATCTCTCCCATCTCACACCAGTACTCACACAGCTACAATCAGAGTTTAGGTCCTTATCACTTTTCTCCTAGTTTATTGAGACAGTTCCTGATTGGGTCTCCTGCCTCTGGATTCTCACAGCTCTTGTCCATCCTACATAGAGCTGCCAAAGTAATTTTCCTTAAGCATGGATCAGACCATTCCTTTACTTTAATAGTAGCTTCCTCTTTTCTGTATGGGGGAGAACTAGGTGGTTCAGTGGATAGAGCACTGGGCCTGTAGTTGGGAAAACCTGAGTTCAAATCCAGCCTCAGACACTTACTGGTTGTATGATCCTGTTAAGTCACTTAACCCTGTTTGCCTCAGTTTCCTCATGTAAATTGAGCTAGAGAAGAAAATGACAAACCACTCCATTAACTTTGCCAAGAAAACTCCAAATGAAGAGTTGAATATAACTGAAAAAATGACTAAACAACAATTGCCTATAGAATAAAATGGACTCTAACTTTTTCTTAAAAAAAATTTAATTCCATTTTCAGATGGAATTTTAGATTGGGCATTTTCACATAAATAACATCAAAAGACTATATATAAAAATGTATTATTTCTATTATTATAGCTTATCTGTATGTATCTTTACTATGGAGCTTTAAAAGAAGTTTATAATTTTAATCTGCAGCTTTCAAAACTGTACTGTTTATCTGGCCTTCTTTTTTTGACTTTTCTTTCATGTTCTATGCTTCTCTCCCATTTAAAAAGCCATATCTCAATGGCCTCCTTTATCTGCTTAGCTTTTAAAGTCCTTGCCCCCAGACTCTCTTTCCAGCCTCATTTTACGGTATTCACCTCTACTTACTCTCTGACCCGGACAAACTGGCTTTCTCTATGTTCCTCCCATATCACCTTCCATCTCATCCCTTGCTTTCTCTCTGGCCACTCAGCATTCAAGGAGTGTACGTCCTTCTCACTCTTCCGTCCCATCTCTTGAGACACAACTTAGGTACCACCTTCTACATGCAGTCTTTTTAGCTTCTCTCACCTGCTAGTGGCCTCCCTTCCAAACAACTTGTATTTACCTCAGTATTTCCCTCATATTTACTCTCTCTCTCTCTCTCTCTCTTCTCTCTCTCTCTCTCTCTCTCTCTCTCTCTCTCTCTCTCTCTCTCTCTCTCTCTCTCTCTCCCCCCTCCCCTTCCTTCTCTCTCTGTTTCTCTCTCTGTCTATAATTACTACCTCTATGAGAGAAGGAATTGTTTCATTCTTTGTCTCCCCATCTCTAACGCAATGTTTGGGGCATTTAGTTGTGTCATTTTAGTTGTATCTGACTTTGTGACCCCATGTAGGGTTTTCTTGGCAAAGATACTATAGTGTTTGCCATTTCCTTCTTCAGCTTATTTTACAGATGAGAAAACTGAGGCAAAAGGATTAAGTGACTTGCTCAGGGGCATACAGCTAGTAGGTATCTGAGGCTAGATTTGAACTCAGGTTCTGGCCTGGCCCTCTACCCAGGGAACCACCTAGCTGCTGCAGCCTGGGGGCATAGATGGTGCTTGATAAATACTTCCTGACTCAGTGATTGGATTTGGCATCATAGGATTCAGGTTTAAATGCTTGCTCTCTCCTTACTTTGTGTGTTACCATGGGTCAAATACTTCACGTTTCTGTGCCTCAATTTCCTCATTTATAAAATAAGGGTGTTGGACTAGATGACCTTTATATTACATTCTGTTTCTAAGTTTATGATAGAGTTTTCCCTTTCTATCCACGTCTGTTGGTGTCTTGGCACTTGCACAATTCCCAGTCTGCTGCCTGTCACAGGACATCGCTAGTAATTGATGCTGAACCTAAGACTCCACATCCTTTTGTGGTCCTGGCGGCAGTGCTGAAAAAATATAGCTCACACTTCTACAGCACTCCACATGTGTAGTGACACTAAGATGAAACAGCAGTCAAGGTAAGATGGCATGAACTCAGAGGAAGCCCTTGTCTCTCAGACAAGAAACATGATGGATCCAGAGGATCAGTAAATGCATGGTCCCTGAGAAGAAAAGGGGAAGAAAAGGGGAAGAAAACATAGGTGCAAAGCTGGGTCCTTCCTTCCTTCCTTCCTTCCTTCCTTCCTTCCTTCCTTCCTTCCTTCCTTCCTTCCTTCCTTCCTTCCTTCCTTCCTTCCTTCCTTCCTTCCTTCCTTCCTTCCTTCCTTCCTTCCTTCCTTCCTTCCTTCCTTCCTTCCTTCCTTCCTTCCTTCCTTCCTTCCTTCCTTCCTTCCTTCCTTCCTTCCTTCCTTCCTTCCTTCCTTCCTTCCCGTTGCCTTGCACCTAGTAGACACTTACTAAATGTTTTTTTTTTTCAATTGAATTGAATTGTATCATCAAACTGAATCATCAAATAATGCTTCCCATCCTTCGCGGGGAGTGGGTGGGTGTGGGGGGCGGTAACAAGGAGCCAAAAACTTCAAGCTGGAGTAAGCTCTTAGCTGATACTCTTAGCTGGCTACTTGCCTTCTCATGTTGTTTTTAATGAAATAAAATATATTTGAGGACACTTACCCAAGGCAAATGGATTCTGCCCCCTGTATGCAAATGAATATTGCCCCATTGTACAATTCAGAGTTGATTGCCTCTAGACAGAGAGTGTTCATTTTAGTTTTCAGTCTAGAAAACACTTTCTCATATTTTTGTTATTGAAAATAGGAACCTAAAACCCTTAAAGAATTTTTATTTGTTCAGGTAAGAGAAAAAGCCTAGGGAGCTGGTTTAAATCAACAGTCATTTATTTAGCACCTACTATGTGTCAGGTATTGGACTAGATGCTAGGGACACGCAGATAAAATGAGTTTCAGCTCTCAAGGAAATGAGTCTACTTGGAGGGCAGAAGTAAATGAAATCTGTATACAGTATAAATGCAGAGTTATTGGGGGAGCAACCAATGGGGGGATCCTGGAAAGGCCTCTTGAAATAGGTATGAGATAATCAGATTATGAGGAGAAGTTGCTACTAACGAAACTTGATTCTAGAGAAGGTGAATTCAACTCTTGTCTGAAACAGAAGCTCTGAGCTGTCCCTCATTATTATTACTTAGGTAGGATAAGGTATGTTACATATATCGCTCTGTGATAGCCAGATGTGGAATCCCCTCTTTCAGTTTCAAGACAATGAAGGATTTCACATGAAGAGCAACGACACTGGATAAAGCAAGCGAAGAACTGCAAAGAAAAAAGGTAATCAGGGAATTGTATGAGAGATTGAACAGCTAGTAGATGCCAGAACTGGGAATCTAAGCCTGGGTCTTCCCAAGCCCATATGACTTCTCTTTCTAGTCTCACACATACATCCTCAAGGAGGCCCAGGAGTCAAGAGAGACAGTCTAGTGCAATCAAAAGACCATTATATTTAATGCCTGATGCCTTATCAGCAGCAATTGTATTTATTGTATTTTTATTGTATTTATTGTATATATTTATTTATATTGTGTATATTGTATATTGTATATATTGTATATTGTATTTATTGTATATATTTATTGTATTTATTCATTGTATTTATGGGGACTTGGACAAGCTCTTTATTCTAAGGCCTGGATTTCCTTCTTTTAAAATAAAGAAGTTGCACTAGATGCTTCACCTCTAACCTTCTATGATTCCAACCCCCCCCCCTTCCCACCACATCGCTTACCTATCTCATTTTATGTACATTTTCTCTCTTACAGTCCTCTGGTTAACTGTGTCCTTGGAATCCTTTGCTCTTTCTCTCAAGCCCCCTTAAAATATCCTGCCACCCGCCCCAGTGTAGCCTCACTCAAGCAGGGAAGATGGGTGGGAAATTATTCAGCCGAACAAGCAGAGTAGCAATCTGGGGGAAAGAGGGATTTCCTTCCCAAGGCAAACTCCCAGATGTTTAGATCACTTGTATTCCAAGATGCTGATTTGGAGAAATAACCATCTGTGCCTGAGGCAAAGCAGGTGTGCAATGGAGGGGAGGCGGGGTGGTGGGTGGCGCCAAGCACTAATGTAGGGTTATGAAGGAAAGTGAGAAGTAATTCTTGGCCATCCCTCCAGTTGGCTGCTCCAAGGTGAGTTGCTTTGCCTTGTTCGGTCCACACCTGCTCCTTCCTCCCGGCCACTGCTGCTCCCACTTGGGATTCAGAATCACTGGTTGGCTTCTCTTACCTATTCTTAGGGACTCCTGGTTGCCAAGAAGGTACTTACCTCCTCATGACTAGAGTAGCTGACTCAGAACATCCCTCTGGAGGACTTGGGAAATAAGGAGAATTAAGCCTAATAATACAGATTTTTTTTCTTTCTCTTTTAAAAGAAAATATTTAATTTATGGAATAAAACAAGCATTTCCATAACATAGTATAATAAAAAAGATGATTGTACATGAAATTGCAAGTCTATTATGTACAACTTGCTAATCCTTTTAAATATATAATAAAGTTATTATGTAAATTTCTTTTTTTCCCATTTTTTTTCCTTCTCTCACCACTTCCTGCCTTGCTCTAGAGATAGCTACCATTAGACACAAATAGGTATATATATATGTATATATATATATATCACACACATACATATATACACACACATATATATGCATACATATATATGTGTGTGTGTTAAGATTAATTTATGCACACTTTCTATTTATCAGTTCTTTTTCTGGATGCAGATAGTATCTTTTCTTCCCATGTCCTTTATTTTTAATTTGTATATTTATAAGAGTCAAAATGATTTAGTTCAAGGTTGTCATATTTTTTTCAGTTAGAATTCTTATGCTCTAATGTACAGGTAATAAATGATTAAAGAGAGCTTGCAATTTGAACAAGTATCATTCCATCCATAAGCCTGTACTAGAGGCAGTTAGATTGCTCAGTGGTTAGAGCAGAGGTGGGGAGCCTGCGGCCTTGAGGCCACATGTGGCCCTCTAGGTCTTCAAGTATGACCCTCAGTCAAAGGGTCACACTGAGGACTGAGAGGGCCACATGTCAGGTTCCCCACCTCTGGGTTAGAATACTTGGTTGGCTGGTGGTTGTCCTTCGTCTTTGAAAAGGACCAAAATGACATCACCATTGTAAAGTGAAATGTCAGTGTGTCTGACTGTGGCTGATCAGACCAATACGAGCTCGGAATGTTCTACCACAGGTTGGGCACAGATATTCTGTATGAATATTTGAGGTGGATATCCCAAATTTGCACATCCTGAGTTTACTCTGCGCTGTCTCAATTCTTCTTTGCTCAAAGAGCACGGTACCTTTCTTATGTGGGCACACCATGCTGTGCGGTTCTGTGCCAATATCTCCCACATTGCACAGTCAAATCCAAAGTTCTTGAGAGAGACCTTGAGAATGTCCTTGTACCATTTCTTCTGGCCACCATGTGATCACCTGCCCCATTTGAATTCTCCATAAAATAGTCTTTTTAGCAAGCGTACATTTTGCTTTTGAACAACGTGGACAGCCCATCAGAGTTGCGCTCTCTGAAGCATAGTTTGAATATTTGGCAGTTCAGCTCAAGCAAGGACTTCAGTGTCTGGTACCTTATCCTGCCAGGTGATGCTCAGAATCTTCCTAAGACAGTTCATATGGAAGTGATTCAGTTTCCTGGCATGGCACTCGTAGACTGTCAATGTTTCACAGGCATACAATAATGAGGTCAGTCTACCTTTGGTGGGTTAGAATACTAGGCCTGAGTTCAAAACCAGTCTCAGATGTATATTAATTATGTGACCCTAGGCAAGGCACTTAACCCCTGTCTCAGTTTCCTCATCTCACTAAAATGGGGAGAATAAGTAATACCTATCTCCCAGGGTAGTTGTGAGGGCAAAATGAGATAATATTTGGGAAATGTTTTGTTAACTTAGAAGTGCTATTATTGATATTAATCATATGCCAGGTATTGTGTGAGGAGATAAAAATGACCTCAAGGAACTTAAATTATGTCAGAGGGAACAACTTGTACCCACACAAGTAGAGAAAAATTTATGCAAAACAGATACAAGATCTTTAGGGGGGGGGTGTAGCAGCTGAGAGGATCAGGGAAGGCGTCATGTAGGCAGTGGCATTTGATGGTAACTAAGATTATATAGCACTGACTATGTGCCAAGCACTATATTCTGAACTTTACAATTGTTATCTCATTTGATTCTCATAACAACACCAGAAGGTCATCCCTATTTTACAGCTGAGGAAGCTGAGGCAAAGTGACTTGCCTAGTGTCACACAGCAAGAAAATGCCTGAGGATGGATTTGAACTCAGGTCTTCCTGACTCCAGGCCCAGAGCTCTATGCATTGTACCATGTAGCTGCCTCTGGTATTTGAACTAAACTTTGAAGAAAGCTAGAGATTTTAAGAGATAGAGGTGAGGTGGGAGTGTACCAACATGAGAGCAGCGCATACAAAGGCATAGACACCAGAGATGGGATATATAGTGTTGGTATGTAATGGCAAGTAAAATAGGATGCTTTGCTGTTTTTGTTTTAGTATAATCAAGAAGTATAACACCTCTATTAGACTGTGACTGAGGAAGACCTTTCTCATCCATTGTCCCTGCCTAAGAAGATTTATAAGAGGGTCCATGCCTTTTGTTAATGAGGTACTTGTTCTCAAGGGATGTGATACCTTCTGGCTCTAAAAAGGGTATAAAGACTCTGAGGGTGAGGTTTTATTTTGGGGCTTAGTTTTTGTAAGAGTGTTTGTTTGGCTGGATGAGTTCTCTGGGAAGCTGCTAAGGACTGCGTTCCCCCCCCCCCCCCCAGCTTTGAGAACCCAGGTGTCATGCTTCCCTCTCTAGTAACTATGGTCAGACAGCTGTACTTGTCTGTTGAATTATGGTCAGGCAGGGGAAATCATGTCTGTTGAATTTTAACTATTTTCTTTGAAGTTCAGGGTGTTGACTCCCTTAAACTAGGTGAATGATATATGTACTTGGTTAAAGGAATGATACATGTACTTGATTAAAATGATGGTTAACCCCTCAAAAGTTGACTTTCCTTTTATGAATGCAGATCAAAGAACCTATGATAGCAGGCCTCCCCCTCCCCTGAGTATTTGGGATGGTTACTGATACAGTGATGAGGTAGAATATTCATTTCAGATGACACATGGCCTTGGACTCTTACTAAGGGCATTTCTGCCTGGAATTTCTGTTATTTCCTTGTGTCTTTTGAAGGACTAAGGAGTGATGGGGAAGAGAGGGTGGATGTATGGTGTACCAATGATGATTGGCCACTGAACCGAGATGAGCCATGCATTCAGGAGATTTAAAAGGAGAAGAGTTTTTGCTTTCTCTTACTCTTTGGACTCCACCATTTGGAGTCAAAATGGTCTTAGGAGATGAAAAGGGGAATCTCTCTTTCTCTCCCTCTCTCTCTATCTCTCTCCCCCTCCATTGTGCCTCCATCTAGCATCTACAGTGACTGTACACATATAGAACCAAATGTGTGATTGCCTAGATGATCTTGAGACTGCATTTCAAGTCCCTAGCTGGCTCTTCCTTTTTTTTCTTACCACGAGCATGGGTGAGTGAAGGCTAGTCCTGAGATGGGTATTTCTAGTCTTAACATCAACCTCATGAGTCTGAAAGGTTGGGAGCTCCTGGATCTGAGTGCTGCTTGCACAGTAGGAGGTGATCTCTCCTATAACTTCTTGAAGGAATATTTAGTAACCACTAAGAAGATACCTCAGAGGAAAGGACTAAGGAAACAAAAGACTTGCCCTGGCTTACGATAGAATTAGAAAGAAAGGCAAGGGGTGATGGTTATAGATTTGGGCTTATGTGTTACACAGATCAGAGAGGAAAGTGAATCATATATCCAGTAGTCCTAAAAGCCTCCTGGGATGCTTCCCTCTTGAACAGTATAATTGGAAAGGCAAGTCAGTGAGTCATGTTTTAAGTATTTACCAATGCCAAATCCCAACTCTTTCTTTGCTTTAAGCATTTATTTTTGCGGTATAGGAAATAAATTGTTACTGCTTACCTGATCTACTTTGTCCATTGAGTACCTTTATAGAAGAACCCTGCTAATCCCTTTTGGGGAGACCCTAGACATGAGGTGAACCTTTGATTAAGAGATTTCCATCAAAGTTCTACTCTGAGGAGGGGAGGGAGACTGTAATGAGCTATAAAATGTGAAAAAGACTTGATCTCTTTTCTTTGGTATTGGAGTCACCAGGTTTAGACCCAGTTCATGTGAGTTGAAGGAGCCTGGACTTCATATCCTGAGCTTTATGTAACATGTGTGAAAAGATCAGTTGGACTTGATATTAGAATGTGTGCATGTGACTGGGGAAAAATAACATTTTATATTAGAAAAAAAATCATCAATGGCAAAAAAGGAACATGTGAGAAAGAGTAATAAGTCTGGAAAAATAGATTGCAGTGAGATTGTCAAAAAATGGAAATGCCAAATAGTGAAATTTTTGTTTGATGACAGAGATAAGTAGGGTGGTGGCATGGTCAGACTTGTGCTTTGGAAATGTCATTGGGCAATTGTGTGGATGGTCACTTGGAGAGGTGAGAGACTGTAGGCAGAGAGGTGAACACTATGGTGGAGAGAATGGGAATGAAGTCAGATAAGTTGTAGAAGTAGAAATGTCAAGATTGGCTACATGGGGAGAGAGAGAGAAGGGTTGAAGATGGCTACTCTGATGTTATGAGATTAAGCAACTGGAAAGATGGTTGTCACATCCATGGAAAAAGGGTACCAGTAAGAATCTGTAATGCTCAGATACTATGCTATTGTTCCCAAAGTCCTCTCATAGATCAGATGAGATAAAGTGCTTTGTGAAATAAGTTGGGGCATCTAGGTGAGTCAATGGATAGAGTGAAATCCCTGAATTCAAATCTGACCTCAGGCACTTACTAGTTATCTGACTGTGGGCAAGTTACTTAACCTTTTTGTCTCCGTTTCCTCATCTGTAAAATGAGCTGGAGAAGGAAATGGAAAACCACTCCAGTATATTTGTGTATTGTTAATGCATTTTTGCTTAATTCAAAGAAGTTTCCCATCCATTAATAGGCCCATGTGACCTGCTTAAATCACATGGAAACCTAAGTCATCTGTGATGGGAGGAGCTTAATGAATGAGTGGAGCAGAACTGGGAGGACCTTGATAAGAGAAGTTAGGTCAGAGGAGAGAGGGGACACTGGGAGGCAAACAGCTAGGATTGTGAGTACTTGAGCGAAGGCCTCAGGGGTTGAGGAAAAGTCTTGGGAATGGCATTGTCCCCTGTAGTGCTAATGTGCATTGACTTCTTGGTTACTATGACAGATTTGGCTTTCTAGTGTTGGGATTTGGCTTTCTGGTGTCTGAATAAATGTTTTTCTTCTGCCTTCTATATGGAGAATCTGTTATCCTTTGTGATTCAGAACTATGGCGGCATATTTGTAGTTGCCTTGGGGCAGTGAGTATTATCTCGGTGATACACTTTGCTAAGAAAAGACCAAATGGAGTCAGACACAGCTGAACATTGATACTGTGGAACCCAGAGAATAGTTCTTATGGGCCACTGGGGCATATTCTAGTAGTGGAGCAGTGGAACTAGTGAAATTAATCTAATTTGAAACTAATGCTGGTTGAAATCTTATCCAGAATATTATCAAACCCTTGGCACTGAATGTAATGTAAGGATGCCAAGGTAACATTGGACTCCCCTTGGTTCCATTCTGTTTTTAATGCTCTTGCTTCAACCTATAACCTCATTTTATTTCCAACCCTATTATGGAGGTATTATCCAATGGCTGAAGTAAGAATTTAGAGAGAAACTCTTTTTAAATTCCTAAGAAAATGAGAGCAGAGTAAGTTACAGGAAAGATAAATTTATTAAGGTTGTGTTTCCTCATGGAATGAGTTCAAGCTTTGGAAACTGATCCATAATTCCTGACTTGCTTCAGGACCTTGGGTCATTTCTTTTGCTTTAGGTACTTTTCCCCATGAAAGTGGGGGCAATAATGTAGTACCCACATTACAGGATTGTTGCAAGGTGGTTAGGTGGTGCATTAGAAGGCGGGCAGGGTCTGGAGTCAGGAAGTACTGAGTTCAAATCCAGCCTCAGACACTTACTGGCTCTGTGACTTACTCTTTGTCTGTGTCAGTTTCCTCAACTGTAAAGCATCTTCTTTCCAGGGCTGTTGTGAGAATCAAATGAGATAATATTTGTGAAGGAGTTAGCACTGCTTTAGTTCATACCTGTCACGTAGTACGTGATAGCACTGCTTGACTAAGATAGAATGTATGTGAAGTATTTCATGACACAAATAATACAGACATACATTTAATATATTTTTTTACTAATAATATATTATAAGCTTTATGCTCCCAACAAATAAAAATAAACATAATATTAAATAAAATCTTCCCAAAGAGCCTTACAATTAAAATTTCATTTTGATAAAAAATTAATTATGATATAACTTTTAACAAAATAAGAGAAAAGTCAGCAGAGTACCATGGAAAGAATGTTGTTTTGAGAGTCAGGAGAGCTGAGTTGGAATCCTGGCTTTTCCCCTTCCTATGTTTGTGACCTTGGGCATGTCAAGCTCTCTTGGCTTCAGGTTTTTCTTCCATAAAAATGAGGGATTATATGGCTTCTAAATTCTTTTCTAGTTCTAAATCTATGATACAAAGATTCCTGAAGTATTGTGCTCATGTTGGTATAATCTTAATAAGGAACAAGAAAACAGCTATTTTAAATTGCTGTCTAAATGCTCTACTGTTATTTAATTTGAAAAAATAGATATCATGATTCCATATTATTTGGAATTCTTTGAATGTTGATTCCACAAGGTTTACTGCTTTTTGACTCTTCTATGAGCAGGTAAGGACCGCACTCAGGAAGGGAAGGCATTACTGATGGCTTTTGCCCAGCCATGTACTGTACTTCTATACTTTTCCAACTTTCTTCTACTGAAAAATGAATTGGAAGATGGGCCCCTACCCAATTTGCCAGGTTGAGCGCTCCCAGCAGGCTCCTAGCTGGGGCAGCAGCAGCTGCTTAATGAAGCGTCCATGGTTTTTGCTGGGGAGCATGTCCACAGCCCTTTGGAATTTGCTGAATGTCTTTGCAGATCCTAAGAGAGGACAGAGATGCCATACTATCCAGGCACATACCAGGTTGGTGGTAATCCTCTATGTCTTCAGGAGAGAACTAGACATGTCTTTTGGATTGCTTTATTTAGTATTCAAGGGACAACACTGTACAGTGGAGAGAGATCCAACTTGAGAGTCAATAAGACATGGTGGGGCAATGCGGTGAAGTTGAATGAATGCTGGTGCTAAAGTGACAGGATGTGGGTTAGAGCCTGCTTTTAATGCCTTGTACTTATGTGACATTGGGCAAATTGTTAAGCCTCCTTGGACCAGGTTATCAATTGAAAGCCATTGCCTATCTGCATTGGCAGATGGAGTTTTGTCACTATGTCAGTGAGTTCACAAGGCTTGTCCAAAAAAAAGATCTAGTACTTATTGCTATCTAGGTCCATGGAGTTGCTGAAAAAACATCCCCACCCCCTTCCAAATGAAGCACAGACCAGGCCCCTCTTTATTTCCTCATCTCTTGACCTCTTTCAGCTGCTGATGCCTGGAAGGACATAGAGCAAGCAAAAGCCTTGTGGCTGTTCTCTTTCCTTTTCACCCGGCCCTGATCATGTTGGATTTGAAACCGGTCTCTGTTTCAGCTCAAGCTTTCAAGGGTTGGGAAGGCACAACTTAGCTTTCTCCTCAGCAAGCCTGCTCCATCTTTCCATCTGCTCAGCACCACAAGGTCCCTCCAGAGCAGAGCTGCAAAGCAGCCAGCTGGGCAAAAAGTCAAACCATTCCTAGTCTGGATGTTCAAAATCTGAGAAACCACAGCAGCGTCAGGAAAGATGTTCTCATAGCAGCACCTCTGAGTAATTGGTTACTGAACTGGTGGGTCATGTTACCAGATTTCTGGCACAGGCCAGAATAAGAGAAATCGGGATCCAGGACTAGAGGGCTCCCAGGGAAAGATGAATATCAAATAAACTTCAGTGATTTCAAGTAGGAAAAAAAATCAAATAGTTTTCTTTTAATATCATAATGAAAATTAAAATAATGAAGAGCCAAGGTAGCTCAAGATTGAAATGATCCACCTGCTTAATAAATTGCTATAGTTAAAGGTACCATTTCACCTGTGAGTTCACCCAGAAAGAAGCATATTTTATTAAGAACATGACAGATTGTCTGTGGTGCAATTTCATTTCTGGTATAATTTGTTTTCTGACCAACAGTGTCATTAAGTTATAAATAATATTTTTTAAATTATTCTAAAATGAGATTGGGGATGGTAGGATTAACAGTAAAAAAATTCGAAAGTTTGCTGAAAATCCACAGTGGAGGTGTTTCTAGGGGCAGGTTTCCGTTCCTTCGTTTATGACAAATTGCCATTTTTTGGGGGTGGGGGAAAGAGCATCTAAGTGTCAACCCATGGGAAAGACTCATTTATGGTTTGTCCTGAATAGAGAGGCAAATTCCCCTGCATCTTCTTCCAGCATCCTTTTATCCCATGGAGCTGGGTGGATACTCTTCCACCTTTGTCTCCATGTCCCCATGGAACATAATAGGCACTTAATAAATGCATGTTCACTTGAATAGAATTAAGAAACTTTTCATATCCTGAGTGTGGAACTAGTTTCTAATACCCATGCTACCTTCTTGTAGTGACTTAGGTGTCACAAGGGGGTTGTTTTATGCGTGTTACTGACAGAATTTAAGAAACCACCTTGGTGTCTAACATTACCAGAGAATGACTTAAGAATGTGGGAGAATAGAGCCCATTGTAGCTAAATGTTTACCTCCTTCCTCATAATTCAAAATGTGCTTCACCACAAGGCCACCAAAGATTGGGTGGTGTGACTCTAGCCAGCAAAGGTTAAGTTGTGGAACACACGCACGTGCATGCACACATATACACACATATATAAACACATATGTTTTTTAGTACTAAAGATATATCTGAATTTGGTTCTCATATGACTAAATAATTGCTTAACCAGAATAATTTGGAGTCTGGAATGTTTCAAACATCTCTTGCTGTGTGTATTGATATAATTTCTCATGAGAGCTGACATTCAACATTCTTAGTGGTAATCCTCCAGTCCACCATCCTTTTGGCTAAAGTTGTCTTGTTCACCTGTTTTAAAATTCACAATGGTTTCCAATTCCTTAGCCTGAGTCTATTGCTTGAGAACCCTTCTCTTAAGTTCTTAGAAATATGGAAAAAGGGGGTTTATAGAATCAGAGACCTGAATGGAAACTTAGAGATCATTGAGTTCCTCCTTGTCATTTGCTCAAGATTTTACAAATGATGAGGGATAAGGGCAGTCAAGAGGATCTGAGTTTAAATCCACTTCAGACATTTCCTAGATATGTGACTTTGGGCAAGTCCTTGTTTGCCTCCATTTCCTCATTTGTTTATGATATCATCCTTTGTGTCTAAATCATGTATTCATTTTGATTTTATCTTATTATATAGTGTGAGAAGTTGGTTTATACCTAATTTCTGCCATATTGATTTCTAGGTTTCCCCAAAATTTTTGTCAAATGTTGATTCTTACCCCAAAAACTTGGATCTTTGGGTTTATCCAACACTAGATTACTACAGTAATTATTTATGTATATTGTAAACCTAATCTGTTCCATTGGTCGACCACTCTGTAATCTAGTACCAGATTGTTTTGTTGATCACTATTTTGTAATATAGTTTGAGATCAGTAACTACTAGTCTCCCTTCTTTAACATCTTTTTTTCATTGATTTGCTTGACATTCTTGAATTTTTGCTCTTCCAGATGAATTTAGTGACTATTTTTTCTACTTTTTGATGTTTCCTGGAGTCATTAGTTCCTACTTGTGCAATTCTAGATTCTAAGGAATTATTACCTTCAGGGAGCTTTTGTACCTCTTTTTTTCCATTTGGTCATTTCTGCTTTTTTTTTTAAGAGTTAATCTCATCAGTGTACTTTTGTACCTCTTTTTCTATGTGGCCAATTCTGTTTTGTAAGGTGTTAGTTTCTTCAGAATTTTTGTGTACCTCTTTTACCAAGTTGTTGTCTTTTCATAATTTTCTTCCTTTGCTTTCATTTGTTTACCTAATTTTTCCTGTACTGTCCTTATTGGATCTTGAAAAATTTTTTAGGTCTTCCAGGAATTTTTGTTGGGCTTGTGCCCAATTCACATTTTTCATTGAGGCTTTGCTTGTGACTGTTTTGACTTCATTATCTTCTTCTGAGTTTGTGTCTTGATCTTCCCTGTCACCATTTTTAAAAAATGACCATTTTGTCACCATTTTTATGGTCAGGTTTTGTTGTTTTCTCATTTTTCTACTCTATTTCTTGATTTGAACCTTTACGTTCATAAGCTCTGCTCTCACTGAAGGGGTAGGGGACACTGTCTCAACATTCAGGCTTTTTTATACTTCTGTTTTCTGAGATAGTTCTGGGGATTTGGAAGTGTTGGGTACTTGCAAAGTGGTATGGTCTGGGGAAAGGTGTGGTCACTGTTCTCTTGTTTTGCACCAAATATTGCAATCAAAACTTCTCAGGGCCCCCTCCTCCCTTGAGATCAGAAATGATTCTGTTCCTTAGGGTCCTGGATCTTGGGATGGAACTGATACTCCCCCTCGGTTGACTGAAAGCGTCTTAATCCCTTCTTCCAAATTTATTTTAAGGTCCTGTCTTGAAGGTAATATATGGGTTAGGCCAATTTCACAAAGCAGGCTGATAAAGTTGTCAAGACACCATGTCCCTTAGGTGATAGATTTGAAGTCAGTTAGACTTGAGTTCATATAATGGTTTCTAGTTGTGTCACTGGGCAGTTCATAACTTCTCTGAGACTCAGTTTTCTCATCTGTAAAATGAGGGAAATGATATTGGCACTAACTACTCCAGAGGGTTGTTGTGAAGATTGATGGCAGGGATTGAGGGGCGGTGGGGGGATGAGGTGTGGGGGGCTCTGTGAAAATCACTCTGAGATAATGCATGTAAAGCACTTCAGAAACCTTTCTTTTGTGTGCAAATACAAGCAATTGACATCATCATCACTATTTATTTTCCTCTCTAGCAAAGAACAATGGGGGTTATTTGACTCTTCTCTGATGTAGCTTGAGCCCACCTGGGTTACAGATTCTCTGATAATGCTTCTGTAAAGAGCAACCACTTTTATTTTATATATTTCTCTGGTGGCTGGAGTGAAACATCTTGATTTCTCTATGGTTAAAGAATGTGATGGTTTTAATCTGATAATTGTGTATCCTTTCAGGGCTAATCTGGAGGGTGCTCTGAAGGCTGGGCTTTTAAAAAAATACCTGTGTTAATTTAGTGCTTAACCTGATAGTACTCTTGATTTATGAGCCTACAGGCTGAAGAAATAGCCAGAAAGGGACTCATGTTAAGTCCAAGATCACCTCACAGACAATGTGTTTGGACAGTGTCTCATTTGGTTTTCACATTAAGTCAGGAAGCCACACCATTGCACACAGTGTGCTAATTTGCTTAATTCTTTTCCTGTCAACTAGAAAGACCTAGGGGGGTTTGGGAAACATGATTTTGTGTTATATGAGCCTAATATTGCTCAATGGTATCGAATGCCAGAAGTATATTAAAATGTAGGAGATTGTTGGATCCCTGCCGTAGGGAGGGAAGAGAGAACTGTGCCAGGCCGACAGAGAGCTGGAGACAGATTTCCAGATAACTTGTTGTTAATAGGAAAATAAATGTACTGGGTGAACAGTCAGTAGAAAGAATGGCAATATGTTTGCCCCAGGCATTTGGAGAAGATGCCACTAAGTCCTGTTAAATGTGTATAGAGCTAAAACTTAAGATGCCATGATGTTTGGCTGTATAGGAGACAATTCTTTTTGTCACACTGCTTTTTATGCCAAAATACTTTAATGCCAGTGCTCCCTGCCAAAATTCTATCCATTTTTCCAGGTCCAAAACCAAGGCCATTTCTCTCATGTAGCCTTTCTTGATTGTCCTGCCAAAAGTCCTCATTGACAATAATGACTAGAATTTATATAACTATGTAAGTTTTGCAAGACATTTTACAAATCTCATTTAATTTGATCCTCACAAAAACTCTGGGAGTTAGGTGCTATGAATATCTTCATTTTACATATAAGGAAATCAAGGCAGACTCAGCTTAAGTGATTTTCCCAGGATCATAGGAGGAGACTGAGGTAAGATTTGAACTCCTGTCCTCCTGACTCCAGGTCCAGGACTCTAGCCACTGTACTACATAGCTGCCTCGTGTTACTACCCACACCACAGTTTCTGTCTTTTAATTAACTTTATCTTTTTGGTGGATTTTTTTTGGCATAATCATTGTGTTCATGTATGTTATAAATTCCTTGAGGGCAGAGGGCATGTTTTACTTACATCTGCATTTTCATTAACACTTAGTATGATACCTTATACATAGTAGGTGCTTGTTAAATGAATGAACCAAAATTTTTTTTATGCATACTTTACCTTACACTATACCTAGCAAGCATCAATGTAGGCAGTTGCCTGCTATAGTTTGGCTAAGAGAGACTGGGATAGCGAAGGACAGTCAATGAAAAAATTCCAATTAATCTGATGCTTATTTCTCATCTTGTACATTCTTTGATTCTTTGATGGTCTGCAGTTTCTTTGATTTGCATGGTCCCTTCCAAAGATGCAAAATAGAGTCCATTCTCTTATCCTACATTACTCTTGTCCATATTCTCCCTTGTCTTCCATGAAATTCTATACAATAGAGTTTGTGAAGATTTTCATCTAGATATGATGTGGATTCTTGAGGAGAATCCTGCCTCTCCATCCCTTGCAATGACCAGCTCATCTTCTTTCCCATATATTTTTGTTTCCTTTAGAGTGTGAATGTCAAGTTGGATACCATTCAAGACCGTTAAATGTGTAGATAGTCTATGATTAGCTTGACTGGCCAGTCACGTTTTGGTTGGCATTCAAAAACAGCTGTCAGCTTCATCTAGTTCTTTTTGGCTTTGTTTGGTGAATTCTTACCTCATGACAACTGGTGAGAGACCATGCCAACATTGGGAGTTTTGAAAGGAGAGCCGGATGTAGCAATCTGGAAGTCAGAGTGCATAGTGTCAATGCCTTCAGGAGCAAGAAGAGACTCCTGGGAATGACTTCTAGGACCCCAGCCCAGTGGGAACTGAGATGTGGGCTTATCTGGCATCAGTGCCACATCTGGACATGAACTTGGTGGGATTGACACTGTGGAACTAAGCTAAGTTTTGTCTCCCAGAGACCAAGGTGGTGCTGGGCAGAGTATACTCCAGAGTTGATGGGGAGGGGGGGGAGAATGAATGGTTGTGTTTTTGTTCTTGCTATATATTTGACATAAATATTCCTTCATGAAAGGGGACTGGGAGAGCCATTCACAGGCCCCTAACAATGATGTGGAGGGGAAAATAGTCAATAGGGGATCGAATCAATAGCAGTAGATGAAAGTAATATCCCAAGCTCTCAGTATCTCCCCAGAACCCTGATGGGAAGCTGCAGCAGCCTGACTCTGGGAGAGGGAGTTAGAGCTTGCCAGGCTCCATTAGAAAAGTAGGACATAAAGGCTTCTGCTGAGAGGGTGGAGCAGGGCTAGTGTGGAAGGCTTGAGGAAAGAAAGAAAAGGTTTGCAATAGTCACCATGGGTAGCGCAAAATACCCAACTGGAAAGGAGGAAAATTACTGCTTTGCTGCAGGGTCTCTCCTCACCCTCCTATTACTTTGTATTTATTTTCTTTTTAAAATATTTGTATTTTTATCTCCATATATCTTTATATACACACACATATATATATATATATATATATATAATATGTTTATATATGCATATGTTTATCTATACGTTGCAGATCTATGTTGTTTCCTATGTGTGCTTCTTGAGGGCAGTGACCATTTCACTTTTGATGTGGTATCTCCAGGACCCTGAACAGCGCCTGGTACATAATGAGGACTTAATCAATGTTGTTGAGTGATTAATTTGCTTCATTATGGGTCTGGTTCTCTCCTCTTCTAAGCAATGCCAACATTAGGCAGACTTTGTCCAGAGAAGCTGGGCTTGCAATCATTTGATTAAAGCCAAATTAATCTAGTGAAGTGTTTGTTATAGCTTCATTTCCCCACGTCCTTGGAAAATATTAATTTTCACACATTTGGGCAGGCCAATAATACCTTTCGGGTGAGAGGACGCGGTACTTAAGGTAAGAGTGTTTTCACTGGAGTCACTGCAAATGTTTGGATTCAGACTGGCATTGCTGAATCCCTCTGGAATACTCTTCGCTGCTCAGTCCATGAACTCTTTGAGCTCTTCGCCTACCTTGAAAGAGGCTGTCCATTGGCCATGTCCCCCCGGAATTGTCTCATTCTGCATTCTGAGGAGGCGAGTAGCATGTTTCATCATTAACCCTCTGTAATGCTGATTGGTTCTAATACTGATAAAGTTTCAGCACAATAGAGCTTCATCACATTTGTATACCATAACTTGTTTAGCCATTCCACAATTTATGGATGTGCTCTAAGGTTTTTATTCTTTGCCACCTCAAAAAAAAAAAAATATCTTTGCATATCTTTAGGGTTTGTTTTGCTTCTGACTAATCCTTCCCTTAATTTATTCTCCCTCTAATTCCTCTTCCCTGTCCCCTTCTCTGCTTTCACCCCTATTTCCCTGTTCAGTGAAATGTATTTCTGTATACAAATGTGTGTGTAAGTGTGTATCCTTCTAAGGTCAGCCATTTCCCTCCCAACCCCTCTTCTTTCCTTGTGTAGATGCATACTTGTGTACTTTGATTATGTGAGATAATTTTCCCTAATGTTCTGGGAATGGGATTTTTTGATGAGGCTGAGGAAGGAAATATATGATGACAAATAATAGTATTATTACGCAACATCATCTAAATAGCTTGTATTTCCAAGTTTTAACCATCCACCTTGATCGAAGTAACTGAATAATGATCAGATCACTGCTTCATTTTGTGCTACAGAGATATAGAATAAAATTATCTGGATGTTTTAAATATCATCCAGTTCTTTCTCTTTTGCCTCTTTTGGATATTTAGAGAGAAATATTTTTTGATTGGAATGATCTGGATAACTACCTGATCCCCAACTCTTATTTATATATGAAGATGTAGCCTTTGGGTTTCTCAAGGACTAGGTACAGTGACCTAGGAGCAGTAGGTCTTGATATATCGTTACTGATGCTAAGGAGACAGATGATCTTGACTGTCTTGAGGAGAGGAATTGCAGAGCGATTTTATTGCATTTGTTTGAGCTCCAAAAGCTAACCTAATTACTGTCTTGTGTCCCATGATGCCACAGTCTTTGGAATTGGATAGGTTCAAATTTGTTTCAGCACAGCCAGTGATGCTAAACACTGCCCAGCTGATAGGGATACTCCTAGCTCTCAGCTTTCAGTGTACCTGGCAAGAGCGCTAGCTGGGAATAATGTTGGAATAGTTTACATGTCAAGTAAAACATTCTGTCTTGATTAACTTGCTCTTGGCTTTTGGACTTTATTGTACTTGAAGATTTCTAAGATGTCATCTTGACGCCAATGGGTTGGGGAAATTTCCAGTACACCAAGGATTATTGATAAAGGAAACACGAATCACTCTCCAAACCCCATCATTGCTCAATTTTGCCGTTATTCAATCATTTCTTTCAATCTTGTCTGACTCTTTGTGACCCCATTTGGAGTTTTCTTGGCAAACGTGCTGGAGTAGTTTGCCATTTCCTTCTCCAGCTCATTTTATAGGTCAGGAAATAGAGGCAAACGAGGTGAAGTGACTTACCCAGGGTCACACAGCTAGTTAGTGTCTGATGCCAGTCTTAAACTCATAAAGATGAGTCTTCTTAACTCTAGGCCCAGTACACTATCCACTCTGCTACTTAGCCGTTCCATCCTTGTTCACAAGATTATGTAAAAGAAAGGGGAAACTAGGTGGTGCAGTGGATAGAGCACCAGTGCAGGAGTCAGGAGGACCTGAGCTCAAATCTCACCTCAGACATTTGACACTCACTAGCTATGTGACCTTAGGCAAGTCACTTAACCATAATTGCCTCATCCTGGGTCATCTCCAGTCATCCTGAGGAATATCTGGTCACTGTATTCAGATATCTCTGGAGGAGAAGTGAGGCTGGTGACCTGCACACCCCTCCCTCACTCAAAACAAAGTCAAGTGCAAGTCATGTCATCATTTCTCTGATGGCATGGTCTTCTTTGGCAACAAAAGATGAACACACATGTGTAAAAGAAAGCAATCTATCAAGGATTGAGGATGGCTCACTGAGGATGGTTAGGGTCTTTCCTAACTGTCACAGGAAGGATCATTTTAGGTAGTTTTGAGGCATGGCTGGAGGGAGAAATCATATCTCTTTCTGTCCATAGAATAAGACAAGGTTTAAGCTGTAATGGGTCTTAGGAGAAACTGAGATCTATGTTTTCATTCTTTCCAAAGGTGAATAGATTTTGTTCTAGTATCAGGACTGGTTAAAGTAAGAGTGGGGAATCTGCAGGCTTAAGGTCACATGTGACCCTCTAGGTCCTCAAGTGTGGTCCTTTGACTGAATCCAAACTTCACAGAATGAAGTAACTTAATAAAAGGATTTGTGCTGTAAAATTTGGACTCAGTCTAAAGGATGCACCCAAGGACTTAGAAGACCACCTGTGGCTTTGAGATTGCAGGTTCCTTACCCCTGGGTCAGGGAACAGGGAAGGGTCTTAGCAGAGGCAAGAGGCAGAGTCCAAGTCCATTATTATTCTGCTTTGGCCCCTAGAAGTCTGTTGTGAAACTGCATGTATCTGCCCCATCTCCTCCCTTTCCCCCCAGGCTCACTTGCAAGTCTTGTCTACTGTTATATTGGATGAATCTACTGTATTGAAGGACCATCGACTGAGAGGTTAAGAGGACGTTACAGAACTGCTTGCCCTAATTTTGTGGTTAAAATACAAAACAAAACCCCAAACCTAGCTTCTCCTTGTACATGATAGATTTTGAATGGTGCTGTGGAATCTGCTTTGAAATATCTTTGTCATCTACCTACTATGACACTTCCTAATTCATTGAAATTCCTATTACATAATCAAGAGAGGCAGCATGGAGTTAAGAAACCTGGGTTCAATTCCACTACTTATTGGCTCTAGGACCTTGGCCAAATCAATTGAATTCTCTGGGTCTGAGGTTCTACACCTAAAAATGGGAAGGACCCTCTGGAATTCACAGAGATATTGCTGAAAATTGAATGAGATGTTTTGTGAGTATGTTTTGAAGAGTTATGAGGTGCTGTACCAATGTATGATACAATTGATATTCTTTGAGTTAAACAACATAGGACCATAGATCTACAGCAGGAAGGGACCTCAGAGACCACTGAGTCCAACACTATTTTGTGGTTGTCATTTTTCAGTTGTACTCACCCCTCCACTATCCCATTTGGGATAATTTCTTGGCAGAAATACTGAACTGGTTTGTCATTTCCTTCTCCGACTCATTTTACAGAAGACGAAATTGAGACAAATAGGGTTAAATGATTCACCCAGGTTCATACAGCTAGGAAGTATCTGAGGCTAGATTTGAACTCAGGAAGATGAGTCTTCCTGACTCCAAGCCCAGCACTCTACACTTTGTGCCACCCAGGTATCCCCATTTTACAAATGAGAAACCCTTGTTTTATACACTAGAAAATGAAAGTCCACCAAGGTCATAAGTCTAGAGCTAGTGGGAACTTCATAAGCTATTTAGTCCAAAACCTCATTTTACAGTTTAGGACACTAAGGCACAAGGAAGTTTGAGACTTGGGCAAGTTCCCCTAGGTAGTAAGAGGTATGGTAAGTGGAGTTCTCTAGGTGGGCATTTTGAAATATGTACTTGTTTCCTGGAGATGAGAGGGCTGGGATTGGGAATAGGGGCTTACTTCACTAGTACAACAATAAAGATGAACTTAAGTCCATGGCTAACAGAAAGCAGGGTCCTGATGGGACTCAGGCTAGATAAATTTGTTGTTTAGAAAAGGTGTGGAAGAAACCCTATCTACAAAGTAGTAACCTAATGAGGAGCGAGGCCTTGTGACTACATACTCTTTCTTTTGGGACAACTTATTTCTCAGAGGGAGTCTAGCTGTCACCCTCTTAAGGATTTGGGGAGATTGGTGAGTCCTGTGGTTAGGAGGAGGGTGGTTGGTTGCATTTTTTGTTTTTTGCAAAGCTCTATTTGCTTTATGTTAGATATGGCTCTGCAGACCTCAGTAGGGGAGTCCTGTCTGAGGCAGCCTTGGGGCCTGCTGAAGAAAGTCACCACTTAAGACACACTTTACCTGCATTGCAGTTTTATCCAGGGTTGGCCTTCAGCACCAGAGCTGGTGCTTCCTGGAAATTAGGCTTTCCAGGGTCTGATTCTATAAACTCGTGACATGGATAAAGAAGAGAGCTCTCAAGAGGGTCTTCGTTCATTCTGGGATTTTGCCTATTTTGTAATTTTCTTCAACTGAATTCTTTGGAGTTGAGATATGAGGAAAAATGAAGTGAAAAGATCCAAGAATGAGCCTGGGGAGCAACAGTTTTGAATCTTATTTTAACAAGCAGTCTGTTGGGAGCATTGTTACATTTAAATGCCTAAAACCCATTTGGGCTTGCCCCTCTCTCCTCAAAGCTGTCTTTATTGAACATACCCTCTACTTCAGCTGTTGGACTATCAGACCATTACATTCTCTGCTTCCCCTTATTCCTGGACTTCTTTGATTGAGGTTGTTTATTTGGGCAAGGTGATCTGGAACTCTTTTGACCTCCTGGATTTGTCCTGGAAAACATAACACACTATGGATGTTCCATATGGAAAATGAATAAACACATATGATTCCTAAATGAGAACTTGGGAACACAGAGTAGCTGAAAGCCAGGAAAACACGATCAAACCTGACTCCTAAAAGCCTGAGAACCAAATACAATAAAATCAAACCTAATCTCATCACCTTCACCTGACAAATCCATTTATGGCCTCTGTACTACTATGAGGGTCCCTGAAGCCCTGATCCATTCAAACTTTTTTTCTGTTCTGGGCTTTAGTGACCATAGTAATTTTGTAGCTGCCAGCTTTTTGGAGAGCATTTCTTCCAGGGTCACTCCTGGGCTTTCCCCATTTTAAACTCTAAATCACTACATCTTGCTTTCTAATTATCTAATGTTTCCCACAGCTGATTGGCAGAGGTCTCTACCTTCCCTTCCAGGATCATATGGAGTCCTGAAAGATCATTCCTGCTGTGTCTCATTCCTAAGTTCATAGGTGGTAAATTCTAGTTAGCTCCTGAAACCTCATGTTGCTGAAATATTCACTTTCATTCTCTTTTCTCTACCCTTCCTTGCCCCGTAAACTGCCTTTTTACTTCTTTACAATGCCTGTGCTTAATAATAGAACCTGAATGACCCACAGTATCCTCTAGGTTTCTTTTTGGTGATAAAGCACATGGATTACTTCCTATAGCATAATTAGTATTGGGCTGACAAACAAAGCCTTTCATTCAGCAATTGGTTCTTAGGTTCCTAACAATTTATTTCAGCACTTAAAATGGTCACTGCTTCAAATTTTATGTCCCAGGTCCTCTTGCCTTTAAGATGAAGTAAGAGTTCTGAAAAAGGTGATCTATGAAGGATGTGCAATTTAGAATAGATGAATATTCAGACTAGAGGTGTTTAACATACTCCTGACAAAGGCTATAGGGACAGGGCCATAAAAGGCAGAGAGGTGAAGGGGAGTCCTCTCAAAAAGTTGGGGATAAGTGGTAATGTTCCGTCTCCCTTTGGGAAATACTTGGCTACAAGTAGTGAAACAAGAGTGAAAAAAGGAAGAGGTTTGGGTTTGGTAAATGTATAGAAATAAAAATCTGCGTATTCACATAGCATTTTACAGTTACAAAGAATTTTCAAATAGTCAACTAGCATTATCAAGTGCCTTGATTTTCGCAAAAACTAATGAAGCAGGTACAGAAGGTATGGCAGGTACTAATTTCTATTTTGTTTAGAAAGGGATCAGAGTACACTGAGTGACCCTGGAGATTTGGGAGGGGAATGTATCATTTTAAAAGGAGAGTTAGCTCTCTCTCTCTCTTTCCTCTAGTGTCTTCCTGTCCCCAGGTTCCTTTTAGGGCTAAGCTGTCCATTTTGGGACTACTTATCACACCTCCTTTAGCCCTCAGGGTGTATGTGGGGGGAGGATAAGCCAGAAAAAAATGCTTGCTCTAAGGAAGAAAAGAGAGGGCAGAATCATTGGGTCACTCCTTCTGGCTTAGTGACCAATCCTGCCTGATTCAGCTTTGTCATAGTCTCCCCATGTCTTTAGCCACTATGGTGTGGGAGACCAAGGTAGGGTTTGTTGCATCATCTCAAAATAACAAATCTTTCCGAAGGGATTATGAACACCAGAAATAGTCAGCAATTTATTATACTGAAACACCTGTGACCTATATATAAAGTGATTTATTGAAGGTCAGATGGTTTTTAATGGAGCCAGGTTTTGAAAACATTCCCTATACCAGTGTTCTTTATACTTTATGGGATTAGGGAATAATGAGGTTGTTTTGTATGGACAGGTGAGAGACTGGGTGGATGTCTGAAAGGGGAAACTGGAGACACCTTGCTCTTTAATGTGTCCTGGAAAATCTGTGTGCAAGTGGATAGAGATACAACCTTGAATTTAGGAAGACATAGGTTCATGTACCACTTCTGACATATAATGATTATATTACCCTTAGTAAGTCATTTACTCTTTCAGTGTCCCAGGGCAGCTAGCTAATTGCTGTAAGATGAAAATCTACATAGATTTTTCTTAATGGTCACTCCCTTTACTAGTGTTTTTCAAGTTTTTTCCGATATCACATCTCCATCAGTAAAAAAAAAAAAAAAGGAGCTTGCACCCCAAATATGTGTATGCTTATGTGTATATTATATCCATATACTACTATACTAGCAATTATGGACATTTTAAACCTTACACACAAATAGCAATTAAGAAATGGTGAAATTCAGATGAAATAACATCTGGTCCTAGTCAACTGGTATAGTCAACTGATTGGATATGTAGAACAAATGAAATAAGAGTTGATGACGATGTTGAGTCTGGGAAGCAGGCAAACTAGAAGTATGGCAGTGACCTTTAAAGAAGAAGAAAAAGAAAAATACTGGAAGAAAAAAATGAACTCTTTCAGAATCTCTACAGAAAGTTGTAAAATAATGTACCTCACTTATTAACTAAGCTGTCACAATATTTAGGAATTAAGACAGTAATATGTAATGATATGGGAACAAGCAATTAAGTATATTTTATTAAAACACAAGCTTATTGTGGCTTGATGTTCTTAGCACATCTTTTTATTATTATTATATTTTTTAATGTTCTATAATCACTACCATAAAACTTAGGTTTTATGGTAAAAAACACCTATCCCCCACTACCCCCCCTCCCTCCCCAAGACAGCATACAATTCTATATAGGATCTACATATACTTTCATATTGAATTCGTTTTCACTATAGTCATGCTATGTAGACGAATTAAATATAGAAGAAATCATATAATAAATCAAAACATAATACACACACACACACACACACACACACACACACACACATGATCTGCTACATTCTGTGAATGAATTCCATAGTTCTTTCTCTGAGTGTGGAAGGCATTTTGCCTTAGAAAACCATTGGGAATTTTTATTTTTTTATTTTTTCTTAAATTCTTGTGTTATTACGAAGTTCCTAGTCTACCAGAAAAAACTCTTGCACACTGTGGTCGTTACTGTGCACAAAGTTCTCCTGGTTCTTCTCCTTTCTCTCAGCATCAGATCATATAAGTCTTTCCAGGCCTCCCTGAAGTCTTCTTAATCATCATTTCTTATGGTGCAATAGTACTCCATTACATTCATATACCATAATTTATTCAGCCATGACCCAATTGATGGGCATCCCCTTGATTTCCAGTTTTGGGCAACTACAAAGAGTGCTACTATAAATATTTTTGTACATGTGGGACCCTTTCCCATTTTTATGATCTCTTGGGGATAAAGTCCTAGTAGTGATATTGCTGGGTCAAAGGGTATGCACATTTTTGTAGCCCTTTGAGTATAGTTCCAAACCACTCTCCAGAATGGTTGGATGAACTCACAACTCCATCAAAAATGAATTAGTGCTCCAACTCTCCCATATCCTCTCCAACATTTATCATTTTCCTGTTCTGTCATGTTTGCCAATCTTATAGGTGTGATGTGGTACCTCAGAATTGTTTTGATTTGCATCTCTCTAATCAATGGTGATTTAGAGCATTTTTTCATATGATTAGAGATATCTTTAAATTTCTTCCTCTGAAAATTGCCTGTTCATATCCTTTGACCATTTATCAATTGGGGAATGACGTGTATAGTTGTACATTTGAGTCAGTTCTCTATATATTCTAGAAATGAGGCCTTTATCCCTGAGATTAGCTATAAAAATTCTTTCCCAATTTACTACATCCCTCAGAATTTTGGTTGCATTGGGTTTGGTTGTGCAAAAACTTTTCTGTTTTATGTAATCAAAATTATCCATCTTGCATTTCATAGTGCTTTCTATATCTTCTTTAGTAAAAATTCTTCCCTTCTCCATAAATCTGATAAATACACTATTCCTTGCTCCTCCAGTTTGTCTATGGCATCAATCTTTATACCTAGATCATGTACCCATTTGTACTTTATTCTTGAGTACAGTGTCAGCCATGGGTCTATGCCTAGTTTCCGCCACACTGTTATCCAATTTTCCCAGCAGTTTTTGTCGAACAGTGAGTTCTGATCCCAGAAGCTGGGATCCTTGGGTTTATCAAACAGGAGGTTGCTATATTCCTTGCCTACTGTGTCTTGAGTGCCAAGTCTATTCCACTTGTCTACCTATCTGTTTCTTAGTCAGTACCGAGTGGTTTGCTTTATAGTACAATTTGAGATCTGGTAGCGCTAGGCTACCTTCCCTAGAATTTCTTTTCATTATTCCCTTTGATATTCTGGACTTTTTGTTCTTCCAGATGAATTTTGATATTATTTTATCCAGCTCTAGAAAATAATTATTGGATAGTTTAATTGATATGGCACTAAATAAGTAAATTAATTTAGGTAGAATTGTCATTTTATTATATTAGCTCGGCCTACCCATGAGTAACTGATGTTTTTCCACTTACTTAAATCTGACTTTATTTGTGCAAGAAGTGTCTTGTAATTGTGTTCATATAGTCCCTGGGTTTGTTTTGGCAGGTAAATTCCCAAGTATTTTATAGTGTTTACCCTAACTTTAAATGACATTTCTCTTTCTATCTCTTGGATAGAACTTTGTTGGACTTTGTTGCAAATATATAGGAATGCAGAATATTTGTGTGGGTTTATTTTGTAACTTGCAACTCTGCAAAAGTTGTTTATTATTTCAAGTAGCTTTTCACTTGAGTCTCTGGGATTCTTTAAGTATATCATCATATCGTCGGCAAAGAGTGATAACTTAGTTTCTTCTTTGCCTATTCTTATTCCTCCAGTTTCTTTATCTTGTCTAATTGCTACCGCTAACATTTCTAGTACCATATTGAATAATAATGGTGATAATGGACGTCCTTGTTTCACCCCTGATCTTATTGGAAATGCATCTAGCTTATCCCCATTGCATATAATGCTTGCTGAAGGTTTTAGGTAGATGCTGCTTATTATTTTATGGAAAGTTCCCTTTATTCCTATGTTCTCCAGTGTTTTTAATAGGAATGGGTGTTGTATTTTGTGGAAAGCTTTTTCTGCATCTATTGAGATAATCATGTGCTTTTTGTTAGTTTTGTTGTTGATAGGATCAATAATACTGATAGTTTTCCTAATATTGAACAAGCCCTGCATTCCTGGTATGAATCCTCCCTGATCATAATATATTATTCCCATGATAAGATGCTGTATTCGTAATACTAAAGTCTTATTTAAAATTTTTGCATCTATATTCATTAGAGAAATTGGTCTATAATTTTCTTTCTCTGTTTTGTCTCTTCCTGGTTTAAGTATCAAAACCATATTTGTATCATAGAAAGAATTTTGGAGGACCCTTTCCTCCCCAATTTTCAAAAATAGTCTATATAGTATCGGAATTAACTGTTCTTGAAATGTTTGATAGAATTCACTTGTAAATCCATCTGGCCCTGGAGATTTTTTCCTAGGGAGTTCATTGATGGCTTGTTCAATTTCTTTTTCAGAGATGGGGTTGTTTAAGTGTTCAACTTCCTCTTCTGTTAATCTGGGAAATTTGTATTTTTTAAAATACTCATCCATCTCATTTAGATTATCGAATTTGTGGGCATAAAGTTAGGCAGGACATCTTTTTATAAAAAATAGCTTTTAATTTCATAAAAATTGCTGAAATGCCTTTTCAGTAGTGGAAATCAACATTTTCATTTTCCACTTTTATTTTTCATATGTTATAACAAGGCTATTATTTTATTCCAAGTCATTGATGGACTATATAGATTTGGGATTCACAACAGAAATTAGGAAGTTTGGAAGAGGAGAGGATTTGGTGGGAATGATAATGAGTTCTTTTTGGTATCTATTTAGTTTGGGGTAGTGACAGGCTATTTGGTTTGAAATGTCTAACATTCAGTTGGTGATATGGAACTAGAGCTCAGGAGAGAGATGGGGTGTAGATATATAGATCTGGCAGTCACAAGGCCAGTGATACCAATTAAACAGGAGGTTCTTCAGGGCTTTCCAGTTTTCCCAATCATAGCGTCCTGCTAAGAGAGTTGACAGCCAACCCAACAAAAGAAATGTTCCCTTGAAGAAGCCAGGGGATTTGGGATTAAGTATGATCGCAGTCTTCTGTTATTCTCCTATCCCAGGGTACATTCTCATTCCTGAAGGCCCATGATGAAATCTCATGCTAGCGGTTTCCCTGTATTACAGCTCTGTGATGCCTGCTTATGCCAGGTAGTCTCTAACTGCATGGGTTAGAGTTTGGGTTTGGGTTTGGTTGACGGTCTTTAGTGCCTTCCAAGCCCTTAGATCACATGCCCTAACCTTTGATGATTCCTACCATTCAGTTGGACTACAGTGTTCTTAAGCTCTGTCAGGAGCAAACCTCCTTGTGAAGTGGTCACAGAGAGAAAACCTTTGTCCTTGCTCTGAAAAACCTTCACTGTCTACTTCTTATGGCATAAAATAACTATCAAATGTCTAAATTCATATTTTTGTTTTGAAGAGAGCCTCACTCTCTGCTTCATGTTCAGCATTGATATTCTAACGATGTGTCTTGAGAGGCTAAACCAAAAACATTTCCCTAAATGCCTATTATTCTCTGGCCAATGGCTATTCCTCTCTTCAAGGTAAGCCCCATCTGAGGCTGCCTGCCCTGCCCTCCAAAAATGTCACAAAGAAGTAGGCAGCCTGAGGCTCTCCAATTGCAAAATAAAAAGCTGCAGACTAAACCCCACCAGTCTCTTTTCATTTTCCGAGGAAGAATAAGCAGGAAATGACGATGTCTGCACTAAAGGAAGCAGGCAGGTGAGCAGAGAGAGATGAGGCAGAAATGTCAAGATTTGGCAAGTGATGGTTAATATGTGTGGTGAGGGCAAGGGAAGAACTGAGGTCATTAATAAAGTTACAAACCTGGTAAACTGGATTTGTGGTGCTTGGGACAGAAAGAGGGAAGTTTGGAAGAGGATGAGTTTGGGGGAAAGAAAATCACCTCTGTTTTAGACATTGTGATAAAGACTTTGCTATCCATAGAGAAGTTAATTGCTGTTGTATTACGGTTTTTGTATTTTGGAAGAAAAGACATTTGAGATCAAAGATGGGAGGTAACTCTAATTACGGCCTTTCTTATAGGTGATAAAATATTAAGAGCTCTCTCTCTTCATCTCTATTATCTATATACACACATATATGCATATATACATATATTTGCATCATCTGTTCCTCTTAATGAAATACATAGTTAGTGATATTTATGTTTGCCTAAGCTTATTAGACCAAAATTAGAGACTGAGAGAGGAGAAAAAAAGACTTATGGGGAAGAAAAATTTTGCAAGTTTTATAAACTAAAATGAGCTCTCTAGTTTAGATAGTTTCTCTGTTTGTGGGCATTTGTGAGGCAATATTAGAGCATGACCTTAGATTGCCCTTAAATTAGATATGATAGAATTAATTAGTTAACTGATCAAATAACTGCCTCAGGGGTGGCAGTTTACTATTGAAAATACCAATATCCTTGTCTCATAAACATGGGATTTATTTTCCTTTGCTATCACAAACTCTAGGAGAGAATACTTACTTCTCCCAAAGGTCTCCAACATTTCTATCCCCAAAATTGGTCTTCTCCATTAGTGAGAATCAGGTCTCATTAATAAACTTATGGAGCTCATTAATAAACTTATGGAGCTCATAGATAGAAGGGCTTAAAATTATGGATCCCTAACAAGCCTAGAAAAGTTCTTAGTGATAGTACTATAGTGGTAATTAGGGGAAAATGGAAGGTTGTGAGGAACATATCTGTGACATTCAAGGGGACCTCAGGTAAGTCAATCATAGGTTCCTGTAGTCACCAGCATCACTTCTAGACATAGACTGTAGGCAGAAAAGATCATGAATCCAACCAGTTTGGCAATGGTTACATTTTTCTCATATTTACAAGAAAATAAATCTTCCAGAAGAAATGTTTAGAACTCAGTGTTTACTTTAAATTCATTATAGACCCAAGAAAGAGGCTTAATAGATGATTATGGCCTAGGAAACATGTGGTACCCTGATGCTTTGCTTACCCTAGGAAGAAAAAGCTCAATAAACCTAGGATAGTCTAATAGAATTTGAAGAAATTACTCGGGCTGTTCTGATGGTAATTAGTGATGAAATCATTTGAACAGTAATAGATGACATGGATCTCTCCAAATTATGAAGAAGGGAGCCTGTGGTTTATCCAAAAAGGGTTGAGAGAGAAAGAAAGAAAGAAAGGAAGGAAGGAGGGAAGGAAGGAAGGAATGAAGGAAGGAAGAAGCAAGAGACAAAGAAAGTGGAGAGAAAAGAGAGGAAAATGAAGAGGGGAGACAGTGAGGAAGACAGGAGTTGGGGAAGGAAGAGAAGGCTAGGACTACTGATCACAACACAGCTCATTTTGTTTCATTTCAGTGAGGATGACATCTCTGAGGTGACCTTATTAACATTGCAATGCTGATTTCCTGTACTGCTTATGTGTCATATTGTCCATCTGTGTTATATTAAGAGGAAAGAACATTCTTGGCAGTACATTTATGGAGACTTTTAACTTTATTCTTCCACAAAAAATGGATATTTAAACAAAAGATTTTTTAAGGAAGAGACTATTCTTCCCTATATGAACCATGTCAACTGAAATCCTTGTTGGATATTATATGTATGTATATTTTTTTTTTAGTTTTTTTTTATTTTTATTTATTTATTTATTTATTTGATTTTTTTACATTCATTTTCACAAATTTTTGGGTTCCAAATTTTCTCCCCTTTTATCCCCTCCCCCCACCCCAATACCCCAAGTAATCTAACTTTCCCTATCTCCAATCTGCCCTCTCTTCTGTCATCCCTCCCTTCTCTTGTCTCCATCTTCTCTTTTCTCCTGTAGGGCCAGATGACTTTCTATTCCTCCTTAACTGTATGTCTTCTTTCCTAGTTGCAACAACAATACTAAACAGTTGTTCCTAAAACTTTGAATTCCAAATTCTCCCCATCCCTCCCTCCCCACCCATTCCTTTTGGGACGGCAGGCAATTCAATATAGGCCATATCTGTGTAGTTTTGCAAATGACCTCCCTGATAGTCGTGTTGTGTAAGACTGACTGGATTACCATCCCTCCTTATCTGCCCCTCATTGTTTCTCTTCTGTCTCTTGATCCTGTCCCTCCCCAAGTGTTGACTTCAAATTGCTCCCTCCTCCCTTTGCCCTCCCTTCCATCATCCCCCCTTGCAATATTTCCTTCTCCCCTGCTTTCTTATACTGTAAGATAGGTTTTCATACCAAAATGAGTGTGCATTTCACTCCTTCGTTTAGTCAAATGTGATGAGGGTAAACTTCTTGTTTTTTTTTTTTTCTCAGCTCTCCTCTTTTTCCCTTCACTAAGAAAAACTCTTACCTGCCTCTTAAATGACATATAGTTACCCCCTACCATTTCCCCCCTCTTTCCTCCCACTACATTTCTCTCTCACCATTTACCTTAATTTCTTTTAAGGTATGGTCCCATCCTATTCAGTTTCAACCTGTGCTCTCTATCTCTGTATGTGTGTGCATGTGTGTATGTGTGTGCATGCGTGTACATGTGTATGTGTAGTCCCACCAACTACCCAGATACTGAAAAGTTTTAAGAGTTAGAAATATTGTCTTTCCCTGTATGAATGTAAACAGTTCACTTCTGGTAAGTCCCTTAAGACTTCTCTTTGCTGTTTCCTTTTTCATGCTTCTTCTCATTCTTGTGTTTGAAAGTCAAATTTTTCTTTTCAGCTCTGGTCTTTTCATTAAGAATGATTGAAAGTCCTCTGTTTCATTGAAAGACCATATTTTCCCTTGAAGTATTATACTCAGTTTAGCTGGGTAGGTGATTCTTGGTTTGGAGTCCTAGTTCCTTTGCCTTCTGGAATATCCTATTCCACGCCCTTCGATCCCTTAATGTAGAAGCTGCTAGATCTTGGGTTATCCTGATTGTATTTCCACAGTACTGGAATTGTTTTCTTTCTAGCTGCTTGCAATATTTTCTCCTTGACCTGAGAATTCTGGGAATTTGGCCACAATGTTCCTAGGAGTTTCTCTTTTTTGGATCTCTTTCAGGTGGTGATCGGTGGATTCCTTGAATACTTATTTTCCCTCTGTTTCTAGAATATCAGGGCAGTTTTTCCTTGATAATTTCATGGAAGATGATGTCTAGGCTCTTTTTTTGATCATGAGTTTCAGGTAGTCCCATAATTTTTAAATTGTCTCTCCTGGATCTATTTTCCAGGTCATTTGTTTTTCCCATGAGATATTTCACATTCTCTTCCATTTTTTCATTCTTTTGGTTTTGTTTGGTGATTTCTTGGTTTCTCATAAAGTCATTAGACTCCATCTGTTCCATTCTAATTTTGAGAGAACTATTAAATTCAGTGAGCTTTTGAACCTCCTTTTCCATTTGGCTAATTCTGCTTTTGAAAGCATTCTTCTCCTCATTGGCTTTTTGAACCTCCTTTGCCAATTGAGTGAGCCTATTTTTCAAGGTGTTAATTTCCTCAGCATTTTTTTGGGTCTCCTTTACCAAGGTATTGACCCATTTTTCATACTTTTCTTGCATCTCTGTCATTTCTCTTCCCAGTTTTTCCTCCACCTGTCTAACTTGCTTTTCAAAATCCTTTTTGAGCTCTTCCAGGGCCTGAACCCACCCGCCACCCCCCTGGGGTGTCTGTGGTACTGAGGCCCCACCCTCCACGTCTTTCCCTGATGGCAAGGATACGTCCTCGTCATCAGATCCGAAGGTCGGGATCATTTGCATTTGTTGGAAAAAACTCTCTATAGTCTTATTTTTCTTCCCTTTTCTAGGCATTTTCCCAGCCAGTTATTTGACTTCTGAGATTCCTTCCCACCCCCGCCTGGATCCGCCCAGCTAGTGCTTGGCCTCTGAGATTTACATGGGCTTTCTTCCTGCCGGCTGTCAATCAGTGAGCTTTAGTTCAGGTGCTGGGGTGGGGGCAGGGCTGCCTCCCAGGCTCAGTTCCCTCAGGGGCTTTATGCAGAAGCCTTCAGTAATAGAGCGGGGTGGGGGCAGGGCCGTCTCCCAGGCTCAGCTCCCTCAGGTTTTATGCAGGAACCTTCCGTAATGAAGATCCTGCCTGCTGCTGGGGGATTCCTGAGTCCCAGGCCACTGACGCCTCAGCCGCCGCCCACACCTCTGCTTCCGCTGCTTCCTGCCCCCGTCTCTGCCGGCCGTTTCCTCCCGAGGGGGCCCGAGTCATAGAGACGCTCTGCTCCCCTCCTCCAGCCTGGCCTTCTCTCTCACTGACCTGTAGCTTCTGTGGGCAGAGGGACTTTCCCTGCTGCCGGAGCTTCCGTCTCTGAAGCCTGCTCGGATCAGCTTCTCTGGGGCCACGGCCAGGGCAGCGCTGGGGGTGGGGTCCGCTTTCCGGAGTGCGACGGACCCTGGGGACGGGTCTCCAGGGCTCCCTGGAACGGAAATCTCTTCCACTCCGTTTCTGCACACCTTGTATTGACCCAGAAGTTATGGGGGTCTCTTTTTACATTAATTCTATGGGCTTTGGTTTCAGAGCTCATAAACATGCGTCCTTCTACTCCGCCATCTTGGCTCCGCCCCCCCCATATGTATGTATATTATATATATACATATATATTTATAATTTTATCTCCAAGTCGGTGACTTTGTATTTTCACTCTTAACAAAAATTAAATGGGATATTTCTTGGTGCATAAATTTTTTTTGAGAAACTAGTTTGTACACGTCAGCTATTATCCCCAGTTATGGGTTAAATTTTTAAGTTGGTTCCATTTAAAGCCACAGTAGACACTACAAAATATCTGGGAGTCTACCTGCCAAAACAAACTCAGGGACTTTATGAACATAATTACAAAGCATTTTTTCATAGAAATAAAATCACGTTTAAGTAAGAAAAATATCAGTTGCACATGGATAGGCTGAGCTAATATAATAAAAATGACAATTCTACCTAAATAAATTTAGGTAGGGAGTTTTCAGAGAACGAAATTAAAGCTATCTATAGTCATATGAAAAAAATGTTCTACATCACTATTGATTAGAGAGATGCAAATCAAAACAACTCTGAGGTATATTATTCAGTGCCATAGCAATCAAACTACCAGAAAAACATTTTCTAGAGTTAGAAAAAACATTATCAAAATTCTTCTGGAATAGCAAAAGGTCCAGAATATCAAGGGAATTAATGAAAAGAAATGCTAGGGAAGGTGGCGTAGCCCTAACAAATCTCAAATTGTATTATGAAGCAGCAATCATCAAAACCACTTGTTACTGGCTAAGAAATAGAAGTGTAGACCAGTGGAATATGTTAGGTACTCAAGACACAGTAGTCAATGAATATAGTAATCTACTGTTTGATAAACCCAAGGACCCAAGTTTCTGGGAAAACTGGATAATAGTGTGGCAGAAACTGGGCATAGACCAATGTCTGACACTGTACATAAGAATAAAGTCCAAATGGATACATAGTCTAGGTATAAAGACTAATACTACAAAAAAATTAGGGGAGCAAGGAATAGTGTATTTGTCATATTTATGGAGAATGGAGAAATTTATGAGCAAAGAAGAGATAGAGAACATTATGCAGTGCACAATGGATAATTATGATTACATTAAATTGAAAAGTTTTTGCAGAAACAAACCCAATGCAACCAAGATTAGGAGGGAAGCAGAAAACTGGGAAAGAATTTTTGCAACTAGTGTCTGTGATAAAGCCCTCATTTCTAAAATACATAGAGAACTGAGTCAAATGTATAAGAATGTAAGTCATTCCCCAATTGATAAATGATCAAAAGATATGAACAGGGAGATTTCAGAGGAAGAAATTAAAGCTACCTATTGTCATATGAAAAAAAAACCTGTTCTATATCACTGTTGATAAGACAGATGCAAATCCAAACAACTCTGAGGTACTACGTCACACCTATCAGATTGGCTAAATATGACAAAACAGGAAGATGATAAATGTTGGAGATGTGGGAGAGTTGGAACACTAATTCATTGTTGGTAGAGCTGTGAGCTGATCCAACCATTCTGGAGAGCAATTTGGAACTATTCCCAAAGGGCTACAAAAATGTGCATACCCTTTCACCTAGCAATATTGCTTCTAGGACTGTATCCCAATGAGATCATAAAAATTGCAAAGGGCTCCACATGTACAAAATATTTATAGCTGCTCTCTTTGTGGTGACCAAGAACTGGAAATCAAGCAGATACCCATCAATTGGGAAATGGCTGAACAAGCGATGATATATAAATGTAGTGGAATACTGTTGTGCTATATGAAGTGATGAACAGTAAGACTTCAGAGAGGCCTGGAACGACTTATATGAACTGATGCTGAATGAAAGGAGCCGAACCAGGAGATCATTGGACACAGTAACAACCACAGTGTGTGAGGAATTTTTGTGATAGACTAAGCTCTTCACAGCAATGGAAGGACCTAAAACATTCCCAAAGGACTCTTGAGGCAAAATGCCATCCACATCCAGAGAAAGAACTATGGAATTGGAAACCAGAATGAAGAATGTTTTCTCTTGTGTTATGTTCTGTTGTGTTTGGGTTTTCTCATAGTTTCTCCCATTTATTTTAATTCTTCCATGCAACATGACTAATGTGAAAATGTATTTAATAAGAATATATGTGTAGAGCCCATATAAGATTGCATGGGGTCAGGGTGGGGAAGGAAGGTGGGAAAATCTAAAACTTATGGAAGTGATTGTAGAAAACTGAAAACAAATAAATTTAAAAAAATAAATGTTTAAGCTGGGTAATTTTGGACAAATGAATCTTAGAGTCATGGAGCCTTGAGTTCAAGATAATATATGGCCAAATAAGAAGTATGAATTAACTGTGTGCTCTTGGGCAATTCTGTTATTTTTCTGTATCTCAGGTTAGATCAGGAAGTATGGTGTCATTGAAAGCAGATTGACTTTGGAGCCAGGAAGACGTTAGTTCTGGTTCTGGCACATACAAGTGTGCCATGAACAAGTCACTTCTTAGTGTTTTGGGAAGACTTCAAACTATAGATGAGAAGCCAAGATAGCAATGGATAAGGCACTAGACCTGAGCTCAGGAAGACTTGAATTCACATTTGGTCCTGGAAACTTACTATGTTACCATGGGTGAGTCACTTAATCTCTGTCTGACTCAGTATCTTCAACTGTAAAATGGGGATAATAATAACCTCTAACCCTCACAGTATTATGAAGATCAAATGAAATAATATTTGCAAAGCATTTAGCACGGTGCCTGGCACTTAGTAGAAGCCTTAATACATATTTATTCTCTTCTTCTCTCTCAGTATTGTGACAGGTAAAATTTGAAATAATTGAGGAAAAAAAGGTTCAAGCTTCCAAGTCTATCAATGTAGTAAGCAGTACATGCCAATTGCATAAAATTGGGACCAGACCTCTTCAGTTTGACCCTTGACTCCAAATACAGGGGGAGACAAATTTTTAAGCATTAAAAGCAAACAAAACTAACAGAATGTAAGTTGGTTTACAAGATTAAGCAATCTGATTTCTAATTTGAGGAAATATTAGGAACTTTCTGAGTTGGGAGGGGGAAGAACAAGTTTTAAGAATTGAGAAGGAGAAGAGTGAGTAGGTAAACTTTCCCAGATGTGAAACAAGATGTCACTCAATTCCCACAATTAGCAAGCAGGTGAAATTTACAGAAAAGTGAAACTTTAGTTTCAAGATTGAGTCAGTTTAACAAGATAGAGTCAGTTTAGTTCATATAGTTCTCTCAATTTCCCCCTTTTGATCCTTGGGAGAATCCCCTGCCCCCATGGATTTCTTACCTATAAGTCAAATTTATAAGATTTTTAATGTGCTTATGCTTACTATCAGCATTACATACCATGAAAAGACCAATGGCAGGCATCCTCTCACAAAACTTACTATAATAACTAATGTAAAGTCTGAGAACAATAATGATGATATTCCCTAAGGAGACAAACCTTATTAAATCAACCCCATAGATAAACTAAATCAGACAAAAGCTCAAACTATTTAGAATGCTAAGGGCTAATTTTTAGAGGGTAGAAATATATGACACCAAGTTAACCAAGAAAACTCAGCAAACAAAAGCACCATGAAACAAAAAGTCAGTGTAATACAATGACGATCATTAATATTAAATAACATCAGGTTTTCTGATTAGTTTAAGACTTATGGTTCTGATCAGACTAATCAGAACACATCAAATTAGAAATCCATAATTCATTTGAAAATTCAGAGAATTTCAGTTTTCACATGCCATTTGATATCTTTCTTTCTTTTATTTTTATTTTTTTAAAATAAATTTAGTCATTTAACTTTTTACGTTCATTTTCACAAAATTTTGGGTTTCAAATTTTCTTCCCTTTTAGCCCCTCTGCCACCCCAATACACTGAGTATTCTAATTTCCCCTATGACCAATCTGCCCTCTCTTCTACCATCCCTCCCTTCTCTTGTCCCCATCTTCTCTTTTGTCCTGTAGGGCCAGATAACTTTCTGTTCCCCATTACCTGTATTTCTTATTTCCTAATAGTAAGAACAATACTCAACAGTTGTTCCTAAAACTGTGAGTTCCAACTTCTTCCCATCCCTCTCTCCCCACCCATTCCCTTTGGGAAGGCAGACAATTCAATATAGGCTGTATCTGTGTAGTTTTGCAAATGACTTTGATAATAGTTGTGTTGTGTAAGACTAACTATATTTCCCTCCCTCCTATCCTGCCCCCCATTGCTTCTATTCTCTCTTTTGATCCTGTCCCTCCCCACAAGTACTGACTTCAAATTGCACCCTCCTCCCATTGCCCTCCCTTCCATCATCCCCCACCCTTCTTATACCCTTCTCCCCCACTTTCCTGTATTGTAAGATAGGTTTTCATACCAAAAAGAGTATGCATTTTATTCCTTCCTTTAGTTCGAATGTGATGAGTAAACTTCATGTTTTTCTCTTAGCTCCTCTCTTTTTCCCTCCACTAAAAAGTATCCTCCCTGCCTCTTCTATGAGAGATAATTTCCTCCATTCCATTTCTCCCTCTCTCCTCCCAATACATTTCTCTCTCACTGTTTACCTTCATTTTTAAAGATATGATCCCATCCTATTCAATTCACTCTGTGCTCTCTGTCTCTGTGTGTGTGTGCATGTGTGTATGTGTGTGTGTGTGTGTGTGTGTGTGTGTGTGTGTAATCCCATCAACTCCCCAGATACTGAAAAGTTTCAAGAGTTACAAATATTGTCTTTCCATGTAGGAATGTAAAGCGTTCAACTTTAGTAAGTCCCTTATGACTTCTCTTTGCTGTTTACTTTTTCATGATTCTTCTCATTCTTATGTTTGAAAGTCAAATTTTCTTTTCAGCTCTGGTCTTTTCATCAAGAATGCTTGAAAGTCCTGTTTCATTGAAAGACCATTTTTTTCCCTGAAGTATTATACTCAGTTTTGTTTGGTAGGTGATTCTTGGTTTGAGTCCTAGTTCCTTTGACTTCTGGAACATCCTATTCCATGCCCTTCGATCCCTTAATGTAGAAGCTGCTAGATCTTGAGTTATCCTGATTGTATTTCCACAATACTGGAATTGTTTCTTTCTAGCTGCTTGCAATATTTTCTCCTTGACCTGAGAATTCTGGAATTTGGCCACAATGTTCCTAGGAGTTTCTCTTTTTGGATCTCTTTCAGGTGGTGATCGGTGGATTCCTTGAATACTTATTTTGCCTTCTGTTTCTAGAATATCAGGGCAGTTTTCCTTGATAATTTCATGAAAGATGATGTCTAGGCTCTTTTTTTGATCATGGCTTTCAGGTAGTCACATAATTTTTAAATTGTCTCTCCTGGATCTATTTTCCAGGTCAGTTGTTTTTCCAATGAGATATTTCACATTCTCTTCCATTTTTTCATTCTTTTGGTTTTGTTTTGTGATTTCTTGGTTTCTCATAAAGTTATTAGCCTCCATCTGTTCCATTCTAATTTTGAGAGAACAATTTTCTTCAGTGAGCTTTTGAACCTCCTTTTCCATTTGGCTAATTCTTCTTTTGAAAGCATTCTTCTCCTCATTGGCTTTTTGAACCTCTTTTGCCAATTGAGTGAGCCTAGTTTTCAAGGTGTTATTTTCTTCAGCATTTTTTTGGGTCTCCTTTAGCAAGGTGTTGACCTGTTTTTCATGCTTTTCTTGCATCTCTGTCATTTCTCTTCCCAGTTTTCCTCCACCTGTCTAACTTGATTTTCAAAATCCTTTTTGAGTTCTTCCATGGCCTGAGCCCACTGAATATTTATTTTTGTTGTTTGGGATACAGAAGTGTTGACTTCTATGTCTTTCTCTGATGGTAAGCATTGTTCTTCCTCTTCTGAAAGGAAAGGAGGAAATATCTGTTTACCAAGAAAGTAACCTTCTATGGTCTTATTTTTTTCCCCTTTTCTGGGCATTTTCCCAGTCAGTTACTTCACTTCTGAGATTCCTTTCCACACCCACGTCACCTCCAAATCCACCCAGCTAGTGCTTGGGGTCTCCCAGTCTCAGGGCTTTCAGAGGGGGCAGGCCTGCTATTCAGTGTGAGAATAAATTCAGGTGCTCAAGTGGGGGCAGGGCCACCACACGGAGCTCAGTTCCCTCAGGATGTTTATGGGGAGATCTTCAATAATGGATCCAAGCTCCTGTCTGCTTTGAGAGCTCCTGTCCACTGCTGCCTCTGCTGCTGCCTCCCAAGGGGGCTTGAGTTATGGCGATACCCCACTCCCCTCTTGGACAGTCAAACAGGGTCTCTCACTGACCTTTGCTCCTGTGGGTGGAGGGACTTTTGCAGGTGCTGGAGAGTCTGTCCCTGAATCCTGGTTTGATCTGCTCCTCTCGGTGACATGTGGCCAAGGCAGGGTGGGGCTCTGCTCCAGGTCCAGTGCTCAATGGACTTTTGGTGTTGGTTTTTCAGGGCTCTCTGGAACAGAAATCTCCTCCATTCTGTTGTTGTGTGGCTTCCACTCCTCCAGAATTTGTTAGGAGTTCCTCTTTTCAGGTAATTTATGGGCTGTGTGTTCAGAACTAGCATATGTGAATCTTTCTACTCTGCCATCTTGGCTCCTCTGATATTTCTTTCTTTATGTAAACTATGTACCTGTTATGGGCAGTACTATCAACAACACACTGCCTTCTTAAAGGCCTGGCTTAGAAAATGAATGTTACTGCTTCTTAGAGCAGATACTTCCAAATAGGAAAATACACTTTCTTTATAATTATCAATGCAATTTTATATGTAAAATATTTAATCCAGTTTTGTGAACTTAACATAATCAAACCTTGAATTTCCTTTTAGAACATTTAGAAGCTAATCATATATGTATGTGTATGTCCAAATTGTTAGAAAAAAGAACAGCCTAATTCTGTTGCCTTCTAAAACTTGACTGTTCTGTTTAATTAGAAAACTTTTATATTACATCTTTGTGTTATTACTTTGTTTAATTCTAATTCTCTCCTTTAGGAAGATATCATCCCTGCATTATAATTTGAACTAAAATGTTGTAATATTGATTTATGTAATTGATAGATTCAATCCTGCAATGATAAAAATTTCTCTAGTTCACTGCTATTTACAGAAATTTGCCATGAAAAAAAAAAGAAGGGAAATAGTTATATATAGTTATAGTCAAAACTGTTCTCTTAAGGGCACAGAGTGACCTGACATATACTATAACAAGAGAAAACTCTCCTTTAACTCTGTTGATTCTAGGCATGAGTCATATTTAGCAGTCAGTCATGTAACAAAAGTCCACATTATTCATAGGGTATGAAAAGCCAGGCTCAGTATTACCAGGTGAGAATTTCCTATTTAAAAGTGATAGTACCATGGGGAAACTTCAAGAGGATCCTACTTTAGGACATGCCAAGGTTGTCCCTTCAACTTTTCCCAGGTACAGGCATCCACCTTTAGCAGTTCCCAAACTGCAACACAAGCCATTTTCTCCTTGAATGTCAGGATATTGGATTCATGACCCTTTCTTAAAATCCTTTAATCTACAATCCACTCTTACAAAGTTTTCTCATAAATGTAATTTCATTACAAATTATCCAGATATAATTGCATAATTTTACATAAGTGATAACTGAACAATATCAGGTGAAAACTCAATCTTTATAATAGTAAACTTGTAAATTCCATCATTTTGATAAGGAATAAGGATACTATTTTCTTAGTTCTAAGTTCTCAAACTGCAGTACTTTAGAATTTTTACAATATTCAATTGGCAGGGCTGCTAAGATCTTATGATACATCCTGAATATAGAGTCTCAAGGAACCTCACAGATAAAAATATTTTGAAGAGTCTGTGCAAAATTTTTCCCAAACAACAAATTATTTTTTAGTATTATCTATTTTCAGACAAAACATATCCCATTAAATATTGAGCAGTTTTCAATATCTATTATAATCACATTCTTTTAACAGCTCAATTCATAATCCATCAGATTCTAGACCAAAGAAAACTCACCTTTCTAACAGAATTTTTGATATAGGAAAGTAATAATTGTTTACTAAATTTAACAAAAACTTTAGAAACACAGTAATAAAACACCAGTCAAAGATAACCAATTCAGTCAAGTAGTCAAGTGTATTTCTAAATCATTTTGCCTAGAAAATCATTTATTTTATCACTTTTGGCATTTTATACTAATCACATCTAAAACCTAGTAGAGTTTATGCAGTATAGAGCAATTAAAATCAATTAAAGAAATAATAATAGCAACAATAATAGTTAACATCTATATAGTGTGTTCCATATGCCCAGCAATGTGATAAGCAGTCTTCAATCAATATATCATTTTGATTCTCACGACAAGCCTGGGAAGTGGGTACTAATTCTATCCTTTCTACAAATTAGGAAACAGGGAAGTAGAAGTAAAATTTCTATTAATTTTACAACCCAAATCAAAGTATCAATTTTCCAGGGCTGTTATTCACCTGAGCTTTAGAATTTAGTGTCCAGAGTTAAAAATTAGCACGTGTCTAAAAGTTTGAGGTAGCACTTTCACTTTTCAATAAACTTTTTATTTATTTTCTTTAAAATATTACCCAAGGAGCTAAATTAATTCATTTTCATTCATTATCTTTCCCCACCATCTCTTTCCTTGAAGCTTTTCAATTTCAACTATAGGAAAAAGATAGGGAGATCCCAAGTGACAGCTTCAAATTCATATCTCCTTGCTTTGGAGCTCATGCAGTTCTAAAGGCTAGGGAATACATCCCCGGAATGATCTTTCAGGAGCAGAGTACTGCATTTCTTAATCATATCCCAAACTATCTAAATAACTAATCTTTTTTCCACAAAATTTCTCCTTTGTAATTTAGTGCAAAATTTTATATAATCCTGAGGAATTACAGTACTGTTACTCTTTTGGGTCACTAAGAACTTGTAAATGCATGATTTCTTTCTAATTTTCTTTGGTGTTCTTGCTCCTAGTTTACCTAAAAAAAAAAATCAATTCTGTCATATAAAGCTTAGAAAATTCTACTTGATCCTTCCCAAAAGACGTTTGCAATTCCTGGTCACCTTCCTCTCACCCTTTTCTGTTATTGTGAATATTTATTCCCATCATCCAGAATAGAGGCTTGGGTCCAGGCAATGGTGGTGTAAGTAGACTGACCAACATGGCTAGGTATGGAGTTTGGTGGTCATTTTTATTCTCCCTTTCCATACTGCAATTAAACTTTACTTATTTTTTATGTTGCTTCCTGATTTAAATAAGCTTTTTTCTTTTATGGTCAAGAAAGAGTTAATAATAGGTAGTTTTTAAGCATCAGATTTTTTTTTTAATCAGTGAAAACACTTTTCATTGCACAAAGCAGTAGCTCTATCAGTTTCCATGAAATGGGTGATAAGTCCCTGTCATTTTCACTCAAAGTTTTATTCTTATTTTTACTTAAAACAAAATCTACTGAGTAGTACCCCACAACTCCTAAGAAATTTCACCATTTGTTAAGCTTCTGCTAAATGTCTTATCATATAGGATAAAGAGAAGTGGCTGAGTTCCTTATTCAGCACTTGCTTCAACTTTGCTTATCTCAATGGAATCAACTCTTCTCAGAAGTCTTTCCTAACTAATTCTTTGCCTCCAAAACGGGGAGAGAAGTATTTAACCTTAGTCTACAAACCTTCAAAACCTACTAAGATGTTTTTTAGCAGTTACCATAATTTGGAAATCTATAGTAAAGATGTTACATTTCAATTACAAATTTGGTCTCTAATTAATTTATAATGCCATACATTGTTATAAACTAGGAAAAAGTTTTCCTTTCTTTGACTATTTGACTTTATCTCTGTAACCCCAAGCTGACCAGGGCTGAAATGACAGAGAAAGTATCTTGGTGTTTTTTTTAACCTAATCTCCCATTGAAAGCCTAAACTGGGAGTTAGTCTTGATTCCTGGGACAGAATGTGATCAGATTACAGAAAGGTGGGAGAACCATGTCAAGTATGAAACTTTATTTCACTTCCCCGCATTCCAGACTGTTTGACTGAAGTTTCTTTTACAGAGGTCTGTATGGCTGGTTTCATTTTCCCCTTAGAAATCCTTCAAGGTAACAGAATTTACAAACAACACCAAACACAACACAAGACAAAGATTTTTCTGACGATTTTACAAAGAAACAAAACCAGATAAAATGATAAGACGAACACATATTTGCTAACCTCCTTATCACCTTTAATTTGCTATAATTAAAAGTCCCTTCTTCAGGTCAAATTTAGGACTCATTTGAATTTTTATATACTTCAGACCAATTTGAATTTCTTCAATGTCAGTTTTAGCTAGCACCATCTTCCCCTGGTCTCAGAATAAAAGAAATCTTTTCCAGAGTGGGTTTCCATTGGGATGAAATTCCTGAATCTCAGAATTTCCCCAAAGGTACTTCCCCAACAATGTGGAGGCTTACCCTAACTTATTTCCTAAAGGGAACTTCTCCTATGATGAGGAAGTTTGGCTTAATTTATTCCCTTAAAGGGACTTCCCAGGGCTATTAACTTCTCCAGCATTGTTATGGCTTCTCAGAAGAATTTGAAATTGAGGGGGGTCCAGTCTTTGAAACAGTCTTCTAAGATCCCTTGGTGCTGTAGGAAGTTCTAAGATGCTGTCTTTAGCATCTGAGTCCTTTCTTGACTTGGCTGGCTCTGCCAAAAACTCTGATAGGTGAAATATGAAATAATTGAGGAAACAAAGGTTTGAGTTTTTGAACATATCAATTTATTAAGCAATGCATACCAATTGCATAACAGATTGGGAACAGGCCTTCTCAGCTTGGCACTGAATACTGAATACAGGAGGAGACAGATTTTTATGCATTAAAAGCAAAACAATTTACATGATATAAATCAGGGTACAAGATTAGGTAATCTGATTTCTAATTGGAGGAAAGATTAGGGACATTCTGAGTTGGGAGAGTGATGAGTGTGTTTTGAGAATTGAGAGGGGAGGGAGCAAGCAGATGAACTTTCCTGGATGTGAAACAGGATGTCACTCAATTCCCATAATTAGCAAAGCAGAAGAATTTACAGGAAAAAAAAAAAACTTTATCCTTAAAATGGAGTCAATTCTATGAGATAGAGTCAGTTTGGTTCACACAATTCTCTCAATATGTATCAATTGAAGAAGTTTTCATACCTGATGTACCCAAGATATAATAGGTCTGTTCCTTGCCCCCCTTCTGATTAGGGTGTTGGATTAGAAAATCACTAAATTTTCTTGCAATTCTATGATTTTTTCTAACTCAGAGTATCTACTCTCAGGGACCTCTCTGCAAAAATTGTTTCACCTCTCCACTGCTAAGATAACTCAGTGGTAAGTGAAAAATTCAGCCAGCCAGACCATTGTTTTGTCTCATTTTTGATTGCATAGTCTTGTTGCTTTAGCACTGTGGAGATGCAAATCGAGTGTACTTGTGGAAAAAAGAATTCAGAATCACAAGAGTGTAGAAAAAAGAAGCTTAGGGAGTCTGGTTCCTTTAGCATGTGCAGATGCAAACCCAGTGTACTTGAAGAGAAACAATTCAGAATCACAAAAGTATGCAGAAAAAAGAAACTTAGGAACACATTGTGTTGTGCCTGAACTATTACATCTCCTAAGAGGATAGCTATGAGGGAAAACCATATGATCTGAGTTCTAAGTGAGAATATTGCAAGCAAGATTCTGAAAAGATAGATAGTCACTGAACTGGACAATTGAGATTGCAGGAGTCTTTGAGGTTGCTGCCAAAATCTCCAAACACCCAACATCTTTTTATTTCATAATTGCCTGTAGCATCCACTTTGTAAAAGTTTTATTTTCTATTATGACTAAAGAAATGCACTTAAAATTTTTCACAGAGGGCTTAAAGAGAAGGTACTTGGTGAACTTGTAAGCAATGTTTGAGAAGGAGGTTGAATTTGATGAGGGATTCTTAAACATTTTTTGTCATGTACCTTCTATCAGTCGGTGGAAGCCTATGGACCCTTACTCAAAATAATGATTTTAAGAACCCTACTTGAAATAATGATATTAAATGCATAATATAAAACACATAGGATTATGTGTTTAAACACATAAAGGATAAAACAAATATGATCACAAGGGAAACAAATTATGTTGAAATTTATAGATCAAAATATTTTTAAAAATTAATATGTTCCAGGTTAAGAACTTAAGGATTAGAGACTCTGCAAGGCCCCTTCCAGCACTAAGATTTCATGAGTCTATGCAATAAGCTCAATTAAAAAGCACCAACAAATCTTCCTACAAAGGAAAATGTTCTTGTGTTCATATGGTTGAAAAACAGCCATCTCAGCTCTTGCTTAGGTGGGTTTATAAATATCCAAATATGTCATTTTAATGATTCTATTTTCTTGGTATCTTGAAAATACAAAAAAGTGAGTTTTGGTATATGCAGAGATAGTATAACAGACAGGTACGTGGTGCAGTGGATAGAGCACCCCCTGGAGTCAGGAGGACCTGAGTTCAAATCCTACCTTGGACACTTACTGATTGTATGACCCTGGGAAAGTCACATAACCCTGTTTGCCTCAGTTTTCTCATCCGTAAAATGAACTGGAGAAGGAAATAGCAAACCATTCCAGTATCTTTGCCAAGAAAATCCCAAACCACAAAGAGGCAGACCCAAATGAAACGACTGAACCACAAAAATGTAGAGGTGGTGTAATAGAGTTGACAGAACACTGGATTTGGAGACAAAGCCAGGTTTCAAATTCAGCCATTGCAATTCATTGACTTTGTGACCTTGAGCACACTGACAACCTGTACAGACGTTGGTCCCCTCATCTATGAATGGAAGCAATTTGAGTAGTCGGATAGGTTTAAGACAATAGACCAAAATTTAAAAGGTTTAAATATGAAATCCTACATTTGAGCTAAAACAAACCAACAACAGCTACTCCTACACAATTATAGGATTGGAGGAAATATGACTTGACAGCAGTTTATTGGAGAAAAAGACTTTGTCGGCAGCAAATTTGATGCGAATTAACAATATGACATAGCAATCAAAAAAATTAAGGCAAATGCGGGCATCAGTAGAAGCAAAGCATATATTTAGAATGAGAGGAGATTATAATCACAGTGTCCGCTGGCTGGGTAGATCTCTCTGCAGCATTGCAACCAGGTCTGGAGAACCACCAATAAAGTGGAGTGTGTTCAGAGGCAAAGACGACCTCCAGCACATGGTATGAGGTAGGAACCAGGAATATTTAACCTGGAACAGAAAGGTGGGATAGTGATCATTGCTGTTTCTGTTCAGCCATTTTCAGTCATATGTGATCCCATTTGAGGTTTTCTTGGTAAAGGTTCTAGAGTGGTTCGCCATTTTCTTTTCCAGCTCATTTTACAGATGTGAAAGTGGAGGCAAACAGGGTTAAGTGACTTGCTCAGGGTCACACAACTAGTAAGTATCTGAGGCCAGATTTGAACTCACAAAGATGAATTTTCCTTACTCCAGGTCTGGTACTTATCCGTTGTCTTACCTAACTGCTCACAGTGATAATTGCTGTCAAGTATTCGAATGACTGTCTTGTGTAAGAGGGATTACTTGCATTCTACTTGGCCACATAGAGTGGTATCTTAGAAGTGGTTTGGGTACCTCACTTTTCAGAGGAAGGAATTGAAGGCCTGAGATGGGGAGTAACTTTTAATTGGCAGAGCTAAGAAGTGAGTCCACACTGTCTGACCCCAAATCCAGGGCACTTTCTGCTATCCTAAGCTGTCCAGTGCAATTCTAGCTAAAGACTTCTCCTGTTTTATTCAGGTCATAAAAGCAAATAAAGCTTGCAAAAGTTAAGGTGGGCAAGTTCTTGACTTTATTCTCCCTCCCCTCCTCCACTTATCCCACATTCCAATATCAAGAAACAGTGTTAGTAGATTTTTATCTTATTATGTGTTGCAAGGAAAATTATATAAAGTGATAAAATGATCCTCAGTGGTCTCGTGGCTAGTATTCATTGTTCTTACCATGGTTTCCCAGCCTGAATTCTTGGTTGGGAAAATTCTTTCCACTTCCACAAATCTCCATCTCTACAAAAGGAAGTCATTATAACATGGTACTAAGAGAGGGCTAAGTCAGGAGCCCTGGTATTAGCTGTGTGTGTATACACACACACACACACACACACACACACACATGCATATACGTGTGTATACATTATATAAGTATATATGTTTTGTGAAGCACTACATATATACATACACGTATACATGCCATATAAATAGATATATGGTTTTTGAGGCATTATATATATGTGCGCACACATACATGTACATATGTATGTGTGCATATATTATATAAGTATATATGATATAAATATATGTTTTGTGAAACACTATATATACACACATATATGTATGTGTGTATATATTATATAGGTATATATGTTTTGTGAAGCACTACATATATACACACATACATTTGTATATGTATGTGTGTATATGTGTGTATATTACACACACAACATACACATACACACACATGCGCATGCACACACACATACACACACACACATATACATGATCCTCTGAGTACCACCTGGGTGTTGCAGTGGAGAGAGTGTGAGTTGAAATCAGACCTCAGACATGTACCAACTGTGTGACTCTGGGCAAGTCACTTCTCCCTGTTTACCTCAATTTCCTCATCTGTGAAGTGAGCTGTAGGAGGAAATGGCAACCCCTCCAATGTTTTTGCCAAGAAAATCCCAAATATGGCCCCGGAGTCAGGGGGACCTGAGTTAAAATGCAGCCTCAGACATTTACTGACTGTGTGACCCTGATTGCCCACAAAAGAAAAAAGAAAAGAAAATCCCACAAGAAGTTAGAAAAGACTGAAAAACACCACCACTAATATTATCCTTATTTTATTTTATAAATAGCATAATATATATGGGTATATATAATATTTATATGTAAATATTTTATATTTTATATAAGGAAACCAAAAAGGTTAAGTGATTTGCCTACCATCACCCAACGACTAAGTGTCTTAGGCAAGACTGAAATCTAGATATTCTGGAATACAGGTACAGTACCCTTTACACCTCAACGCCTTCCTGCCTCTCATAAAAGGAGTGTTAGGAAAGCTAACATCCTTGCTCAGGACAGGGTGGACTAAATGTTTCCTGAGATTCCTCTCTTAACTCTATGTCCTCCTCCTCCTCCAATGGGTGAGTTGCTCTCTGGCCTTCAGGAAGTGCTCAGGTTAGCCATGCTCATTTAAAATCCGGCTCAGCCAGGGATTCCCCAGAGCACTCCTCTACCTTTCCCCAAGGTGAGCAGCCTTCCCACTCCCCAACACTTTTCAGTTTTCTGATATGTGCTGTTAGGGTAGGGCTTGTCTTGTTTTTACTTGTATTTTCATTCTTATCTCTTACCATCTACCCACCTATCCATCCATCCATCCATCCATCTATCTATCTATCTATCTATCTATCTATCTATCTAATCTGTCTATATATCTATCTATCCATCTATCATCCATCCCTCTATCTATCTATCTATCTATCTATCTATCTATCTATCTATCTATCTATCTATCTGTCTGTCTGTCTGTCTGTCTAATCTGTCTATATATCTATCTATCCATCTATCATCCATCCGTCTATCTATCTGTCTGTCTGTCTATCTATCTATCTATCTGTCTGTCTATGTCTGTGTGTCTATCTAATCTGTATATCTATCGATCCATCTATCATCCATCTATCTATCTAATCTATCTATCTATCTATCTATCTATCTATCTATCTATCTATCTATCTATCTATCTATCTATCTATCTATCTATCTATCTATTGGTCTGTCTGTCTGTCTGTCTGTCTATCTATCTATCTACCTACTCCGATTCTGAAATTCTATGCTTCAGTGGTTCTACAATCTTTACTCTGTGATTTAATTTCTATTAATTCAGTGAACATTTATTAAATACCCTTTATGAACAAAGCACTAGGCCAGGAACCAGCCATATCAGGAGTGGAGAACCTGCGGTCTTAAGGCCACCTTTGGTCCTTGGTCCTTGGTTATGGCCTTTTGACTGAGTCTGAGATTTATCCTTTTATTAAGGGGATTTGTTCTGTGAAATTTGGATTCAGTCAAAGGGCTGCACTTGAGGACCTAGAGGGCCAGATGTGACCTTCAGGTTTCAGGTTCCCACCTCCAGATACACTGTCCTCTCAAGCTTACAGCCTAATGGAGGAAAATACATGAGCACAAATTCTTATAATAAAAGGAAGAGCATGAATATGCAAACAAAATAAAGCCTGATATAAAATGCTGAGAAATTTGAGAGGATAATTACATTGACCTGGATGGAAGGGTTAGGGAAAGATTATTGGAGGAGGAAGCCCCTGAAATGGGCTGGAAGGGGAGGAAAGGCCTTCAGCAGAGAGTGATTAGAGTTAGGGTGAAGAGAAGGGAAGAGAATTCATGCTAGGACAGAAAACCTTATGAGAAAAGACAAGTTGAGAAGACAAGATAAACTGGTTCACTTTGGTATATTATTATTGGTTAGAAGGGCTGGTGGCTCATTTAGTTTTAGCCCTAAATGGAAGCAACCAGCTCCTATATGGAGGATATCAGCAACGGTGCCAACTGTGGTTGTGTATTTTTCTTGATAGAAAAGTAACCCTATCCAACCAACTAATTTCATAAAGATCGCCAGGTGGTGATTCCTTTCAGGCTGAGTTGAGTTGGATTTGAACCAAAGAGCTCTAGGGTAAAATATCCATCCATCTGCTTTGTAAAAATCTCAAGGTTGACACTCTCAGGAAAGTACATCTGTGGTAAGTCTTGACCAAACCGTGTGAACAGTAAGTCAATTTTAAGAAAGAATTTGATGGTTCAAAATCATCTCATCCATAGTTTATATGTATATTAAGATGCTATGCTCTTTTTCTTTTCTTTGTGGGTATTATTTTAAAATTTTATTTTTAGTTTTCAACATTCACTTTTATAAGATTTGGAGTTTCAAAAATTTGTCTGCATTCCCTCCCCCGTGAAGGTGGCATGCAATCTGATATAGGCTATACATGTGCAATCATATTAAATATATTTCCACATTAATCATTTTGTGAGGCAAGAATCAGAACAAAAGGGAAAAACCACAAGAAAGAGAAAACAAACAAAAAAAGAAAATAACATACTTCGATCTACTTTCAGAATCTGTAGTTCTTTCCCTGGTTGTGGAAGTGTTTTCCCTTATGAGGCTTTGGGAACTGTCTTACCTCATTGTATTGTTGAGAAGAGCTAAGTCTATCAAAGTTGATCCTTGCTCAATATAGGTGTTACTGTGTATAATATTCTCCTGGTATTGCTCATCTCACTCAGAGTCAGTTCATGGAAGTATTTCCAAGTGTTTCTGACATTCACCTGCTCATCATTTCTTATAGCACTGTAGTATTCCATTATATTCATATACCACAACCTGTTCAGCCATTCCCCAATTGTTGGACATCTCCCCAACTTCCAATTCTTTGCCACCAAAAAAGAGTTGCTATAAACGTTTTTGTACATGTGGATCCTTTCCCCTTTTTTATGCTCTCTTTGGGATACACATCTAGCAGTTCTATTGCTGGATCAAAGACATGCACAATCTTATAGCATTTTGAAAATAGTTCCAAATTTCTCTCCAGAATGGTTGGGTCAGCTCACAGCTCCACCAACAATGAATTAGTGTTCCAACTCTCCCACATCCTCCCCAACATTTTTCATCTCCCTGTTCTGTCATGTTTGCCAATCTGATAGGTGTGAGGTGGTACCTCAGAGTTGTTTTAATTTGCATTTCTCTAATCAATAGTGATTTAGAGCATTTTTCATGTAACTATAGATAACTTTCATTTCTTTATCTGAAAACTGCCCATTCACATCCTTTGACCATTTATCATTTGGAGAGTAATTGGTATTCTTATAAATTTGACTCAGTTCTCTATATATTTTAGAAATGAGGCCCTTATTAGTGACATTGTTTGTAAAAATTACTTCCTAGCTTTTGTCTTCCCTTGTAATCTTAGTTGCATTGGCTTGGTTTGTACAAAAACTTTTAAATTTAATGTAAGCAAAATTATCCATTTTGCATTTCATAATGTTTTCTATCTCTTGAGTCATAAATTCTTCTTTTTTCCATAGATCTGACAGGTAAACTATTCCTTGCTCTCCTAAATTGCTTATGGTATCACCCTTTATGTCTAAATAATATACCCATTTTGACCTTATCTTTGTATATGGTGTGAGATGTTGGTCTATGCCTAGTTTCTGCCATATGATTTTCCAGTTTTCCTAGTAGCTTTTGTCAAATAATGAATTCTTGTTTCAGAAGCTGGAGTCTTTGGGTTTATCAAACCATAGATTATTTTATTCATTGGCTACTGTATCTTGTGTACGTAGTATATTCCACTGATCCACCATTCCAATTCTTAGCCAGTTCCAAATCATTTTGATGATCGCTGCTTTATAATACAGTTTTAGATCTGCTATGGCTAGGTCACATTCCCTTTCATTTCTTTTTATTAATTCCTTGATATTTTGGACCATTTTTTTCTTCCAGGTGAATTTTGTTATTCTTTTCTCTAATATTCTCTGTTTCTTAAAGGTGATCATATTTCTTTTGAATGCTTAGTACTGTCACAAGAGTTAATGCTTTCTTCGAACCAGAAAGAATGTAGTGTTGGTATCAAGACCTGGGCAAATCTGTTAGTACAATGCCTGTATATATTGCTCTTTACCTGATGGGTGGAACAGATTCCGAGATTAATATTTTGCTTGTATATACAGAGATCTAGAGCTTGAAAAGATCTGAGGGAGTCATCTACCTCAATAGTCTCATCTTATGGCTCAATCAACACATTTTATTAAATACCTCCTATGTATGGGGCACTCTTCTAAATTCCTATATTCTAGGAATATAGATTCAAAAGATCACAAAAGATCAATATACTCAGTGTTGGAGGGATTGTGAAAAAGACAAGCACATTAAATACATTGTTGGTGGAGCTTTGAATTCATTCAACCATTCTGGAAAGGGCTATGATATTATGTAAGGAAGTGATGAAAATGACTATTCTCTTTGACCCAGAGGGTCCCAATGGAAGGCAAATATCAAATAGGTAAAAATGCAAAGAAAAACCCACAAACACAAAAATATCCATAGCAGTACTTTTTCTAGTAATAAAGTAGGTGATTATTTATTAAGGAAAGGGCCAAATAAATCATGTTCCTACATAGTGGATTATTTTTGTGCTATAAAAAGTGACATTGCATGCACAATAAATGTGGAGAGGTATAGGAAGTCGTAGGAACTGATGTGAAGTAAAGTCAATAGAACCAGGAAACCATTATTTCCAATGAATACAATGCAAATGAAAGAACAGCAACCAAAATATATCCGTGAAAACCAAGCACTATATAATTACAATGATCAAACTTGGCTCTGAAAAAGAGAAAGAAATGAACCATTCCTCCTTTGCAGATGAGGGGAACTGTGAGTATGGAACACTGCATATGCTCTCAGTGGATAGGTTAGTGAATTTTGCTAAATGGCTTTTCTTTTTCTTCCTTCCTTCCCTCCTTCCTTCCTTCCTTCCTTCCTTCTCCTTCCTTCCTTCCTTCCTTCCTTCCTTCCTTCCTTCCCTCCCATTCCTTCCTTCCCTCCTTCCTTCCTTCCTTCTTCCTCCTTCCTTCCTTCCTTCCTTCCTTCCTTCCTTCCTTCCCTTCCTTCCTTCCTTCCTTCCCTCCTTCCCTCCTTCCTTCCTTCCCTCCTTCCTTCCTTCCCTCCTTCCCTCCTCCCTCCTTCCTTCCTTCCTTCCTTCCTTCCTTCCTTCCTTCCCTCCTTCCCTCCTTCCTTCCTTCCCTCCTTCCTTCCTTCCCTCCTTCCCTCCTCCCTCCTTCCTTCCTTCCTTCCTTCCTTCCTTCCTTCCTTCCTTCCTTCCTTCCTTCCTTCCTTCCCTCCTTCCTTCCCTCCTTCCCTCCTTCCTTCCTTCCTTCCTTCCTTCCTTCCTTCCTTCCCTTCCTTCCTTCCTTCCTTCCTTCCTTCCTTCCTTCCTTCCTTCCCTCCTTCCTCTCTGTCTCTCTCAATGTCTCTCTCTGCCTCTCTTTTTTTTATACATGATAGCTACTTTTCATCTTTCCCTAGCCTTCTTAGCATGCATTGCCTGCTTCCTTCTGCCTATGACTACTCTCAAGGCTCAGTCCTCAACCCCCATTTTATTCTAAGCTCCATCCCTTGGAAGACTCATCTACTCTTATTACCTCAATTAAAACCTCTATATTGATGACTTTCACATCTGCATCATCAATTTATTCCTCTTCACCAAATATCTAGCACATCCTTTCCAGACCTAAATATCAGTTTCCTGCAGGGAATATCTTCAAAGTTCTGATATTGTCACTTGATTTTAAATAACCTGAGCCCATCTTATTTATACAATTCTATTTACCGCTAATGTCCAATTAATCTACTGACTACTTTGTAAAGAGATCAATTCGCTGAATGGGCATTCCCTCACTTTAAGTGAGTACCTGAAAAGGCCTTAACTTAAAAGGTCAAGGTCTCCCTTTGCGTTCTGGGCAGTCTCCAGTCATCCTGATGTCTATCCAGTCACTGGATCCAGATGGCTCAGGAGGATAAAGTGAGGCTGGTGACCTTGCACAGCCCTCCCTCACTCCAACCAAAGTGTAAGTGCAAGTAATGTCATCATTTCTCTGATGTCAGGGTCCTCTTTGAAAACGGACAAACACACACAAATTGATCTAATCCCACATGTCTGATCTAGTTATCTCATTGAATGCAATAAAGGGTAATTACCACACAGAAAATCTTTTCTCTGTCTTCACCCATACTGTAGACTCTCTTTATCCAGAATCCTTTCCCCCTTCCCTCTATACTCAAAAATTCTTCCCATTTCAAGACTCAGGTAAACTCTCTTCTCCTCTATGAATGACTTTCTGAACCTTTCACTGACCTTTGTTTGCTACGAATTTCCTTAATACTTAGAATGATATAATCATAGGAGGCATGTAGTCCAACTACCCACACAATGAAAAGATTTTTTTCTTCTGCAATATCCCTGAAAGAAGCATCCAACCTCTGCTTAGCATACTTCTACTGATTGCTGGCTTTCTGTGAGACCACCCCAACCCACCTGTGGACAAAATCTAGTTGTTAGGAGGTTCTATCCTTTCATTAAGCCCAAAGTTACTTCCTTGCAATGTCCACCTGTTGTTCTAGTAGGAGTTGTAGTTTTAGCTCTCTGAAGCACTACTGAACAAGTTTGTTCTCTCTCTCCTGCAATATCTCTTTAAAGTCTTGTCCCCTCCAGGCCAAATATGCTTTTAATCATATTACATATTTTACAGACTAACTTGGTGATTTTGTTCTCAATGTTCTCCAGTATATTAACCATCCTTTTTAAAAAATACGGTAGTTAGAAACACAAAGCTTAGTCAGAAATGGGCTTCCAGATGTGTGTGGTCAAATGCAAAGAACATTTGGAAAATTATGACCCTTGATTTGAATGCCATACTTCTGTTAATGCTGCCTCAGATTGTGTAAGCTTTTTAAGTACGCCTACAGTTTGTATTGCAAAATTGAGCCCTTAATTATATATGCTTTTATATTCTAACTATTTTTTTGATTCAGATCTCTCCAAAAAACTAAGGTTTTTTTGCTTAGGGACCTAAGCAAAGTCCCTAAGATTAAGACATAACTGTATCTTGCATTTCCTCTCTTTTCACCCTCAAAGCATTTAGTCTGACATTGAACATATAGTGGATGCTCAGTAAAGGTCATTGATTGATTGATCCAACTTTTGAAGTTGGAGAGAATTCTGGGTTTCTTTTAAGCTATGAATGGACTGAATCAAGTTTTTTTTTTTCCTTTCTAACTTTCTGTGCCATATCTGGCCATCCATATGCTTCAATTAGATGAGCTGAGGTTCCAGTTAGCCTAAATGTGGTGCATTTGGGAGATATGGCAATCTTGAAAGATATGGCAAACAAGAATAAAAGCCAAAGTGAGGTGGCTGAAAATGTTATATAGGTTCAACTTCAAAAATTTGGTCCCATTAATACTACTTGTGATAATGAACCTGGCATTTATTGAAATAGACCAAAACTCCCTTTTTATTGGACCACACCTATGATTTCATTGGCATAAGTAACTTCTGTTAATGAAACTCTCATTACTCAGCAGATCAACTCCTGCCCTGTAACTTAACATTTTAGAGTTACCTGAGACTCCAAGAGGTAAGTGACTTGTTCAGGATCACATAGGCAGTATGTGTCTGGGCAGCACTTGAACTGAGGTCTTCCTAACTCTTGCCAGCTTTCTATCCACTAAATCATACTGCTTTATATCAATTGTCCTTTAAAATGTTAAAAATCAGCTTTTCTTGTCTAAGGATTCATCAGTCCATGAAAATTCTAGCCTCTACTTCTGTAGGAGGATGGATGCAACTGTTTGTAGTTATCCATCCTCCTACAGAATATACAAAAAAGGCCGATTGCAAAGAACGTGAGGTCATTAGTTGGTGTGTGGGATCAGAGGACTGGAATCCTCTCTGACTTCTCTTATTCCCACTTACCCCTTTCCAGATTGCCACGTCTCCTTTAAGCTAACTGCACCCTTGGTTCATTGAATTGAAATATCTGAATGGCCAGAAATGGCAAGGGAGATTATAATGAAAAAAAAGTCTTGATTTGGTCCTAGTTAAATACTTAGAGTAGCAGTGCTGCTTCTTCTGTTGTAAGTGGAGAAGAAGTAAATGGCTAGAGCTGAGTCCAGATGTTCCTCATATTCTAACTGCATGAACAAATGAATCAGTTAGGAAAATTCCCATTTAAAAAGTCCAGTTGATTAGAACCCAAGTCTGAGTAAGTCCAAAGTTGCTTGGGATATTTAAAAATTTTCAAGAGGAAATTTCCAAGAGGAAATTTTGGAGATTATCTAGACATTCCTGGGTAAATGTTAACAGATTAGTCTTGATTTTAAATGTCTTTTCTGTTGAAGAGAGTTCCAAAGGCCAAGGGAACCTAGAGCAAATGGATACCACTGAGATAAATTTTGCTATGGGGCTTCCTTTTTTTAATCCAAGATTCTTTCTTTTTTTGAAAGTCAGTACAGTGCAGTGGATACAGCATAATAGTTTGAGTTAAGAAGAGCTGGGCTTAAATTCCACCTCTGATACTTAACGATCTGTGTGACAGCAGTCGAATCAATGAACCTCTTCAAGTCTCCATTTTCCCATCCGCAAAATGGGAAAATAGTAATTTGAACACCTACTTTGCTGGGCTGGAATGATACTCAGCTGAGTTTATGTATGTAGAGTGTTTCGCAAATGTCAAAGCTCCAAATAAATGTCAATTATTGCATTCAGGCTATTGGTTTTAACTTAGATTAGTAGATTGTTAGCATATATCATATGGTATCATTAGTAGGGATCACTGGCAAAGCTGGTGGTTGCTGTCCTTTGTTCTCAAAAAGGACCAAAATGACATCACTGTGCTAGAGTCAAGTTTCAATGTGTCCCACTGTGGCTGATGAGACCCATACAAGCTCAGAATGCTCTACCACAGGTCTGGCACAAATATTCTGTGTGAACATTTGGGGTGGAAACTAAATTTGTGCATCCTCTGTTTCCTTTGAGCTATTTCAATTCTACTTTGCTCATAGAGCACAGTACTTGCTTTGATGTGGGTGCGCCATGCTGAGAGGTCCTGTGCTAGTGTCTCTCATATCACACAATCAGTTTCAGAGATCTTAAGTGAGACCTTGAGAGAGTCCTTGTATCACTCCTTCTGACTACCATGTGAATGCTTACCCTGTGTGAGTTCTCCATAAAACAGCCTTTTTGGCAGGTATACATTTTGCATTCAAACAACATGGCCAGTTCATCCAAGTTGTGCTCTCTGAAGCAGAGTGTAAATGCTTGGCCTTTAGTTTGAGTAAGGACTTCAGTATCTGGTACCTTATCCTGCCAGGTGATCTTCAGAATCTTCCTTAAGACAATTCAAATGGAAGCAATTCAGTTTGCTGGCATGGTTCTAGCATACAATCCGGGTTTCACAGACATACAACAATGAGGTCAGCACAACAGCTTTATAGACCTTCAGTCTGGTAGTCAGTCTAATACCTCTTCTCTCCTATACTTTCCTTTGGAGACTCCCCAAAACTTAGCTCTGACGATGAATGCATCAACTTTATTATCAATGTGTACATTCCTCTAAAGCACACTATGAATGTAAGTGAACTTACCCACAGAATTCAAAACTTCTCCATTTGCTGTAACCAGTGGTTCCATGTAAGGACGTGCAACTGAAGAAGAGGTTTTGAGTGCCATTCAGCTCCTTTCATGTGGCCAAGCACCTGCTGCTGATTTTATCCCAGCTGAGATTTACAAAGTAGGGGGGTCCATTACTCATACAAAAGCTGACTGATATTTTCCAGGTTATATGGCAAGAGGAGGTTATCCCCCAGGAGTTCAAGGATGCTTCCGTTGTCCATCTCTATGAAGGTATCAGAAATAGATTGTCCTGTGACAATCACCGGGGGGTCTCTCTCTTAGTCGTTGCTGGCAAGATTCTTACCAGAGTCCTCTTAATAGGCTGATCTTTCACCTAGAAAATGGGCTTCTACATGAGAGCCAGCGTGGCTTCAGAAAGAGCCAAGGAACAGTCAATATGGTATTTGCTGCCTGATAAGTGGCATCAGCATGCTGGGAAAGCAAAATGTAAGGAAAGGAAATCATAGCTCAAAGAGACGACTTTCAGTCATATTGGATTGCCCTGAATATATGACTTTCTGTACGGGTGTGGTCTGGTTTAGCATTTTTTTTAAAAAAAAATTAATTTTATATCTATTCAGAACATTAGTTTTATGTCCTTTGATTTTTATTTCCAGAGCCTAGTAAACTTTGTCATACAACGTTAGTTACTGGATTCATCTAGGGAAGTGTCAAATATTTAGTTGTGAGAGTGATAATAATAGCTAGCATTTATATAGCACTTTACAAATATTATCTAAACAACTCTGAGAGGAAAGTGCTCTTATTTGCTCCACAAGTTAAGTGACTTACCCAGGGTCACACAGCTAATAAGTGTCTAAGGCTAGATGTGAACTTAACTCCATGTCTAGGACTCTTTCCACTGAGTTACCATTTGGATTTCTATGAAATCTGGAGTGATTATATGGAATCACAGAATTTAAGAGTTAGAAGATACCTCAGTAGCTAGTAGTTTAAACATTAATTGGGCAGAAGCCATCCTGCCCAACAAGTGGTCATTGAAGCTCTTCTTGAAGATTCCAAGAAGGGATGAATCCCTAAAAAGAACCCAATTCACTTTTGGACACCTCTAGTTATTAGGAAATAATTCCTGACATTAAGCTAACATTGGCCTTTCTTCCCATCTCTGCGTTTTATTCCTGGTTTGATCTTTTGGGGACAAACAGAAAAAAAAGTCTAAGAAATGTAATTCATTTCCCTACAACACAATAGCTCTCAAATACTCAAACATAGTCATCCCATCATCCCAAGCTTTCCCTTCTTCAACCTAAAGATCCCCAGGGACTTCAAGCAATTCTTATATGACAAAGACTTAAATCTTTTCATCACCTAGGTTGCTTATCTTCAGATATTTGCTAGTGTATTGTGATTTTTCCTAAATTGTGTGGCTCAGAATTTGACATAATTCTCTAGACTGCACTAGATGAAGGACTATTTCCTCTCTTGTCCTTGGAAACTATGTCTTTCTTAAGGTAGCCTGGAATTCTTTGGGTGCCACATAATACTGCTGACTCATTTTGACATTCAGTCCCTGGAAACTTTGGATATTTTTCAAACAAGCTATTGTCTAGCCATATCTTTCCCATATTATAATTGTGACCTGGATTTTTTATTCCTGTATGTAAGATTCATTTATTAATGCTGAATTTCATTTTTGGATTCAGCCTGTTTCTCTGGCTTGTCAGAGATTGGGATTCTTGGGATTCTTGCTTTGTCATCCAGTGTGTTAGGTAGCCCTCCCAAATTAGTGTCATCTATATATTTTTTGAGTGTACCATCTATGCCTTTATCCAAATCCATGCCTTTATCCCAAAATGTAAAACAAATTAATTCCAAGCACATATTCCAAGAACATGCTAGTGGAAACTCATTTGAAGCTATCTTTCTTGAAATACAGCACTGGAAAACCAGGATTTGGTAAAATCCATTGGGATTCAAATGGAGTTACTTGACCCTTCCTTAAATCCAAATCACTCTGGTTTGCACTGATTGGACAACAACAGCCAAACCTCACTAGGTCATTGTTTGGGTCTTGTTGACTCAATGAGTGCAAATAGCAATTGTTTCTTTTCTGACTAGAAATGCAGAAGGTCTTCCCCTCCCAGAATGACTGTTTTTTTTTTTTTTTTGAGTAGATACAAGAGGCCATTTTGGGGGCCTCATTCCTTACCTAGCCATAATCACTAAATGGATGTTACCTCAGACAAACTGAGACCCGGGAAAGATGTTAGCTTAAAAAGGCCAAGGTTTCCCGCTACATCTGGGACCATCTCTAGTCATCTTGCTCTATGTCTTGTCACTGAATCCAGGTGGCTCTGGAGGAGAGAGTGAGGCTGGTGACTTTGCACAGCACTGCCTCACTTAAATCTAATTCACTTGCAAGACAACCTTCCTGAAATCATTCTTGAGGACAAGCAACCATGTGAGCCTTTAAAAGAGGAAAGCCCAGAATCTTTGTTCCTCGCACTTCTGTCTGAGAGCTGAGTTTTGATACCATCTATCTTTGGGAAAATATTTTCCAATGTGTTTTTGATTCCGGACAAGTGAAACCCATAGATCAAGAGAATGCTGTAGATATAGTTTATCTAGAAAAGCAGAAAATTTACAGCCTCTTATGCTATTCTTATAGAACAAAAAGAGAGACAACGTACAGTTAGATGGATTTGAAGCCAGTAATCAGACCCCAAATTTAACCTACATACATATTGTTTGTACATAGTTGTTTTCATGTCTCTCCCATTTTTCCAGACCTGCGCAACATCTGGCCTGAGGGCTTCAAGCTGCCCTCCGAAGGATTTCAGGCAGATGGTGAAAAATGTAGAGTTGGGTGAACTCTCCTATTTGTCCTGTGACCCCTGGCAACCCACCATCATCACTCTATCTCCAATCTGATCTATATGTGGCCCAAAGACATTTGTCCTATTTTAATTTTGTCTCTTAGCTACCGTCAGGTGGTGCAGATGTGTATCAGATTGTGAGCCCTTGGAGAACAGGGACTGTCTTCTGCCTTTCTTTGTGTCCCCAAGAACTCAACACTGCCTGGCACATAGTAGGTGCTTAACAAATGCTTATTGACAGACTGATTGCCTTTATGTCAACTTTGAGTGATAATTCTAGTGAAAGGCTTTAAGGATCTGTCTGTGGTCCTGTGCTATCTCAATAGTTTTTATATATAACTTGAATGAAAACATAGATGACATACTTTTCAAATTTACAGGAGTGTAGGGTGTTCACTAGTAAGTACCCTTGGTGTGGGGGCTGCTGAGTCCTTTTCAGGGTTCCTTTCCACCTTTGGTGTCCATCTGATTCACCCAACTCTGACCAAGAAGCTGTAGCATGTTCAGTGGCCACACCCCAGTAAACTATTTTGGTGGATGGGCTAAGCCAGGTTGAGGGTAACTAAGGGATCTCAACCTATTGGCGCATTAGTGGGGTGCCTATCCCAAGCATATGAAGACTTCCCCTGGTAGAATGGGCAATGAGAACAATTTGTTTCAATGATCATGAAGGTGTGTGATGGGGTATGCAGAGCTTTGTTAGACACTATGATGCCAAGGTCATCCACTGCGTCCTGAGTCATCACCAGTTGTCTTGGCTTTGGTTTTTTCTACAAACTCTGATGACTCTGGAAGAGAGAGAGAAGCCGATGATCTTGTGCAACTCTGCCTCACTTAAATACAATTACACACAAGTCAAAAGACACCACCCGTACTATCTTACCATTTTTACCTACCTCAGAGTCCTGTGGCAATAGGCAAGTGATGAAGCAGCAGGTGTGGTTACACTGGGAGCTATAGGCACAACACTGCACATAGGCAACCTAGGCCATAGGGTCATTTTCTCATTGGACTGAAGCAGTAGTGGGATTTAGTAGCCCAATGGGTGTCTGAGCAGCCTTTCAGAAGGACCTCACTACTCACTTTTTGATGTGAGGAAAGGGCTAGAAAAGGCACCCTAAAAATTGTCTGCTTCACCCAATCCTGCCCTGCTTATAGCAGGTGGGAATCCCAGCCTATGGTTGAAACACACAAAAAAACTATGAAATGTTTTGTGAAGAGTATTTTGCTCACCATCAGTATATAGAATTTACATACCCTTACGAACAACACAAAATCCAGTAGACCTGACAGATCTTGTTTTAAGAGAATACAGCAGGCACTGCATCCAAACAGCAGCCCAGAGTGAAAAAAGCCTGACAAATGAAGCTCATCTTACTAATTGCTGGCCAGCTACTCCTTCCATTGAGGTTGGAAAGATGAGGTGCTTTCCTCAGATACCTCTACAAAGCCATCTTTGGGATTCTTTTTCTATACTATAATAGTTTGTGGACTTAAGAATTCAAGTTGAGTAAAATAAGCTTAAATTAATATGAGTAAAGAAGAAACTTCAGATACAAGCAAAAAAAATTTGGTAATTATCACTAAAACACATATTTAAATGTAAGTTTGTATATGGAGCCATAAATCTCCATAAAGAAAATTTGTTTAAAAATTAAAAAATGCTAACTTTGGCAAAATGTTAACCAATGGTTATCTTCATTTCCATGTAAAAACAACTTTTCTTCTGTTCTGAAGCTTGCTTTTATTCCTATGATTTATATGGTTGTTGTCAGTGTGGATATTATTTTGGTTCTACTTTCACATCACTTCACGTAAGTTTTTTATGTATTTCTTTATATTTTTCATGTTTGGCATTTCCTAGGAAAATATTTTCCATTACATTCACATGTCACAAATTGTATAGCCATTTGGAAATAAGCAGATGTGTAAGCTTTTTCATAAGCTTTCTTTATTATTACAAGTAATGCTACTATGAATATTTTTTGCACATATAGTTCCTTCTGTTCCAACCATAAATATATCTTTGGAGTGGAGTTGTAGTGGATGGGTGTCTGGATCAAAGAGTATCAACAATTTGGTGAGTTTTTTTGTGGATTCACATCACCTTAAAAAGACGGTGCCTATTCACAGCATCATCAGCAGTACAATGGTGTACCTGACTCCCACAGCACCACTGTCTTTGAATTTTATTAAACTTCCTTTATTTTTGTAAATAATCTTTGACTAATGGTATCTGGGAATTGCTTTAATGTACATTTGTCTGGTATAAAGAGTTTGGAATATTTTCAGGGTAATTATTTTACTTTTAAGAACTGCTCACTTTTGACCATTTAGCTTTTGAGAAATAGACAAATTTCCTTGTGGATTTTGGATGTGATCCTCAAAAATGTTTTAGAATAAGCATTTTCTGCAAATTTCTTTAGCTCTAAAACCTCAAAAAAGGCCTTATTCACTAAGCAATGAGCAACAAAAACTGAACACAAAAGATAAGATAGAGACAATAAACAAGGTATAAAAAATCCTGAAGAAATAATGTTGGATAATTTAAATACTTAGAATTTCTATTCAGCATTTGCAGCTATCAATTCACTCTATGCTGGATACTGTTAATTCATGTATCTTGAGAATCAGAAGACACTGATTTTACAGAATTATATGGAGAAAGGGGAACAGAGGATGAGGGAATCACAGAAAACAGTGCAAAATGGGCTAGAATGGGAAAGAATTGAAGCAAAGGGAATTTAAACCCATATGGAGCCTTCCCTCAGCCTTTGCTCAGATTCCCTAAAGCAAGAAAGCTGAGGATTCCTAACCTTGAGAACTTGCACAATAGCAGAATGGGGAGGAGACAAAGACAGTTGAGGGAAATGAGAGACAAGTAACTGGGAATGCAAGAAAAAATTTAAAAGAACAAAATGTCCGGGGAGAAAACTTTTATAAAAAAACCCAGCTCAAAAGTAGATAAACCAATAGAAGGAGATCATAAAGAAAGAAGGAAAAATATGAGTTAAAATGCAAAAAGAAGTTGGAGAGCAATGAATAATTATACTAAGAAGGAAAGGAGCCAAAATTTCCAAGTGAAAAAGAGAATTCAGCATAAAAACAAAATAAATTGCAGAACAGTTCACTAGACAAAAATAATTAAGACATCAAGAATGAAATTTAATAAGTGATTCAAACTTGAAATGCTGAATTTAAAAACACAAAGAGCAGGATAGAAAGAAAGGAAAGAGAACACATGATGGAAACTATCTTTTAAGAGGGAGAGGCTCTGAAAGAAAGAACAATAGATTTGGAACAGAAAAATGTATTGGTAGAAAAAAATTTGGCAGAAAAGAAACAAAATAAGTATCTTTAAAAGAATATATACATTCTACGGAAGCCAAAATGAAGACATTCAAAGGCAGGAAGAATGCTTATAATTTAATGATCATAAGTCCCCCAGAAAAAAATGCTCAATGTCTAAAAAAACATGAGTATCCCATGATGGGAAAATGAAAAAAAAAACTGTCGCTAAACTCCTGAAAACAGAAACCAAACTAATGATCAGTTAAATAAATGGATCCCTTCCAGAGAAAAACCCAAACTCCGAAGCACAAATTCAATAATCAAGAAATTTGAAAGGGGCCAACTTGATCGCCCCAAAGCCATGAAAAATTGGGGAAGATTCTGGAATAATAGTTCAACATACAAAGGTATTTAAATTGCCACTAAAATAACATATCCTTTAAAGATGGATCTAACTTCCAGGGTAAAGTATTGAATCTTCCACAAAAGAATCAATAGAAAGGAAGAAGAAACATATAATTAATGTTCTTTAGACTAAATTCTGTGATCTTCAGTAAGTGAATCAGCATCTTTTGTGGAAGAAATAACTTAATAGGAAGATTCATGGAAAGGAAAAGGGAGCAGGGATGCACCCTAGTCAGTCCAAGGTGAGCAGGGAAAAGATAGTAATTCCTTTAGTCTCTCATTAAATATCAGGGTTATGAAAATTCAGAGAAGACAATGAAAAGGATGGGATGGAAAAGGGGGAGGCAAGATAGAAGGTGGTCCTCAAAGGGAAAGCAAAGGGTGTTGTAAATAAGATTCTCAAGGAAGGGTGAGCAAAGATGGTAAGGGGGTCTTGGCACTCTGTCCCAAGACATTACAGAAGGCTCTGAAGATGAAACACCTGAAACATCAAAGATCAAGGTGGGGGAGGGGGACCTGGCGCTCAGGTGACCCAGGCCAAAGTACAGTGGGGATGGAGCAGTAAGTCTGACCCTGTCACCTCCCTATTGGGTAAGTTCCAGCGGCTCCCCATCATTTCTAGGAAAACATACAAAGTCCTTTGTTGTTTAAGTCCTTCATAACCTAGCCCTCTCCTACCTTTACAATTTTCTTACAATCTGCTCTCTACATGGACTGTTGGATCCAGCAACCCCGACCTCCTTGCAGTCCCACAGACAGCAGTCCTTTTCTCAGCTCCAAACATTTTCTCTGGCTATCTTCCATGCCTGGAATGCCTCCCTTTCTCATCACCATCTCTTGACTTTCCAGGCTTCCTTTGAGTCTCAGTTAAAATCCTTCCTTCTACAGAAAGCTTTTCCCAAGCCCTCCTCATTCTAGTGTCTTCTCTCTGTTAAGTATTTCCTGTTTATCCTGTATACACACCTTGTTTAATCCACGTTTATTTGCTTGTCCATACCCTCATTTGATTTTGAGTTCTTTGAGAACATAGACTGTCTTTTGCTTCATTTTGGATCTCCAGTGCTTAGCACCGTGCTTGTCACATAGTAGGTACTTAATAAATGTTTATTGACTGACTGAGTGACTGATATTTTGGCCTTATGTTTGGGTTACATCAATTTAATCAAAATAACTAGACTACTAGAAATAATTTACAGATTTATTCTTAAACCGAGGGAACTATTGATGTTGATTTTAGAAAACTATACAATATAGCAACAAAACTCATTTTGAAGAATAAAGATCTGGATTTACAGGTATGCTTACAAATGTATATGCATGTGTGTGTGTATACATACATACATACATATATATATATATATATATATATATATATATATGCAGCTAGGTGGTACAATGAATAGAATGCAGGATTCAGGAAGACATGAGTTCAAATCCAGGCCCAGACAATTAGTAGCTCCATGACCCATGGTAAATCACAACATCTCTTTGCCTCAGTTTTCGCATCTGTAAAATGGGGACAATAATGGCACCTACCTCCCAGGGTTGTTGTGAGGACCAAATAGGATGATAATTATAAAGTGATTAGTACAATACCTGGCACACGGTAGTTGGTATATCAATGTTAGCTAATATATGTAGTAAGTGATACATAAATGTTAGCATACATACATACATGCACACATTCAATCCGGTATTGTGTATGTGTGTGTTTGTGTGTGTGTGTGTGTGTGTGTTGTTTTGGATTTTCTTGACAAAGATACTGGAATGGTTTACCATTTTCTCTCTAGTTCATTTTACAGATGAGGAAACCAAGGCAAACAGGGTTAAGCGATGTATTCAGGGTCACACAGCTATTAAGTGTCTGAGACTGGATTTGAACTCAGGAAGATGTCTTCCTGACTTCAGGCCTGGCATGCTATTCACTGTGCCATCTAGCTGCCCCCATATGTTATAGAGAAGGAAATAGCAAACCATTCCAGTATCTTTGCCAAGAAAACCCCATGGACAGTATGGTCCATGGGGTCATGAAGTTGAACACAACTCAACAACAGTATACATACATGCATAAAGATGCATGCATATATAGACACACACATACCTACACATATACATAGATGCATGTGTATATGTGTGCATCCATCTACCTTTATCTCCAAGAACCATTCGTAAGTGAATTTTCAGAGCATGTAAACAAATAATTCTCAGAAAAATTGCAAACATTTAGCAACTATATGCAAAATTACTCTAGTACTCCAATGATGAGAAAAATGCAGATGGAAGCAACCCTGTGGTTTTACTCCATGCTCAGCAAATTGGCAAGGAAAAAAAAACCACCACCACAGGAATATTCAATATTACAGGAGCTGCAGAAAGTCAGGCACATTAATAGATCATTGGTTGAGCCATGAATTGATTTATTCATCCTAGAAAACAATTTGGAATTAGGTTAAAAGATGTCAAAAATGGCTGTACCTTTTGCCCCAGATATCCCACTTGCTAGGTATGCACTTAAAAGACATTGGAGACAAAAAGGAAGGTCCTATATAAATCAAAATATGAACAAAAACAACACTTTTAATTGTAACGAAGACCTAGAAACAAAGTAATGCTCATTGATTAGGGAATGGATGAATAACTTGTGTTAAATGAATGTAGTGGCATATTACTAAACTTTACGAAAAAAATGAATACGAAGAATTCAGAAAATCATAGGAAGAATTATATTAACTGATAGAGTGGTAAGCAAACAAAGTAAGAAAAAATGTAAAGAGTGTCTGGAAGGATGTAAATAAAAAAAAACAAAACAGCATACCTAAACAATTCTGGTAGTTTTAATGACAGAGCTTTGACCTAAAAAAGAGTTGAGAAAAAGCATCTCTTTCTGTTTGCTGAGGTGGATGTGGAATAATCCACATGACATTGACAAAAAT
>JAJHZJ010000588.1:105000-339417 GCA_023548195.1 Bettongia penicillata ogilbyi
TTGGGAATCCTCACAAGAAAGCTGTTTATTAGCTCTTATACATTTTTCCTCCATTGAATGTAGCCTGACCGATGCCAAGTGACTTCTGCATCTTTTCTAAAACAGACTTTTTCCTTCTTTTTTTGCATTACTTCTCTTTCAGTCTATTCTAGACTTTCATTCTTTGATTCAGTCCCTTGTAATTATTTATTCCTTCTGGATTCCTTGTGGAATTAACACCTCTAAGGTATCTATTCTAAGTTTCCTCTTCTAAACAGTTTCTATGGAACTGCCTTATAGGTATTTCCCCTTGGGCCAACCCCATCCCCCCTTTCTTTTGTGCCTTTACAAATGTTAGCTGACACGTATGGACCAAATGACCCTGAACAAATCACATAACTGGCCAACATGTGTCAGTCAAGACTTGAATTCAGGCCTTTCTGACTCTCTGGGTGACTATTCATTACCCGATTCTGCTTCTCATACCCTCTGCTCGCAAAATGCTCAACATTGTTTCTATGGAACAACCTGCCCCTTTCAGCTAAGTATTTGTAGGATATGCCTACATATTTGATTGTTGAATATGCCATTTACTATATAATGGATCATGCACCATATGTTTAGATATACTGAATATTTCTGTCTACCCCCCAAATGATAAAATATAATTGATTTTATGCTTAAGAAAATCATGGCATGAAAGGGGTGACCTCTAGGAAAAGCTGGAACTGTGTGCCTATGTGGAATATGAAATATTTTCAAAACGCTTCAAGATCTTTAGTAAAAACTGCTATAGTGTTTAGGATACCACCAAATTGTTTTGGAAATTAATAAATTTCTTCTGGGACACATAATACTTCCTAACTTTGAATGACTGAATTTTGCTTTTGTAGCTCAACATAATGTTTGGTAGGGCAGCTAGGTGATGAAGTAGACAGAAGGGACTGGAGCCAAGAAAGTCCAAATTTGAATTTGTCCTCAGACAATTACTAGCTGTATGACCCTGGGCAAGTCACTTAATCAGTTTGTCTCATTTTCCTCAACTGTAAAATGAGCTGGAGAAAGAAATGGCAAACGTTCCAGTTGCAGTTTCATGTGCAATTACTTTTATTTTTATTATACTATGTTATGGAAATACTTGTTTAATTCTATAAAAAATATTTTTTATTCTATTTAAAAATAACTAATTTTATTATACTACATTATCTTATGATTTGTATTAGTATAATTATTATAACATACAATATTAAAGTTTATATTTATATTAATTTTTATCCTATTTAGTAATTATAATTTTATTATATATTATAATTTATAGTATAAGTGTAATTTTAATTTATATACTATTATAATTTATAATAATATTTATATTACTTTGTATTCTATAAATTGAAAATAAAATAAATTGAAAAAATCCAAATAGAGTCAAAAAGAGTTGGACAATGACTGAAAATGACACAACACAGTGATGTTTGGTATTTTGAACATGGCACAGGCTTTAGAATCAGAGGACCTACGGGGGATGCTGCTTCTGCTGCTTCCTTTAAATTACTTCCCTGGGCCTCAGTTTCTCCATAGGTAGAAGGAGGAGGTTGGTTTAGGTAACCAAAGTGCTTCCCAGTTCTGAATCTTGTGACCTTCCTAATGCATGTGGAATTGCAAAGGACGTGTCCATAAGAGAACTAAAACCGAACACCAAAGCCAAAAAAACGCCCACAGCCGGTTTTGGGGACTGTGGTAGTTCCGTTTTAAAGAAAGACTGTAGTATGGCAAGGCCCAAGGACTTGGTGCTTCCTGAACTTAAAAGCCTGCAGTGGCTGACCTCTCTAAAAGCCCTGCTGGTAATTGCAGGGAATCCAAAAGACGTCTTGGGGCCACGGAAGCTGATAAAAGCCCGAGCTCTTCAAAGGGTCATTGCGCAGGATTTGACACTAGCTCTGTTAATTGTCAGGCTGGGAACGAGGGCTGTCTGAAATAGGATATGCCCCCAGTCAAACCAGCGGAGGGTTTTAATAAGGGGTGGAATGAAAGACAAAAAAATAGAAAATCGCGAGAGTACTTTTAGGGTAGGGGTTAGAGAATCCGAAGGCAGGAGAGAAAATATAAGGAATGAGCTTTATTTAAAAAATAAACGAAGAAACAAACCTGGAAAAGAAAATTATCCTAGTCTCTGGTCAAAGATTTTGAGTCTATGGGGAGGATGGGCTGTCATTAGAACGCTTATCTCCTCTCTGCTTTATCCTCTTAGAGAGAGATGCCTCCTTTTTTAGGGTTCATTTCCTATCCACCTGGCTCCTGGGCTGTCTTCCTGCTGTCTCCTCTGGGACTGGCTTTTATCAGTTATTCACTTATCTCTTCATGAAAAAATTTAGCTGCTGTCTGAATTTTGCCTCATGTCTCAGCAAGGCGCATCTCTTCCATTTGTGGATTTCATGGTGTCCATTTGGGTTGGAGAAAGTGGATAGTTTTCATTATTTCTGACAGTTTAAAATTTTGGTCATCCTCACATTTTTGAGATTCCTACCCTTATTAAGCTAATAACTCTACTTTTAATCATTCTGAGACAATACATTCCCTCTATTTTGCTGACAATAATAATGACTAGTACGTTCATAATTATATGTATATGTACATTTACATGTGCGCATATATGTGTGTCTATGTATATGTCTGTCTTGTCTATGTAAACTTCTATCTAAACATCTATCTTATTTGTCTGTGCTGTCTTGCATCTAACTAATCTATCTTGTCTGTCTATCATCTATCTAAACTTCCATTTTACCTATCTTTTCTTTGTCTAATCATCTATTTAATCTGTCTATCTTATCAGTCTGTGCTATCTGTCTATCTAATCTGTCTGTCTGTCTCTGTCTCTCTCTGTGTGTCTCTCTCTCTGTCTCTCTGTTTCTCTGTCTGTCTCTGTCTCTGTCTCTCTGTCTCTGTCTCTCTCTGTCTCTCTCTGTCTCTCTCTGTCTCTCTCTGTCTCTCTCTCTCTCTCTCTCTCTCTCTCTCCATCAGGCAGCTAGGTGGTGCAGTGGATATAACACCAGTGCAGGAGTCAGGAGGACCTGAGTTCAAATCTCACCTCAGACACTTGACACTCACTAGCTGTATGATCTTGGGCAAGTCACTTAACCCCAATTGCCTCATCCTGGGTCATCTCCAATCATCCTGATGAATTTCTGGTCACTGGATTCAGATGACTCTGGAGGAGAAGTGAGGCTGGTGACCTGCACAGCCCTCCCTCACTCAAGTGAAAGTCAAGTGCAAGTCATGTCACCATTTCTCTGATGGCATGGTCTTCTTCGGCAATGAAGGATGAACACACAGATATCTATCTATCTTTCACCTCAGAGGGCTGACAGCTAGTTGCACATAAAACTCCAGAGAACAGGGAGAGAAATACCCAGGAGGTCTCAATCATAGGATTTAGAGTTGGAAGAGACTATAGAGATTCTTTGGAAATAGGATGATAGGTTCTTAGATTTAGAGTTGGAAGGAATCTTAGAGATCTTTGAGTCCAATCCTCTATCCTCCATTTTTATAGATATGAAAAGTGAGACTCAGGTTAAATGATTTGCTTAGGGTCATACAGGTCTGATTTAAAATTGAGGTTATCTTGACTCCACATCCAGCATTATCTTAGATAATAAACTAGACCACTTGGCTACCTTTCATCCTTCTCATTTTATAGAAGAAAAACACAAAACAAAGCTAAGGTCCAAAGAAGTGTCATTTCCTCAAGTCCACTTGATAGTAAATAGTAGAACCAGCATCCCTCTCCAGCCAGTGCTCCCAGGTCATTGTACTTTCCCCACCCAATGCTTTTCTACAACTCAGACCCTGCTGCTCTGCAGATTTCACCTCACATCCTTTATTCCCCAACACATCAGATTTCCTTGTCCACATATAGACCAGTTGTCTTCTTCCTCTTCATTCCCTGGCCACCCAAGACCAAGGCAGGAGCACCTTGGCCTCTTCTGCTCCCTGTAGTCCCATCTTAGGTTGTTTTCTTACATCCCAGCCCCCCGTGGGTCTTCTCACTCCTCCCACCTTTCTGTATTTTTTTCTCCTCAAAAGGCTGATGTGAATGTGCTAATCTCCCATGGCTTCAAAAATTCACAGGGAAAACCGAGAAAAACTCATCTCCATTACTGTGATAAGAATGATAGCAATCACAAGGATCCCTTAGACTCCCCAAAACCTCGGATTACTGCTTTCGCTGATCTTCCTGTTCTGTGATCTTTCCTTTTTCCCACCAGATTTCTTGCCTACTTTAACTTTACACTGCAGGTTTATCCTCACCATCCTACTGAACTGACTATCTCAAAAGTTACTATTGCCTTCCTAACATTTAAATCCGATAGCTTTTCCTTACCCTATTCTGCCTACGCAATTTGGCATCATTGGACACTGTCTCCTCCTGCATCCATTTCCTTCTCTTGACTTCTGTCCCATTGCATTATTTTCATTATCTTCATCCTGCTCTGATTGCTCCTCCTTTACCACTTTCTTTTTTTAAAAAAAATTGTTCATATCTTTGTACACCACCTTCATTTCCAAATGTATTCCTTCCCCCCCTCCAGAGTCACCTTTTGTCACAAAAAAAAAAATTAAAGAGTTTATCAACCTTGCCAACACATCCGTCCAGTCTCATAGTACACGTAATGTTCCATACCCTTAGTTCCCCACATCTGCATTCTGAGAGGTACAGTTCACTTCCTTGGGGCTAAACTTACTATAATCACACACAGTTCAGTTTCTTCTTTGTTTTTATTCTTTTGATTTCTATTGTTTTAGTCACTGAGTGTAACATTTTCCTGGTTCTGTTTACTCCACTTTGCATCAGCTCATATGTCTTCCCGTGGATCTCCGTATCTTTTCACATTCGTAATTTCTTATGACATAATAATAAAAAGCGCCACATGTTTATTTAGCCATTTATCATCCAATGGCATTTATTTTGTTATCAGTTCTTGGTGATTTTACTTCTCTATTCCTCCTCCTTTTCCCGTCTCCTAAGTAGTGAAGTCATTTCATAAGGCTCCCTCTATTAGATTCTTCTTCTTTATTTCTCTCCCTGGACATTCTCCATCCCTGCCTCCCACACTTTTACTTATTCCCTTTATGTAAATGACATTCTCCCTCTCTGCCTCTCTGTTTCTGTCTCTCTCATTTCAGGTCCATATTTCCAGATGTGGCAACCTGAAAGTCTCTCCTCAGACCTCACATCTCCCACACTAAGTCATCATCATCCCATTCAAACCCCCTTCTCCTCCTGTCTTCTTAACTTCTTTATTTCTATTAATGTACCCCCACCTTCTCCCACTCACCCAGGTACCTTTTACTCCTCCTTGTCCGTTGACATTCATGTGCAGTTGGTCCCCATCATGTCCTGTCTATCCTATCCCCATTCCCACAGTGATTACTGTCTTTTCTTTATCATCTTAGCTTTTCAGGATCCCAGTTCTGTACTTTATTACTTCTTTCCTGGCCTTTTTCAATAGCGTCCTCACGAGTCTCATTGCCCGTTGCTGTATTTTTCACCTCCAATAACTCCTGTTTCTCACATTATCTACCAAAACATTCCTGAACCTTAACTATGGCCTTCAAGGCCACTGAACTTAACAAGATGGGATCGCTTCAGCCAAGAACTGTATGGACTTATTCTGGCTTGACATGTCACAGCTTATAGCTGCAAACTGTCTTCTTCGTAACAGCTACATGAGGTAAGCAGTACAAATAATATTGGTCCCATTTTACAGATGAAAAAACCTGAGGTTCTAAGAGGTTACATAACTTGTCTATGGTGACCCATTAACAAGTAACAACTGAGATTTGACCCCAGATCTGCCAATTCATAGCCCTTTTCTCTTCTGACTATGTTAGAATGCTTAAGAGCACGGTGAAAAGGAGCCCATTAAAATTGTTCCTTTTGCATTGGCCCAACCAACAGGTTGTCCAGCTTCTGCACTTTCTATCTGGCTCTTTAGAATCCACTGATTCTGTCCAACTTTACTGTACTATGTACTTCTTTGATTTCTCACAGTGCGGACCTGCATATTTCCCACAAATATGTTTTATGAAGCCTTAGAAGTCTCTGTTACCCTTTATTGCTATCCTTTATTGGATTTGATGAGCCCCGAGGCAATTGCTGTACCTATTCTAGCTTTGCAATCCGTGTTTTGTATCCTCTAAGTTGCTCAGAAGAATAAGTAGGTAGTTATCTAGTGATGTGACTCCAGAGATTAGGAGCCTTCCTCCTTTTCCTTCAAATAAGTGATAATTTCTGAAATTTCAGCCCTAAGAGACTCACTAATGTAATTCACAATGATGTCCTTTTCTCCTACCAGGAAAGGGGTAACAGGAAGAATGTGAAGGGAGTATATTTGCAGGACATGAAACAAATCCAAACTTTTTGCACATCTTTCTTGGGATTCCTGGTCAGGAAAATTGCAAAGATTCCTCAGAAATGGGGTATCTATGTACAATAGTTTCATTTGATCTACATTTACTGGAATGAATTTTATAAGTATAAAGTCTCAGAACTGGCTAGAAATCAGTGGTAGATGAACAGGATCTTCCTCATTCAACAAAGTATACCTAGATAAAGTAATTGCGCTCATTACAAATATACAGCAAATACTAAGTAATGAAGATTCACATCTGAGATGGTACTGATGGAATCAAAGAGGTAGCAGATTAAAAAAGATTCCCAAAGCAAATTCCCCAAAATCAGACAGATGGTATCTTTACTGATACCTAACATTAAAACCTATTGTTTGGATCTTGACTTAGATGAATGGATAGAAACACAATGCCAATTCACTTTCATCTAAGATCTTTCTTCCTTTGAAAAGGAGTGTTTCTTACTTAGATTTCAAAGCCCCAGAACAAGGACCCTGTCCTTAACTCTAATCGGGGCAATGATGCCACATCCTCAGATTCTTCATGGGTCATTGACACAATGGTTGCCATGCTCTGTTTCATCTGATGTTTCTTGGACTAAGGACCCTAAAGGGAAGTTCCTTTAAATAAGTCTGTTCCTATGATCCAGCATGGAGAGTTACTTTAGCATGTCAGTCAGCATGAAGAGGAGGACATCAAGTTCCTATTGGGTATTGTCAAAATGACTACTATCAAAGATATTCCATGGACAATGAACATTGCAGTTAAGTAGGGAATCAGTGAAATATATGGGAATTGATTTAGTTAGAAAAGATTCCCCTTCACCCCTCTCCCCTGAGGCTCTAAATTTCATGTTGCCTTTCAATAAAATCCTTAAATAGTTTAACAAAATATATAGCAAGTTGCTAACCTTCATTAGATAAAAGTACATAATTGAACTAACAGGAAATGGACTTAAGTAACTGAACACTTCAATCAATAAGAAAAGAAATATTTGAAGGTTTCAGAGCAACTAGAAGGAAAGAAAATCATTACAACCATTACAGCAACTGCTAGTACTACTACTACCACCACCACCACTACTACTACTACGACAACTACTGCTGCTGCTACTGGGGCTGCTACTACTACTTATAGGGATTGAACTTTTATTTCGTTGACATAGGGAACTCCCAGGTAGAAAAAATCGCTCTACCAATTTAGGTTGGCACCTTTTCTGCAACGTACAGTCTTAGAAAGTTGTCTAGAGCACTAAGAGGTTAAGTGACTTACCTAGAGTTACACAGCTGGTAGGTGTCTTGAACCCAAGTCTTGGAAACTGGTTCTATATGTACTATACTGCTTCAGTAATATTTATAACAGATTCTACTTATATTATGTGTTTGCTCTACATATTTTATCTCACTTGATCCTCATATAAGTCTTATGAGGTGTTATTAGGAAGATATGGAAGTTTCTAGAGCAATAAGACTTTTTTTACAAACATGCCTCCTTTGAAGAGGTAGTTAGGTGGCACGGTGGATAGAGCACTGGGCCTGGAATCAAGAAGACTCATCTTCCTGAGTTCAAATCCAGCCTCAGACACTTACTAGCGGTGTGACTCTGGTCAACTCACTTAACCCTGTTTGTCTCAGTTTCCTCACATGTAAAATGAACGGGAGAAGGAAAGGGCAAACCACTCCAGTACCTTTGCCAGGAAAACCTCAAATGGGGTCCTAAAGAATCAGACATGAGTGAAAAAACAAAGTCAACAACAGTTTCATAGTAATTGTCTTTAAAAAGATAACCTCTGGCCAGATATATACATACATACATACATACACACATACACACACACATACACACATATATATGACATAATTCTTGCTAATGTTGATTCTAGTAGTTTGCAAAGTTCAATTTCTGAATTCTTTAAACTTTTAGCTTTTTTTGGATGGAAAGAATGAGAAGAATTTGATGCAAACTATTACTCTGAACCGAGGCTATTTAGACAGCTTAGAATTGCTCCCAAATTAATACAAGATTTTAATCATTTCTGGTAAAGCATTTTTTTTTGCCCCTAAGACACATATATGAGAAATAGGAAAGGACTTATCTATTTGAGTTCTGTCATCTGGTCAGATTCATCACTAATCCTGATCGCAACATCAGCTTGAAATTTCAATATCCCTACTAAAGGTTAAGCAGAGTTTACTCTTTTTTGTAGTTTTCTCTCCTATGCTATCCTGTGGCCTCTCTCCTCTTTTTGAGAACTGATATCGAAGGGTTGACCCTGGGTCTGAACCCCAGGCTCCAACTACTCTGAAGAAAGCCAGGAAGTTATCAAAGGGAAGAGATTAGATAAAATGGACAATGGAGTGGCAGTCTGTGAAAAAGATAAATGGTTTTAAGCAAAGACATCAAGCGAAGGGGTGAGTATTGTGTAAAACATTTGGTTAATGGTTAAAAAAAGAAAAGGAGAGAATGTAACCTAGGACATAATATAGACTACTCAGCTAGAAGGAAATGAATGGTGAAGTCAGAAACAGATTTTTCAAAAAATGGTAGGGAACCATTACAAAATAGAGAAGGAGGACTTCAGTTACTGGGAAATCTATGGGAATACTCTCTACTAACAGCATAGTAGGAGATAAGTTATTTTTTAAAGTTATTAATTTTTTAAATTTATACAACAGGCATCCCAAGAGAAACTCAAACCACTGACAAAGTATTTTCCTCCAAATGGTAAATAAAACATTATAAGAGAATAGTTTCCCAAGTAGTATAAGATATACAAGTTTCTCCTTTTATGGTTTATTATTAACAAAAAGAAAACTATATATTGTTTTACTTTAATAAATTGGTGCCAGATCCACAGGATCTCAGAAATGTATGACAATTCAGAGGTCATCTATTTTGACTCAGAAGTGAACAAGAATCCCCTTTATAGTAATAATGCAAGTGGTTTCCCAGTCTTTGTCGAAGACTCTTGGGGGAGAACTGTAGTTCAACGTAATGGGGAAAAAACTCCCCAGCCCCCCAAACAAAGCCTTGATATGATGTCAAAGGACTTGAGTTCAAATGTCATCCCAGACGCTTACTACTTGTGCCACTTTGGACAAATCACTTACTCTCTATCTCAGTTTCTTTATCTGTAAAATGAGGAGGTTGGAATAGGTGGCCTGGGAGGTTCCTTCCAGCTCTAGGTTCCTATGGAAACCCATTCTGCTTAGATAATTTCTTTATATCAAGACTAAATTCTCCTCTTTGTGACTTTCATTCATTTTTCTTAGTTCTCTCCTGTGGGACTAAGCAGAACAAATTTAATTTCTCTTGTACATTACACTGATTCAGTTATTAGAAGGCAACTGTCATGTTCCCCCTTAAGTCTTCCTTTCTACAGACTAAATCTTGTCCCTTGTATCTTATTAGAGTTTTGTCACCTTTCAAAGTCATTTGCATTTACATGCCTGCAGTTTTTGCATATATTCTTTCAGCTCTGTTTTATTCACTCTAAAAGCGCTTCATAAAAACCTCCCCAGGTTTCACTGAATTCTTATCTGTCATCCCTTGTAGTGAAACCATTTCATTTATATGTAAAAATTTGTTTCCAATTTCTTGCTATTAAAATAATACTACTATAAATGTTTTTGCACATATGGATCTTTGCTTGCTGTTAATAACCTCCTGGTGACGTAATGTCAGTTGTGAGCTTGTCGTATTAAAGGGTATGAAAATTTTGATGACTTTCTCTCTATGGTTCTAAATAGTTTTCTGGAAAGTTGAGACCCATTCACAGCTCCATCGAAAGTGAATTGACATGATCTTCTTTCTACAACTCGCTCATCTTTAAGTTTTCCCTTTTTTGCCAACTAAACAGCTATGATATGATATCTCAGATTTGTTTTAATTTGCATTTCTCTGATTATTGGTGATTTTGAACATATTGATTTTTTTTAAATTTGAAAACTGCTTGCTCATCTTCTTTGGCCTTTGCTTTGGAAAGTGTCACTTTGTCTTTCAGATTTGTGTTGGTTATCTAAAAATTTTGGATGTCAGACATTAAGAGAGATGATTAATGCTGATGTTCTCTTCCAGTCCACAGTATTTCCTCTCATGATAGGTGAATTAATTTTGTTTATTCAAAAGTATTTTAAATATTTATACAATTAAATATATCTGTTTTATATTTTATAATACTCTTTATATTGCAATTGTTTTAATTTCTTTTCCTTCATGACTATGATATAAATAACCTTCCACTCTCATACTTTAAAAAAGGTGTCAATTTTTATATTTCATATTTTGTCCATATAGGATTTATTGGGATGTATAGGGGAAGGTTCTGTCCTAAACTTATTTTCTACCAAATTACAACACAGTCTCTCCGGAAATTTTTGTTGAAAAAGGAGTTCTTTCCGTAATATTTTGTGTTCTTGGGTTCATCAAAGACTGGGATATTGAATGGATTTCTTTCTCACTTTTGCATATGTAATCTATTTCTGTATTCTGTCTCTTATCCAATACTGGATTATATTGGCAAAATTTGCTTTTTTATATAATTTGATTTTTGGTAATGCCAAACTAATTTCATTCCTATTTTCTCATTATTTCTTTAACATTCTTAGTCTTTCATTCTTCTATTTGATTTTTAAAAATTATTTTGCCTAATTCTATAAAATATCCCTTTGAATTTTTATTGTTGTAGCATTAAATCTATAGATTAAAATGACTAGTAATGGCATTTTTTTTACCTTATTAATGCAGTTTAGACAGGGATGTTGACTATCTCACCACTTATTCTTTATTTTTTAAATTAAATTTTGCTTTTTTAATTGGCAGAAATATTCTTTCATTCCTCTCCATCTCACCTGCTTGACACTGAAAGAAAAAAAGGAAAACTTGTAACAAATATATATAGTCAAGACAAATCCCCAATTTGGTTTTGTCCATCTGTCCCTCTGTCTATCTTTCTCTTTTTATCTATCGTAATCTGAGTCCATTCCCTTTTTGGTCAGGAGATGGTTAGCATAAAAATCATGGGTCTTCTGCAATTGTGGTTTTTTCCTTCTTTAAAAAATTATTTGTAATTATAGGCATTTATAATCAGATAACCCACTGTCCCCTTAAATGAGCAATAAGAATAGATAAAAATAAAACCTCTTTCCTAAACATATATTGTTAGTAAAATAGATTCCCATATTGGCTATGTGTGTGTATGTCTGCATGCACACATGTACACAGTCGTATACATACTCATATATGTGTATACACACATGTACACAGTCGTACACATGCTCACATACATGTGTGTATATGTATACACACATGTACACAGTCATACACATACTCATATATGTGTATACACACATGTACACAGTCATACACATACTCATATATGTGTATACACACATGTACACAGTCGCACACATACTCATATATGTGCATACACACATGTACACAGTCGTACACACGCTCATATATGTGTGCGCATACACACATGTACACAGTTGTATGTACATACTCATATATGTATATATACATCTATGCACATATACATATATGTGGAAATGCATGTGTGTACATGCCTATATTTATCTTTCTGCATTTTAAGTTTGTCATCTCTTTTTGAAGAGGTTTCATCTTCAGGCTTTTCGACTTGAGATTTAGCATGACAATGATTAGAGTTCTGAAGTCTTTTGATGTTTCTTTGTGATGCTGTTGACATTATATGTGTATATTCATATAGATTTTTTCTCCTAGTTCTTCTCACATCACTGCATTAGTTCATGAGATTTTCCCAGTTTCAGAAGACATGCTCTATTGTATCATTTCTTAGATCACAATAATAGTCTATTATGTTCATATGCCATTATTAGTTTAGCCATTCCCTGATAGAAGGGCTGGGCAGCTAGGTGACACAGTGGATAGAATGCTGGGCTTGGAGTCAGGAAGACCTGAGTTTAAATCCAGCCTCAGAGAATTACTAGTTGTGTGACCCTGGGCAAATCACTTAACACAGTCTGCCTGACTTTCCTCCTCTGTAAAATGAACTTGGGAAGGAAATGGGAAACCACTTTAGTATCTTTGCGAAAAATCCCCAAATGGGAACAGAGCTTCTGAACTTGTGAGTTTTGAAAGGTCAGGGGGTCACCCTGGTGTCCCAGATTTCTAGAGTCTAGATTTGAAGCTAGAGTAGCATTGATGCCTGATGAGCAAGGAACCCTTGAGAATAGCCTTCTTGAACAGAGATTGGGACAATGACTCATCTAGCTGTCTGGCTAATCTGGACATGAATTTGGAGGGACCAGTGCAACTGAGCAAAGGGTTTACTCTCAAGGGATTGGAGGAAAATATTTGTCTTTATGCTGTTAGCTCTGAAATTAATATTCTTTTATAAATGCTAATTGAAGTTAGCTGGTTAAATGGAAATAGGGTGCTAGTTACTGGAACCTAACAGTTGGGGGAATGGAACTGGAGCATTTGGGGATTGAGCCAATGGCATTCGAGAAAAATAACACCTCAACCCCTTAGGACACCTTAAAACTCTGAAGGGGAGATATGGCCTGCCTGGATCTGGGAGACGGAGCCAAAACATACTTGCTACTTCTACATTTAAAAATATTATTCTGAGAAGGGTTCCTCAGACTTTACCAGACTGTCAAAGGGGTCTATCATACAAAGAAAGTGAAGAACTTCTAAGAATGATAAAATTTTTATGTAAATCCCATATAATTATTATATAATATCATAATTGTACATTTGTGTATATGTATATACACACATATCTACATATCTATGCATCTGTCTAGGCTGATGCTTTAAGGGACAGTACAAGCTAATTAAAGTTTTTAAGGATTGGAGATGGTAAGTCAATTTAATGGAAAAAGGGATAGAACAGGTAGAGGTTGAAGATAAGAGAAGGACTGGAGGATGATTTAGGGGCCAATCTTCTGGAGAAGAAAGGAAAGTATGTGATCAAGTGTAAATGTTGAAAGAGTGGCCTGGGCAAGGGGAGGGACTGCTTCATTTTCAGAGACTGGAGAATTGGGAGGATGATGTCAAGAACTTTTGATTTTTTTGTGGGGGGAGGCAATCAGGTGAGGTGACTTGCCCAGGGTCACACAGCTAGTAAGTATCTGAGGCTGGATTTGTACTCAAGTGCCCTTGACTCCAGGGCTGGTGCTCTATCCACTCTATTGCTGCCCCATGGCAAGAGGTTTGGCGATGAAGAGAAGGGTAGAAGCAGTAGCTTGAGTAGAAGGGCCTAAATTCTTTCAGGAAGGTGAGATCATCAGAAGACAGATGGTGAAGCATGATTCCCACCTCTTGGCAGAGACAAGATGGACCATAGGTGCAGAATAAAACGTGCATTTTTAGACATAATGAGCATGTGAATTTATTTTAACTGTGCATTTTTGTTATGAGAAGAATTTTGATTAGAGTGGATGATAGGAGGGAAAGTGAAGGATTAGTTGTCGTGATGAAAAAATAAAAGAAATTTTAAAAAGCATCATTGAACAATTTAAAAGATACAGAAAAAAGAGAAGTAAATTCAAAAGAGGACACAGACAAGCAGAGTAGTGTTAGTACTTTCTTGTTAAATTTGATATAACCTTTGAAAAATCAGGTTGTACACAATAAATTCATTATTTCCTATAAAGCTCTCTTTCTGTGTTCTTCCTTCTACATGGAAACATTCATGTTTTAAAATAAAATTTAAAGAAAAAATCCAAAGAGTATGATATCAATTCCATGCAAAATTAATGTTGTTCTGACAATTCCAACAGAAAGATAAAAACATTTAGGCTTGAGCAAAACAGTGGGAAAAATTGGATTTGGTTAAATCTAAGAAAAATAATCTCAGTAGGAATGTTAAAGTGTATATATGTACACACACAAATATAAATACTCTAACATGTAATGGAGGATATGTACTTCGACATACATACGTGCATACATATATGTATATATATACTCTAACATCTATATTTGTATATATATATGTGTGTGTATATACACACTCATACTGAAAATTTAAGAATTGACTCTTACAAGCTGCTATAAGCTGGCTCTAGAAAATCCTTGATATATACATTCGTAAATAAACAAAATATTCATGTGTGTGTATATATAATATATATATATACACATACATGTACACACAAATATGTGAATACACACATAAAATATATGTGAACTTCCCTTTTTCAGTGGGACACAAATTCCTGTATATAGAAATGTCTAAATATATAGATTATATATGTATGAATTTATATCCTAGGCACTTAAGGAAGGATTGTGTATATATATGCATATAATATATTCATATATAAGCATATGTGTCTATATATACATAGAGACAGATATAGAGAGGAGAGATTAGTGAGAACATGGGAGAAAGAACATACAGGATGTCATTAGCAAGATGTATGAGCAGAAAAGGAGTTGTTCCATTCACATAGCAAGAACAAGGGACAGCCAACAGAGAGCTAGGAGTGGCTGTGGTATCCCCAAAATCTCAAGAGAGTCAGAGGAGGGCTCCCAGTACTTTGAATGGTTCCCCTGGAGGCAGGTTAATGAGAAGACATGAATAAGTGTGGCCCTAGATGTGGAGGAATAGATTGGAGATGGTAATACCCACACCAGTGGAAATCACAAAGCCTTGGATAAGTACTGTGGTATCAAAATATTCAGCAACTGGTCCTACAAATGAGTTCCCAGTGCTATGCAAAACCAGCCCTTGGAAAGGAGATGTAAGGACTTCTCAGGCTGTGTTCTTGGGCAGAAGGTCATATAATGGTAGTGCTGTATAGGGTGTCCGACTAAGAATGTTCTTAGGTACAGGGCCAGAAAAGTCTTCAAGGGGAGTCAGATCTTTACAATGGCTCATGTGTTTCTTGCCCATAGGGAAATCTGTTCTGACCACTTCACATTACTGTCTGTCCTTCCAGGGGGCGAGGTCTACATTACAAATGACAGATTAGTGTGAGAACAGAGGAAAATGACTACTTAGACTCAGTACCCATAATGAGTTGCTTTAAGCCCGCTGAGGAAAATCTGCAGAGTTGAGGAATTTGGAGACAAAGAAAAATGAATGTCTCCAAGGCTTTTTCTTGCAAGTTGTGGCTAGTGAGGTTGAGGCTTGTCTGGTTATCGTAGGCTCGTTGCATGAGTAACATGGCAAATAGCAAATGAAGTGAATGAGATATGGCAAATCTAAATTGGTTGAGAAATATTTGAGAATGGTTTCAGTTTTGTAGAAGACAAGCTGTGTCCTAACCTGTAGAAGAACTCTGCTTAGCCTTGCTGGACCAAAATGAGGGACAAAGGCTAGAAAGTGGCAGAGGAGCAAATTTCTGTCGAAAATAAAGAAAAAGCTGTGTAAAAATTAGAGTATCCCCTAAGTGGAATGAACTAGTTCAGAAGATAGTGAGTTCTCCATCAGTGAAAATCTTGTAGCAGAGGCTGAATGACTGTTTGCTGGGGAATATTATTTTGTAAGAATCTTTAACTTAGAGTTCACGAAGTTATTAAAAATTTTGTGCTTCAATATAATTGATATTTTTTTCAATTCTATGTATTTTATTTTATGTATTTAAAAACATAATTCTGAGAAAGCCTCCATGGCCTTTACCAGACTGTCGAACTGGTCCATGACACAAAATAAGATGGAAAATATCTGTTTTAGAAGGAATTCCTGCTCAGGTATAGATTGGACTGGATGACCTCTGAGGTCCCAGACTGCTCTGAGGTTCTTCCAATTCCAGACAAGGGTGTTTATTTGCAAAAACAGTGCAGGGGGCCTAGAACAGTCTTTGCCATCATAAGTCCTACAGCAGGATGTGGCTGTCCATGGAGATCTCATCTTCTGCCCACTGCAGCCCAGGGTCCTTTGGCTCCTTCTGGCTCTGCTTCAGGCTCATGGAAACATGTTGTTTGTTCATGTTAGACTGTAGAACCATATTTTTAATAAAATAACTTTCAGCCATATTTCTAGTAATTTAACAGGTTTTAAAATTAATTTTGTGGCTCCTTAAAGTTCTTTAATTATTAAGGCTAATGATTTAATTTCAGTTGTTATTCTTCTAAGGCTACTTGTGTGAATATGTGTGTGCAGGGGGAGTGATGGAAATAAAGAACTAATTATTTTTAGTGTGGTTTGCAGCTGCCACTTAAGAAATAAGAAAATAATTGGGTTTCTGGAAATCTCTTAAGTCATGTGTCCAATTTAGCCAGGTTAAATAGCCAGGAGAGACCAATGTAGTTTGGTAAGAATGGAAAGAGTATAGCAATGTATACATTAGTAGTTAAGTGAAGGACTCTTAAAAAATCCGTTCAGTCTAAGGGAATTAAGAGACTTATAAAATGAGGAAAAATGTGTTTATTGTTTTTTAGAAGTTTTCAGACCTTCATTCTGTAGCTGTATATTTAAGATTATATTTGAATTTCATCAGCCTGGCATTCCACCAAATGTCCTACACATGCTTGCCAAATAAGTTTGATGTTGTTGATATTATTGTTATAAATATTAATAATAGCTGACATTATGTAGTATTTTAAGGTTGGCAGGCACTTTCCAAAGATTGTTTCATTTGAGCTTAACAAGAAACCTGTGAGGTTTATGGGATGTGTGACCTCATCAATGTGGGTGCTCCCTCTGGCAATGTGGGCTCACAGACTCGTAGTTTTCAATTTAGGAGGGACCTTACAGGTCACCAAGTCTTGCTCCTTCATTTTACAGATGGGAAAAGTAGGGCCCAGAAAGTTTAAATGAGTGGTCTGTGGTCTCACAGCTAGAAAGTGTCTGAAGTAGGATTTGAACCTCGGGCTTTCTGATTGCATGTCCAGATTTATCCACTATACAGGGTGGTCTAAAGGTCTTTAGTGTATTTTAAAGTTACTAAAACTGCACTAGGACTTTTGGGACATCCTTTAAGTTGTATCAATCACGATTATTCTATGGCGGCAAATCTTGAGTTTAATCTTGTCCATGTCCTCCTATAAATTTGCTTCAGGAGGTTGATTTAATAAATATGCTTCTTGTTTGCTTATGTCACTTCAGGAATAACAATGGGGAAAAGGGTTTTTTGTCCTTAGACTTAGAGGTAGGGCGAGAGATAAAGTATAGGACTTGGACTCAGGAAGACCTGGGTTTGAATCCTGCCTGAAACACTACTTAGCTGGGTAACCTTGGGCAAGTCGCTTAATTTCTCTTTGCCGCAATCTCCTCTTCTATAAAATGGGGATAATAGCACCTACCTCACATAGTTGTTGAGAGGATCAAATGAGTTAACTTATATAAAGATCTTTTCAAACCTTAAGAGCTCTACAAATGCTATCATTCTTCCTTTATCTTTGCCATATTACCAGCCAGTTATCTTTTGTTTATGTACTTTTTTGTTAAGAACCTTCACAGTGTGTGTGTGTGTGTGTGTGTGTGTGTGTGTGTAGATAATTGGGGCTAAGTGACTTGTACAGTCATGCAGCTGGTTACTGTCTGAGGCAGAATTTGACTCCGGGGCCGATCCTCTATACACTTTGTCATCCAACTGCCCCTTCTATATCTTTTTTAATTCCTTGTTTGTAATGGGTTGCAACCTGCTCACACCCACCATGTCTCTCTCTACTAAGCAATGCCTTTCCTATGCTTTCTGATTTAAATTCTTCAGTTAATATAGTATTTTATGATTTGCAGATATAAAGCAAATCTGGAAGGAATGTTGGTATTAAAAAAGATGAGGTAGAGCTATGTGTATTCTTATGCCCATTTGGTAGGTGAGGAAATGTAGTGAGGTAACTCACTCAGGGTTGTTGTGAGTTTATAATAAGATAATACGTCATGTTTTGTAAGTTTTAAATACTATAAAATGCTATTATCATCGTTATTATTAAACAAAGTACTTGGGGCAGCTAGTATTGAGAAATGTTCATTGAATAGAATTTCTGTGGCTCACCATGTTGTAGTCAGTGCATAATGCTGGCCCCTCAGTATCTCTTTGTATCTCAATTCTGTCATCCAAACTGTCAACTATATCACCCTCTACTTTTATGTCATCTGCAAATTCAGGGAGTCTGCCGTCTATGTCTTAATCATAGACATAGATTTGGAGTTGAAAGGGATGTTCGGTATCATCTGTTCCAATCCCCTCATTTTACACGCGAGGAAACTGAAGACCAAAGGTGAGATGTGAGAAGTAATTAAGAGAAGCATGTTTGGAACCCAGATTCCCCGACTCCAAATCCAACACTTCTTCCACTGAACCATGTCTTTCTCTAAGTGACTGATTAAAAATCTGGTGGCTCAGATATGTTTAGATTAAAATTTTTCTGGCAAAATCAATAAAGGGATTATTAGGGAGCACTTGGAAATGTAAGCAGTGACAACTATAAGAACAAATTGTGCCAGACTGATGTCATTTATTGTTTTGAGAGAGCTTTGAGATCTGCAGGTCAAAAGATTTCAGTAGAAAATAGTGTAACTAGATTTCAGTAAGTCTTCAATTATTTTCATGATATCTTTATGGACAAGAGAGTAAAATGTAGCCTGGGTGATGTCAGTTAGTTTTATTTGGAAATGACCTACTAGACACAACAAACAGTGAGTAATAGAAGAGCTCAGTAGAATGCCCCTTGTTTTTATTTTCTTCAACATTTTAATTAATGACTTTGATAAAGCCATAGTAACATGATAACATGGAGCTAGGGCATATGCTAGAAACAGGATCCAAAATGCATGGACAATTTACAATGGGGTGAATCTAGCAAGATAAAATTTACTTGGGATAAGTGTAAAGTTCTACACTGGAATTAAAAATTAATTGGCACAAGATCCATATGGGGAAGAAATGGACACAAAACTGTTCATGTGAGAAAGACCTATGGGTTTTAGTTGACTGTAAACGCAGTATGTCATCAGTGTGACACACTGCTGAAAAGATAACCAGAGTGGCCTAGAAATAGAGGGATGAATGTAGACTAGAAATCATGGATCCTAATCCTACCTCTAACTCTCAGTGGCTGTGAAAAAATGGACAAGTGGCTCAAATTTGATGATGTATGTAAATTGTTTTCTAATCTCAAATACACAATACAGACACCAGCTATTGCAGCCTGGTACCCAGAAAGTAAGAGGTGGTTTGTCATTTTTATTGTCCACTTGTGTCCTATTCTAGGTGACCCCATGGATCATACTGTCCATGGGGTTTTCTTGGCAAAGATAGTGGAGTAGTTTGACATTTTCTTCTAAAGAGCATTAAGGCAAACAGAGATTAAGTGACTTGCCCAGAGTCATACAGCTAGTGAGCATCTGAAGCTAGACTTGAACTCAGGTCTTTCTGACTATGGGCTCAATGCTTTATCCACTGAACTATCTAGCTAGCTAATAGGAAGTGATAGCCTTGATCAGAACATATTCTTAATATTGGACAGAGCTTTGAGAAGAGAATGAATGTGAGGGGATCGTAAGAGGATTAGAGGTCATGCTATGGAAGAATTAATTGAAAGAACTGGTGATATATCGTCTGGAGTGGAGAAGGCTTGGGGGATAATAAACTTCCTCAAGTATTTGCAGAAATGCCATATATATGTATATATATATATATATATATATATATATATATATACACACACAAAATATAATATAATGTAGAATAGAATTGGACTGCGCCTCAGAGGGAGTAACTAGGAACAATAGGTGGAAGCTGGAGAGAGGTAGATTTCAGCTTTAATAATAATTTTAAAATTTATCTACTTGTTATTGATTGTTATTCAGTTGTTTCAGTCATTTCTGACTCTCTGTGACTTCATTTTGGGGTTTCCTTGGCAAAGATCCTGGAATGGTTTGCCATTTCCTTCTCCAGTTCATTTTATAGATGAGCAAACTGAGGCAAACAGGGTTAAGTGACTTGTTCAGGGTCACACAGCTGGTCAGTGTCTGTATTTGAACTCATGAATATGAGTCCTTCTGATCCTAAGCCCAGTGTTCCAGTCACTGCAACACCTAGTTGCCCCACCTTACTATCAGAGCAGTCCATAAATGTGAAAGGCTGCCTAAGGAAGAAGGCAGCTGTCCCTTCCTGGAATTGTCCGTGAAGAAGCTGTAAGACCAGTTATTTGGGAATGTTGTGGATAGAATTCCTGCCCATTTTTTCTGCATTCAGATTTTGTAACTCGGAAAATATTTGCTTATGGAGACCTTGTTCCAAAGAATAGTTTCATGTATGACAGCAGAGTCCACTGAGTCCCCTAACTTGAGAATTTGTGTCATTTTCGCTCCTATTCAGAGGTATTGTGATGGGCTATAAGTTCACTGCTCTTCAGAGTTTAATGGAAGGATGAAGACAGGATCAATCAGGGCTACTTTGGAGTCATTTTGGTAAATCCTTCTGTTTTATCCAGAGTGGCTGCACAAGCAGAAGTATTTGAGACTGGGTTACTGGTCATTCTGAGGTCAATGATGAGCAATTAATATTTCTCCAGTTATTTATATCTGTCTTTATTTAGATTAAGTGTTGTAGTTGTATCCATTATAGTTCCTATGTGTATCTTGGAAACTATTTCTGTAACCTGAAAAATATTTCTCTTTATAAGACATTTCTTAGCCTAGTGAGTAGCCTCAGTCCTTTTGATTTCTGTGTGCTTGAATGTTCTGTAAAAACATATCCCAGTGTTTATGTACTTGTTTATGTACCTTTCTATCTGTTTCCCTATGCTAATGTGGGTTATACTGATTTTTTTCTGATCAAGACTCAGGCTGGTTCATTTTCTAGATGTTTTTTCCTGGGAATTTTCTTTTTTTCCTCTTTATTTATTTTTAGTTTTGAACATTCCTTTCCACAAGATTTTGAGTTCCAGATTTTCTCCCCATGTCTCCCCTTCCCCCATTCCAAGACATAGTGCATTCTGGTTGCCTCTTCCCCCAATCTTCCTTCCCTTCTATCATACTCCTTGCTTTCCTTATCCTCAACTTCTCTATTTTCTTGGATGGCAAGATAGAATTCTATACCCATTGCCTGTATTTCTCATTTCCCAGTTGCAGGCAAAAACAATCCCCAACATTCATTCCTAAAACTTTGGGTTCCAATTTCTCTCCCTTCCTCCCTCCCCACCCCTCCCCCACTGAGAAGGCAAGCAATTCAATACACCCTATACATGTGTAGTTACACAAAAGATTTCCATAATAGTCATGTTGTGAAAGACAACTATATTTCCTTCCATCCTATCCTGTCCCCAATTTATTCTATTTTCTCTTTTGACCTTGTCCCTTCCCTAAAGTGTTAACTTCTAATTACACCCTTGTCCCATTTGCCCTCTTTTCTATCATTCCCCCCCATTCCCCACTTATATCCTTCTCCCCTACTTTCCTGTAGTGTAAGTTAGATTTTCATACCAAATTGAGTGATTATGTTATTCCCTCCTTAAGTCAAATGTGGTGAGAGTAAACTTCACTTTTTCCCTCTTACCTCACCTTTTTCCCCCTCCACTGAAAAAGCTTTCTTTCCTCTTTTATGAGAGATAATTTGCCCCATTCCATTTCTCCCTTTCTTTTCCCAACATATTCTTCTCTCACCCCTTAATATTCTTTTTTTAGATATCATCCCTTCCTATTCAACTCACCCTGTGCCCTCTGTCTATATGTATATAATCCCTCCAACTACCCAAATACTGAGAACAGTCTCAAGAGTTACAAATATTATCTTTCCATGTAAGAATGTAAACAGTTCAACTTTAGTAAGTCCCTTATGATTTTTTCTTTCCTGTTTATCTTTTCATGCTTTTCTTGATTCTTGTGTTTGAAAGTCAGATTTTCTATTCAGCTCTAGTCTTTTCATCAAGAGTGTTTGAAAGTTCACTGTTTCACTGAATGGGCATTTTTCTCTCAAAGTATTATATTCAGTTTTTCTGGGTAGATGATTATTAGTTTTAATCCTAGTTCCTTTGACTTCTGGAACATTATATTCCAAGCCCTTTGATTCCTTAATGTAGAAGCTGCTAGATCTTGTGTTAGTCTGATTGTATTTCCACAATACTCAATTTTTTTTCTTTCTGGCTGCTTGCAGCATTTTCTCCTTGACCTAGGAACTCTGGAATTTGGCTACAATATTCCTAGGAGTTTCTCTTTTCAGATCTCTTTCAGGAGGTGATTGGTGAATTCTGTCCATTTCTATTTTACCCTCTGGTTCTAGAATACCAGGGCAGTTTTCCTTGATGATTTCATGAAAGATGATGTCTAAGCTCTTTTTTTGATCATGGCTTTCAGGTAGTCCCATAATTTTTAAATTGTCTCTCCTGGATCTATTTTCCAGGTCAGTTGTTTTTCCAATGAGACATTTGACTTTGTCTTCTACTTTTACATTCTTTTGATTATGTTTTGTAATTTCTTGGTTTCTCATTAAGTCATTAGCTTCTATCTTCTCCATTCTAATTTTTACAGAACTATTTTCTTCAATAAGCTTTTGAACCTCCTTTTCCATTTGGCTAATTATGCTTTTTAAAGCATTCTTCTTCTCATTGGCTTTTTTGGACCTCTTTTGCCAGTTGGGTTAGTCTATTTTTAAAGTTATTATTCTCTGCAGTATTTTTTTTGAGGTCTCCTTTATCAAGCTGTTTGACTCGCTTTTCATGATTTTCTTGCATCACTCTCATTTCGCTTCCAAATTTTTCCTCCACCTCTCTTATTTGATTTTAAAAATCCTTTTCGAGCTCTTCCATGGCCTGAGACCATTGCATACTTACTTTTCACTTTCTTATAAATTTAGTTATTTAACTTTTTACATTCATTTTCACAAAATTTTGGGTTCCAAATTTTCTCCCCATTTGCCCCCTCCCCCCACCCCAATACACTGAGTATTCTAATTTCCCCTATGACCAATCTGCCCTCTCTTCTATCATCCCTCCCTTCCCTTGTTCCCATCTTCTCTTTTGCCCTGTAGGGCCAGATAACTTTCTATTCCCCATTACCTGTATTTCTTATTTCCTAGTAGTAAGAACAATACTCAACAGTTGTTCCTAAAACTTTGAGTTCCAGCTTCTTCCCATCCCTCTCTCCCCACCCATGTCCTTTGGGAAGGCAGGCAATTCAATATAGGCCATATCTGTGTAGTTTTGCAAATAACTTCCATAATAATTGTGTTGTGTAAGACTAATTATATTTCCCTCCCTCCTATCCTGCCCCCCATTGCTTCTATTCTTTCTTTTGAGCCTGTCCCTCCGCAAGAGTGTTGGTTTCAAATTGCTCCCTCCTCCCATTGCCCTCCCTTCCATCATCCCCCCCACCCTGCTTATACCCTTCTCCCCCACTTTCTTGTATTGTAAAATAGGTTTTCATACCAAAATGAGTGTGCATTTTATTCCTTCCTTTAGTTGAATGTGATTAGAGTAAACTTCATGTTTTTCTCTTAGCTCCCCTCTTTTCCCCTCCACTAAAAAGTCTCCTGCCTCTTCTATGAGAGATAATTTGCCCCATTCCATTTCTCCCTCTCTCCTCCCAATACATTTCTCTCTCACTGTTTAACTTCATTTTCTTAAGATATGATCCCATCCTATTCAATTCACTCTGTGCTCTCTGTCTCTCTGTGTGCATGCATGTGTGTATGTGTGTGTGCATGCGCACATGTGCATGTATGTGCATGTGTGTGCGTGTGTAATCCCACCAACTACCCAGACACTGAAAATTTTTAAAAGTTACAAATATTGTCTTTCCATGTAGGAATGTAAAGAGTTCAACTTTAGTAAGTCCCTTATGACTTCTCTTTGCTGTTTACTTTTTCATGCTTCTTTTCATTCTTGTGTTTGAAAGTCAAATTTTCTTTTCAGCTCCGGTCTTTTCATCAAGAATGTTTGAAAGTCCTCTATTTCATTGAAAGACCATTTTTCCCCTGAAGTATTATACTCAGTTTTGCTGGGTAGGTGATTCTTGGTTTGAGTCCTAGTTCCTTTGACTTCTGGAATGTTGTATTCCACGCCCTTCTATCCCTCAATGTAGAAGCTGCCAGATCTTGTGTTATCTTGATTGTATTTCCACAGTACTGGAATTGTTTCTTTCTAGCTGTTTGCAATATTTTCTCCTTGACCTGGGAATTCTGGAATTTGGCCACAATGTTCCTAGGAATTTCTCTTTTTGGATCTCTTTCAGGCAGCGATTGGTGGATTCCTTGAATACTTATTTTGCCCTCTGGTTCTAGAATATCGGGGCAGTTTTCCTTGATAATTTCATGAAAGGTGATGTCTAGGCTCTTTTTTGGATCATGGCTTTCAGGTAGTCCCATAATTTTTAAATTGTCTCTCCTGGATCTATTTTCCAAGTCAATTGCTTTTCCAATGAGATATTTCACATTATCTTCCATTTTTTCATTCTTTTAGTTTTGTTTTGTGATTTCTTGGTTTCTCAGAAAGTCATTAGCCTCCATCTGTTCCATTCTAATTTTGAAAGAACTATTTTCTTCAGTGAGCTTTTGAACCTCCTTTTCCATTTGGGTAATTCTGCTTTTGAAAGCATTCTTCTCCTCTTTGGTTTTTTGAATCTCTTTTGCCAGTTGAGTTAGCCTATTTTTCAAGGTATTATTTTCTTCGGCAATTTTTTGGGTCTCCTTCAGCAAGGTGTTGACCTGTTTTTCATGCTTTTCTTTCATCTCTCTCATTTCTCTTCCCAGTTTTTCCTCCACCTGTCTAACTTGATTTTCAAAATCCTTTTTGAGCTCTTCCATTGCCTGAGCCCATTGAATATCTATTTTGGATGTTTGGAATACAGAGTCCTTGACTTCTATGTCTTTCCCTGATAGTAAGTATTGTTTTTTCTCATCAGAAAGGAAAGGAGGAAATATCTGCTTACCAAGAAAATAACCTTCTATGGTCTTATTTTTTTTCCCTTTTCTGGGCATTTTCCCAGCCAGTTACTTGATTTCTGAGATTCCTCTCCACCCCTGCCTCCCTCCAGATCCACCCAGCTAGTGCTTGGGTCTGAGGTTCAAATGCTGCTTCCCAGCCTCAGGACTTTCAGCGGTAGGCAGGGCTGCTATTCAGTATGAGATTAAGTTCATGTTCTCAGGTGGGGGCAGGGCTGCTGCCCACACTCTGTTCCCTCAGGGTGTTTATCTGGAGACCTATAACAATGGATTGGTGCTCCTGCCTGTTTTGGGAGATCCCATCCGCTGCTGCCTCTGCTGCTGCCTCCCAAGGGATCCTGGTTATGGAGACACCCCACTCCCCTCTCAGCCAGCCCAGAAGACTCTCCCACTGACCTGTAGCTCCTGTGGGTTGAGGGACCTTTGCAGCCACCAGCAATTCCATTCCTGTAGCCTGCTCAGATCTGGTCCTCTTGGGGCCACGTGGCCAAGGCAGGGCTGGGCTCTTCTCCAGGTCCAGTGCATGATGGAGCTTTGGTGTTGGTTTTTCAGGGCTCTCTGGAACAGAAATCTCCTCCATTCCATTGCTGTGCAGCTTCCCCTGCTCCAAAATTTGTTGGGAGTTCCTCTTTACAGGTAATTTATGGGCTGTGGGTTTGGAGCTAGCATATGTGAATCTTTCTACTCCACCATCTTGGCTCCTCCCCCATTGTATACTTTTTTTTGGAGGTTTTCGTTGTAGAAGCCTTGACTTTTTTGTTTTCCTCTGATCATATGCTTTGTTCTTCCTCATCTAAAAGGATGGAAGAAAATACCTTTTCACCAAGAAAGTAATCTTCTCTGGACCTCCTAGCTTTAGAGTGATTATCAGTAGTAACTGTTGCTGTTTCCCACCCAACATGATATCTTTCTTTTTCTTGACCTCATTAAAGGGATCATGCCCTGGCTACTTCTTAAACAGGCCAATTCAATGAATGGACATTTCCTCACCCTCGGTGAGTACCTGCAAAGACCTTGGCCTCAAGGGCCCAAGGTCTCTCAGTGCATCTTGGGTCATCTCCAGTCATCCTGAGGAATATCAGGTCATTGGATTCAGATGGCTCTGGAGGAGAAGTGAGGCTGGTGACTTGCACAGTCCTCCTTTACTCAAAACAAAGTCAAGTGCAAGTCAGGTCATTATTTAGCTGATGGCATGGTCTTCTTAGGCTACGAAGGATGAACACAACAACCTTCTATAGTCTTATTTTTTCCCCCTTTTTGGGCATTTTCTCAGCCAGTTTCTTGACTTTTGAGTCCTTTGTCAAGAGCAGAGTATACTCTGGGGACCTGCAAGTTCTCAGTTCCTCCAAGGTGGCACAATCAAGGGAGAGGAGATTACTTCTCTCGTGGCCTGTGCTCTGGTCTTTTCTGCCCAGGATCTGTGACTAGGATTCCCTCTCCAGAGCCTCCATCAGCTCCACCATGTCAGTGCTTCTTGTCCCTCCAGGATTGCCACTCCAGTCTGAGATCCAAATCAGCTTCATATCCCCCAAGTCTTTAGGCTGAGGGCTCCAAAAATGAATGCTGGTGTGCCAGTGGCTGCTGCTGTCCTGAGGCTGGGTCCAAACCCTGCTCCCTTCTCACCCAGGGTGAAAGAGCTCTCTCACTGACCTTTTAAGCCGGCTTTTGCATTTGTGGGTTGAGAAATCTGGGAATGGCAGCAGCTACCCATGATTCCATGCCCTGAAGCTTGCTCTAGTCCTGCTGCTTGACCAAGGAAGTGCTGTGCTCCACTCTAAGCCCTGTGTTATAGACCTTTCCTGTCAGCCTTCTAGGCTGTCTTGGGCTGGAAATCTCTTTCACTCTGTCATTTTGTGGCTTCTGCTGCCCTAGAAATTTTTTAGTGTCATTTTTTGCAGGTATTTTATGAACTATGTTGGGTAGGCCTAGAATGGATCCATCCTGCTCTGCCATCTTGGCTCCACCCATTTTCTAGAGCTTTGTGGAGAAGGTATAATGGAGATGTTGGCTATACTTCTTTCTACTCCACCATCTTGGCTTTACTCCTCCCCCTCCCTCCCTCCCTCCCTCCCTCCCTCCCACTAAGAGGTATTTTGCACATAGGAGGGGTTTAATGAATTTTTGTTGAATTGATTGTAGTAAAGCAAGAAATATATTAACAAAAAAATCATATCTCACTGCCTCTTTTACTGGTCTAGAAACCAACAGTAGAGTGACCCCTGATCAAAAAGCTCCATTTTGGTCAAAGATAAACAAAGTATCATAGTACCCTATGACCGGGCCATCACCATGCCTAGGTTATACAAAATTCCCTGTTGGAAATTAGGAACTCTGAGCACAGCTAGAATATCATCTCTAAGGTAAAAATGAAGAGTAATGACAAAACTCATAATATTCTTCTCTGGGAATCTGCTCAGACTTCACTTCAAATGAAATCACTTTTTCCTTAGAACCTAGTTAGTAATAAGAGAAGCAGTTACTTGGTACAATGGATAAAGTATTAGAGCTAGGAGCAGGAAGACCTGAATTAAAATCCTACCTCAGCCACTTACTGGAGTGAAACCTAAGTTGTTACTTACTTTCTCTTATGGTCAGTTTCCCCATTTGTAAAGTAGGTATAACAATAACACCTACCTCTCAGGGTAGGTTAGGGTCATTAGGATCAAATGAAATAACATATAAAGTTTGCAAACAAACTTCTGTATTAATGCTGTGGATTATTATTTCATCGACCATATATCACTCCAATTTTGTTACAAGATTTGCAATTATTATTGATCACATTATATTGCAAAGGTAGAAAATATGAAAAATATTTGGGTTCTTAAAACCATAGTCATCAGAAGGAAATATCATCTCATATTTATTACAAGAATCCTGATTTGTCCCAAAACTGTTGAAAATTAGTTTCAGAGAATCCTGGACATAATGGATCCATACATGGTGTGCTTGAAAACATAGCCAAGCAGATGAGTTCTGGGAACAGGCTTGCTTTCTATGGGCTGAACTCATTTAATCTTTGCAGTTTTTCCACAAAATTGCCTGGACATTGGCTCTTTCAAAGCCCTTTGTCTTTAAGTTTGTATGGGGTTTAGAGGAGTTTATGTGCTGGATTGGGATTCAGTTGTGGGCTGTTGTGATGCTAATGGAATGTTCCATCTCTGCCAATGACATCCTTTGCATTATTTGGCCACATTCCCTAAGACTCCCTGAAGGAGCCTAGAGTTTGCCAGAGTTCCACGTTGTCATCTCAGAGGACAATGTGCTCAACTGCACAATCCACCTCCTAGCATGTTAATCTAGGGCTATTTGGCTGTTTAGTGGAAGTTGATTACTTTCTAATTTCCAAGAAGGAAAGTGAAAGTCTTGCATAGGTACTCTCCAATCATTATAAGCTATATGCTTTCAAATTTACTCATTGGCTTTCTTTTCTTATTTTAACTAGGATGTATAAAGTATTTTCTTTGTTTTATAAATTGCTTTTCTGCCTATAAGTGATTTTTGGAATTGTAAGTTAGTTTCAAACCCAGTTGATGCTCCCCAAAGTGAGATGAAAGAGTCTGGTGTCTACACAGCTGGTATACAGGAAGAAAAAAGATCATTTATCTGGCACAATAGTGAAGATCTCAATTCTCAAACCAGGCAAATTTTAGGATTCCAAAGTCATTAAGCAATAGAGTTGGCACATTAGACCATGAGAAGAGTTGAGATTAAAGTATCATCCCACAAAAGTGCTCAGGGCATATCTGACTGGCTCAGTTGTAGTCCACAGAAGGAAGAAAGGAGACAGAGCTGGAAAGAGGCCCATTTTCTTGATATGCTGTCCAAGTATTCAATTGCTATTGCCTGTTCTGGTATACTTCTCCCAAGATAAGTATAGCAGAAGTGGGAAAATAAAAGGCATAAATTTCTTGTCCAGGGCAAGAAACTACTCCTTCCTGGAAGAAATGGGGATGTGAAGGAAATGATGCTAACCAACTATCTACCTCTTTCATAAGGGTCAGTGAGGATTGGGAGCACATGCGTATCTTGGAGATAATTGTGGTTTGAGTTCCAGACTACCACAATAAAGTGAATATTGCAATAAAGTGAGTCACATGAATTTCTTTGGTTTTCCAGTGTATATAAAAGTTATGCTTACACTAATCTATTACGTGTATAATAGTATTATGTCTAAAAAATCTACATACCTTAATGAAAAATACTTTATTGCTAAAACAAGCTAACCATCCTCTGAGCCTTCAGCAAGTTGTAATCTTTTTCCCGGTAAAGGCTCTTGCCTTAATGTTGTTTGCTGCTGATTGATAGGGGTAGTAGAACATGAAAGCTGGGATGCTGTGGCAATTTCTTAAAATAAGACAACAATGATGTTTGCTGCATAAATTGACTCTTCCTTTCACTTGGACACTTAGAGGCCAGTATAGGGTTATTAATTAGCCTAATTTCAATATTGTTGTGTCTCAGGGAATAGGGAGGCTGGAGGAGTAGGAGACAGATGGGGAAATAACCTGTTGGTGGAATAGTCAGAAAACATGAAACATTTATTAATCATGGTTCATAGAGCCCCAAAACCATTACAAAAAAAACATCAAAAAATCACTATTACAGATCATTGTAACAGACATAATTATAATGAAAAAGTTAGAAATATTGTGAGAATTATAAAATGTGTCACAGACACATGATGTGAGCTCATGCTGTTGGAAAAACTGGTGTCAATGGAATTGCCTGATGCAAAGTTGCTACAAACCTTCAATTTATACATACATACATAAAAACATACATATATGCATGTATATATACATATACGTACACATGCACACACACACATATATATGTGTGTATATATATATGCTTATAGTAGCAAGGTCAGTAAGACTTACAGGTGAGATAATTGGGCTCCAATTGGTGTAGGGATGTTCAGAGAAGAAGGGTACCTCTAGTGTGAGGGCTGTTGATTCCTTTTCAGGACTGCTTTTCATCTTTGGTGTCTAGTTGATCCACTGAATTCTCACCTATGGCTCCAAAAGGCCACATTCCATGAAACCATTTTGGCAGATATTGTAGCACATGGACTCTGGCATGTACAGGAGGGCCTGATGTACAGATTCTTAGATCTGCTTTTCTAAAAGAAAAGCAACTTTTGAGGGTTCAATAATCACTTTAGTCAAGCACATGTATCATTCACTTTGTTCAGGGGAAAAAGTCAGTACCTTCAACTTCAAAGAAAATATAAACAGAAATTACAAGCAGAAATTACAAACAGAAAGACCAACAGACAGGGCTTCCAGCTGTCTGACCATAGACAATATATACATCATTACCAGAGAGAGAAGCACCAGCATCTGGGTTTTCAAAGCTGTAGGGCTCCTTAAAATGACTGCCCAGAGTCTCATCTGGCACTCAAACCTTTTTCTAAAAAAATAGGTCCCAAAGCAAAACCTCACCTCAGATATATATGCTCTTTTCAGGACTGGAGGGTGTGACCCTTGTGAACTTGTTCCTCATTAGAAATTAACAAAAAGTGTCTGAGGCTTATTAATGGGTGAGGAAGATGTTTAACTCTTCCACCCATCCACCATTAGCCTTACATTAACCTTACAGATGTGCTAAACCTGGTGGCGAGTAACTGAGTTGTTTCAAGCCTATTGGTGAATTGAGGATAGTGTCTACAATGTGAAGATTTCTCCTGGCAGAATGGGCAGATGAGGGCAGTTTGTTCCAATGGCCAAGAAGGAAGTTCAAGCAGGTACTGTTAGACCTACTTTTTCTGTACAACTTGGTTAGAAGTTGAAGATGCCAAGGTCATCCATTGAATCCTGAGCCATGACTAGCTGTGTTGACTTTTGTCTTTCCACTGGACGTTAATGATTGTGGAAGACAGTGAGGTCGATGAGTTGGTGCAACTCTGCTTCACTTAAATCCAGTTTATGCACAAGTCAAAAGACATTGCTCATACCATTTTTACCTTCTTTAAAGTCCTGTGACCACAGTCAGCTGATGAAGCAGGAACACTGAAGCAGTAGAAACAACCCTTCACACAAGTACTCTGGGCCACAGGGTCATCTTAGTGGACTGAAACAGCAGTGGGATTTGACAGCCTCCTGGGTATCTGAGCAGTTTTTAAAAATTTTATTTTCCTAAAACTTAAATATACAATATGAAAAGAAAAAGAAACGTTATAAACATAAATATCAAAACAAATACAAAATAAAAGAAAAAAGTGTTTATTTTCTGCTATGTGCTTTTCACTTTATTCTTTTTCCCCCTTCTTTGCCTCCCCCTCCCAGAAGGCTGCAATTAAGCATGGATACATTTATATATAGATATATATGTACACACACACACACACACACACACACACACAAACCTATACTTTCCCTAATAAATTTTATTCCTGATCTTTGTTTTATGCTTGTGCATATCTTTTATTTTCTATCCCTCCTGACTTCTCTTTATCACTTCTGGCTGCTACTTTGCTTTCTATTACTTAACCTACCTCGCCCCCTCCAAAGATCCCTCCCTTATTCTCTCACTCTCCATAAATTTAAACCCCCTTTTATACTTCTCCTTTGACATATTCCCTCACTTTCCTCCCTAAAACCCCTCCCTTATTCTCTCAAGGATCCCTCCCTTATCCTCCCATTCTCATTAATCTAAACACCCTTCTATATTCCCCTTAACCTATTCCTTTATCATCCCCTCTAGAGATCCCTCCCTTGTCCTCTCCCTCTTCCTTTTGGCATTTTATTTCTTTCAGATTTTAGAAGACTTTTATACATATATTTATGTGTGTGTGTGCATACACACACACACGCACACACACACACACACACACACATACATATATATATATTGTTCCCTCTTGAACCCATTCCTGATGAAAGTAGGTTACCAGAGTTAACAGCCCTCCTCTCTCTTCTAATTCCTCTGTGTTGTTTCTTCCTCTTGAACTTCATTAGTATAATTACTCGTTTTAGCTGTTCCTAAATAGTTTTACTTTTTAAAGTTACATCATACTCAGGTCTTCCCCTGAGTTCTTATGAACTACCCAATTACTAATACCAATCTTAGACATATGTTTTATATTTTGCATACATAAAAGGTAAAGAGCCTGTCCTTATTAAATCCCTCGTAATTAGCTTTTGATATGTACTTTATATTTCCCTTGACTCTTGTGTGTCAAATCTATTAAGTTCAGGTTTTTCTGACAAAGTCCAGGAGGTCTGACAATTTGTTAAATGTCCATTTTTTTCATTCAGGATTATGATTAGCTTTTTTGGGTATGATATTCTCGGCCAGAATCCTAGGTCTTTTGCTCTTCCATATGTGGTGTTCCAAGACCTGCAGTCTAGGTTTTGTGGGATTCAAATAGCAGTATTGTGTGAAGATCAACTGTGAATAACTTGGCTATTCTCAGTAATAAAATGATTCAAGACAATTCTGAAGGACTTATGATGAAAGGTATTGTTCATCTCCAGAGAAAGAACTGGTAAAATCTGAATACAGATTGAAGTGCACATTTTCTTTACTTTATTTTTCTTGTGTTTTTTTTTTAAATCACAGCACAACTCACATAGAAATGTGCTTTGTATGACTATACATGTACAATCTGTATCAAATTGCTTGCCTTCTCAATGAGAGGGGAGGGTAGGAGAGAATTTGGAACTCAAAATTAGAGGAAACAAATTGAAATTGTTTTTACATGTAATTGGGGAGAAACAAAATATTAAATTAAAAAACAAAGACTAAGTCAGCAAGCTTGTATGCCTACCTAAAGGAGTGGATGACAGGCTTATGACAATGGAACTGCCACTTGCAGGAAAGCACCATGCCACCATCAGCAGTGTGTATGCTCCCACCATGATGAATCCTGGTGAGGTCATCGCATTCAAACAAAGCAGTAACTCCAAGGGAAGATGACTGTAAAAAAACTTAATATCAACAGATTAGAGTACTTTTCTGAATAGGAACAGTTCATTGCTGATGTGGAGGGGAAGCTGAGTTGATACACATTTGGCAACAGGGAGCAGAAAAGGAATGGGTGGCTTTCACAGATTTAGTATATAGCATTGCATTTACTCATTTTGGCCAGAACACTCCCAAACATCAAGATTGGTTTGAAAAGAATGATGAGGAAATTCAGAAGCTGTCAAATGAAAAATGAGAATGCCACAAGGTTTACTAGTGGAATGGTTTCTCCATTTCTAAGAAGGCAATATTTAATTCCATCAAAGTAAAATGCCCTTGGTTCAATAAGAAGGCAGATGAAATTCAGTTTTACACTGACAGTAACAATCCAAAGCATTTTTATGATGCCCTGAAGACTATTTATGGGCCAAAGACTTGTGACAGATTTCAGCTCCTAAGTACTGACAGAGCCACACGGATCAGTGATAAGGACATGCTCCAGGAAAGATGGACTGAACACTTCTATAGTATTCTCAACAGACCATCATCAATCAATGTTGAAACCACTGACACTATACCACAGGTTGAAGTCAATCTTTCTCTAGTCAAACTTCCAGTTGAAAAAGTTTTGAGTGCTATTAGGTTTCTTTCATGTGGAAATGTACCCGATGCTGATTTTTATTCCAGTTGAGATTTACAAGGCAGGGGGTCCACTGCTCATACAAAAGCTGACTGACATTATTCATGTTATATGGCAAGAGGAGCTTATCCCCTAGGAGTTCAAGGACGCCTCCATTGTCTATCTCTATCAAGGGAAAGGAAATAGATTGTCCTGTGACAGTCAGGGGGTGGGGGTGGGGAAATGTTTCTCTCTCTCTCTCTCTCTTTCTCCTCTCTCTCTCTCTCTCTTTCTCTCTCTCTCTCTCTCTCTCTCTCTCTCTCTCTCTCTCTCTTGCTCTGTCATTGCTGGCAAGATTCTTTTTCCTTTTTAAATTTAATTATTTGTATTCAATTTTCAACAATCACTTCCATAAGTTTTAAAATTACTCCCCTTCCCTCTCCCCTCCCTCCCTGAGAGGGCATGCAATCCCATACAGGCTCTACACATACATTCCTATCAAACATACCTTCACATTAGTGATGTTGCATAGGAGAACCAAAATGAATGGGATGCTGGAAAGATTCTTTCCAATGTTCTATGCAGGCTGATCCTTCACCTGGAAGATGGTCATCTACCCCAGAGCCATTGTAGCTACTACTCAGAAGTAGCCCAACAACTCCAGAATAACTGCCAGGGGCAGAACAGAGGTCTGTGCTTTTGGTCAGTCATGTCAGTCATGGGGACATTTGGAAAATCATGGCAAACTTTGGTTGCCCAAGGAAGTACATCAGCATTGCATTTCAGTTTCATGATGACGTGCTTGCATGAGTTTTGCATGATGGACAATGCTCTCACAATTTCCTAGTCACCCATGGAATGAAGCAGGTCTTGTTCCCATGCTTTTAGCATGATTATTTTCTGCAACATTGTCGAAATCTTTGATGAGGACAAACATGGCATCAAGGTCAGCAACCACACTGGTGGTAAATTATTTAACTTGCAAAGGCTGCAAACCAAGACAAAAGTGGAGGCAAAATTGATATGTGACTTTTTGTTTGCTAGTGATTGTGTTCTTAAAACAGCCTCTGAGGCTGAGATGCAACAAAAGTATGAATCAGTTCTCTGCTGCTTGTACCAATTTTGACCTAACAATTAACACTAAGAAAACACAGGTTTTCCACCAGCCAGTAACACACCATCTATATGTGGAACTGTCAGTTATAACAAATAGATTTTGAATACTGTGAATAAATTCAATTACCTTGGGAGTACACTTTCCTGGGATGTGTACACAGATGATGACGTTGATGTACACGTTGCTAGAACTAAGTCAGTGCTTGGGAGACCTCAAAGGAAAGCATGAGAAAGAGGAGGTATCTTACTGCTTATCAAACAGAAGGTCTAAAGAGCCATTGCTAGGACCTCATTGTTGTATGCCTGTGAAACCTGGACAGTCTACCAGTGTCATGCCAGGAATCACTTCCATTTGAATTGCCTCAGGAAATTTCTGAAGATCACCTGGCAGGATAAGGTACTGGACACAGAGGTACTTTTCTGAGCTGAATTGCCAAACATTCAAGCCCTGCTCTGATGCACTGACCACATTGTTGGAATGCTAGATGTATGTTTGCCTAAAAGACTATTTCATGGAGAACTCATACAAGGCAAATACCTTCATGGAAGTCAGTAGAACAATACAAAGATACTCTCACGGTCTCCCTGAAGAACTTTGGAATTATTTTAAGGCATAGGAGACATCGGCACAGGACAGCCTAGCATTGCATGGCCACATGTAAGATGGTGCTGTGCTCTATGAACAAAGCAGAATTGCAGCAGCTCAGAATAAATGTGAGATGCACAAATTTAGAGACATCTCCACTCTGAATGTTCAAGTGGATTATTTGTGTCTGACCTGTAGTAGAGTCTTCCAAGCTCCTATTGGTCTGATTAGCCACAGTTAATACCTTGACCCAACACAGTGATGTCATTTTGATCCTCTTTCAGCATGCGGTATAACAACCAACCAGATACGGATAGATAGATAGATAGATAGATAGATAGATAGATAGATAGATAGATAGATAGATAGATATCCATCCACATTATCTCTCTCTCTATTTGTCTGTCTGTCTGTCTTTCTGTCTATTCCTTTCTTATATTCTACTCTGCATTGTGATTGTTTGGTATTTGTTTAGGACAGTCAGACTTTTTCTTCTAGATTTTAACTTCCATGAAAGCAGAATCTGCGTCTGAATTATTTTTGCTTTTTCTCAGTATATACTATGTTGATTTGCACATAGTAGATATATAGAGCTTGATAGTCCTGACTCCATATGCATGGAATGATTCTAGTCCAGCTTTAATTGTTTTTCACATTAGCATAGTAAGGGTAACTTCCATTGCCCTTTATTAACTTCAACTTTATTGATCTGTTTTTTATTTATTACCTTAATTTCCAAATATATTCCTCACTTTTCCTCAATATAGGAGTCCATTCCTTGCATCATTAATTTATTTATGTGTTTGTCCTTTCAATGATCCATTTATTAATTATTTGTTTATGTGTTGATCAAATCTCCCTATCTTGCTCAGGCTAGAAAGTGCAAGGGTCACTTGGTCATTCCCAATACTGATTGGAACTGAAGCTTTAATCTGCTCAATTTTTCCAACCTGGTCAAGTTGGCTTCTCCTTAGGCAGCCTGGGGACTGCAGTTATGCACCAACCACCATAAATCTCCTATTCCTTGTAATAAGGGATGAAAAAAAGAGAAAAAAGTAGGTCAGCAAAGTTAGCAGAAAAATCAGTTGACTGTGATTGTGTACATGGTACTCTATACCCATAGTTTAGGCAAGTAGGCAATGGAGTAGATAGAGTGCTGGGTCTGAGGTCAGGAAGACCTGAGTTTAAATCAAACCTCTGATACTTACTAATTATGTGACCCTGGGCAAGTCACTTAACCTTGTTTGTATCAATTTCCTCACCTGTAAAATGAACTGGGAGAAGGAAATGGCAGATCACTCCACTATCTTTGCCAAGAAAACCCCAAATGGGGTCATGAAGAGTTGGACATGACTGCACTGACAACATACCCATAGTTCCACATTTCTACAAGAAAGAAGCAAGAAAGTGAATTTTTCTCATCTTTTCTAGGATAGGTAGATGGTGCAGTGGGTAACCCTGGACCTGGAGTCAGGCAGACCTGAATTCAAATATGGTTTCAGATACTTACTAATTGTGGGAACTTAGGCAAGTCACTTAACCTTTGTTTACTTCAGTTTTCTTGAATATAAAATGGAGATAATAATAGCACCTACTTCAGGAGATTATTATGAGAATTGAATGAGAAGAGACCAATAAAGTGCTTAGATCATGGCACGTGGTAGACAATAAATGTTTGTTCCTCCCCATCTCCTTCTCTGGGATCAATCTAGGCCATTTTAAGTATACACTGAATACTTTTTCTTTTGGTCTATTTACATTCTTGTAGTAATGTACATTTTCCTAGTTCTGCTCACTTTGCTCAGTATTCACGTCTTCTGTGCTTTTGTGGATTATTATACCACCATTTCCTATGATGTGATAACACTGTACTACAATTTTTTTAGCCATTCGGTCATTGCCTTGTAACAAAGAGTAAAAGAGACATGAGTGGTGGGGAAAAAAGGAGGAAGCAGTTCAGCAAAACTAACCAGTGCATCAACTGATTCTATGTATATTATGTATACATACACACATACATATATATACACATAATACATATATATATACACATGTATGCATATGTAAAATATCCATACCCATTAGCCCCCACTTCAAAAAAGGAGAGGTGTCCAGTTTACCTGTGTACTTTCCTGAAATGTGTTTCTTAGCTTCAGAGTATAGAGTGCTTCAGTGTGCTGACTTAAAGCCCTCACTCTTGGAGAAATATCAGAGATATCTTTAGTTATAGACAGGAGAGGCCAAAACACAAATGGCCACAAATAAAAATAAGCTTCCATCCAAAAGTCCTCTACCTGGGGTCTTCTGAGCCAAGGCACTCTAACGTTCTCCAATGAACAACATGAGTAATACAGAGATAGCTCCATGTTTAGTACGGCGCTACCCAGAGCAGAGACCAGACAGGGGTCTCTCCTCAGTGGCAGCCTGGCCACAAGCTAACAAAGCAGAAAAGCTTACTTTCCGCACCAACAGCTGTCTCCACACCAACCAACCTCTCAATTCATAGGATCAATTTTCTAAAGGTGATTTAGAAACAGCCTCAGGACTTTTAGTTCCCAGATATTTCCAAGAATTGTTTGAGGACAAGGGTACAATAAGAATCATTAAAAATGTACGAGGTGGTTCAGCTGCTTTCTCTCTAAACCTGAATACTAATATGACTGTTGAAATATAGCCAGAAGTGGAAATAAATGGAAGACAGAGTTAAACCGCAAATGGATGTTATTGTACAACTTGGCAAGGTCCAGCAGGTCTAACATAACAACATTAATGCTTATGCCTTGTAGGGAATCAGATTTGGAAGGAACCCGGAGAGGTGATACCATCATATTATCAGTGACCCTAGACTGATAGGTATCTAGCTTTTATCTTACGTACCTTCAGGAAAGGAGATTCCATAACGTGTCCTGGAACCCATCCCGATGTCTGACAACTTTTACAGCCCCAGAGTCCTTATTTACTGTGTGTCTAATCTGCCCTGACTTCTGCTAACTTAGAACAGTGGAAGGGTGAAGGGAAAGAGAAATGAGAAGGGAATAAGCATTTATTTAGTGCCTACTATGTGCCAGGCATTGAGCTGTGGCTTAAAAATATTTGAGCTTCATAAGGAGGGAGGGAAGTCCAGCTTATTCAGACACTTTCCTGAAATACATTTCTTAGTCTCAGCATATAATGGGCTTCAATGTTCTAACTCCAGGCTTTCAATGCCCTTACTCACAAAGAAATATCAGATAGGTGTTTTGGAGCTGTTATTATTCTTATTTTCCAGCTGAGGAAAGTGAGACAAAACAGAGGTTAAGTGACTTGTCCAGGGTCAGACAGCTAAGGAGTCTCTGAGGCTGAATTTGAAGTTGGGGCTTCCTGAAGTCTAGGCATATCACTCTATCTCAACTCTAGCACCACCTAACTGTGTAGCAGAAAGAACTTAAAAGGATGGATATCCAGCACATAGGAAGCGCTTAACAGTAGAGTCACACCACAGAGTTATTGTGAAAGAATATGAAGATAATGGCATATGAAGATAATGGGGACTCATGGAGTGCTCCAGAAGGAGGTAGGGTGAAAAGCCAAATGGGAAGTTAAAATGAAATAGACCTTAAAGAATAAGGTTATTAAAAATTTTGAAGGTGTGTAGTAAAAGTTTTATCGACCTTCAGTAGATTTGACCTTCATCTCCCCTCTCCTACCAATCCCATGCAGAGCCATAATTAGCATCTATTGTGCCTGGGGTAAATACTACCAATTATCACTGGTGTAATCAATGGGAACCATGCTCTTAGTTGTAGGGGGCAAGATGGGATGGAGAAGGAGGAAAAACCAGCCTACACCTTGATAGCTTTTAATTTTAATTAGTTATTTTTACTAAGATATGGATAATAGGCTCTGAGGTTTCTATATGTTGAAGGACTGAAAATGCCGTTGACACCTGTTAAGTGTCCTGTAAGTTCATTACCCTGAAGCAAAGCCTTGATCACTCCATCCCAGGTATGGCTATGGCACTAAGTATAAGTAGCTACTCTTACAAATGGATTCACTAAAAATGAAACTACCAGAAAACCATCATTGTCATTTTCATTAATGCATAGTAATTGTAACTTTCCTCATCACAAATTAACTCCTGGTCATTTCAAACTGGATGTTCTGTAAGCACTTCAAATTCAATATGTGTAATAATAACAATTGCTAGCATTTATATAGTGCTTACGATGTGCCAAGAGCTTTATAAATATCACCTCATTTGCTCCTCACAATAACCTTGGAAGGTAGATGCTATCATTGCTCCCATTTTGTAGTGGTAGCAACTGATAGAAAGAGGGGTTAAATGACTTGCCCAAGGCCATCTAACTAGTAAGTGTCTAAGGTCCGTTTTTGAACTTGATTCTTCCTAACACAAGATCCAGCACTCTATCCACTGTGACATCCAACTGACATCCAAATACAAATTATTATCTTGTCTCCAAATGTCCCCTTCTTTAGAATTCCCTGTCACGGTCATGGGCAGCCATCCTGCCTGTCACCCAGTCATTTTTCACTCCCCCTTCTCTTTACTGCATTTATTCATTCAGTTGCCAGACCAAGGTGGTTCTGTAACCACAACATTTCTGACATCTGTCCCCTCCTTTCCACTCCCTCAGCCTTCATTCTTCTTCAGGCACTTAAAACCTCTCACTTAGACCATCATAACAGCCTCCTGTTTGGGTCCACTGTCTCCGGCCTCTCTCTACTCCAATTCATCCTTTACCAAACTGTCAAAATGATTTTCCTGAAGTGCCAGTCTGACCATGACACCCTCCACTTATTTATCTCCCTATTACCTCTACGATCAAACATGAACTCCTCCTTAGCCATCTAAATCTCTTCAGAACTTGGCCAGTTCTATCTTCTTAGTCTTACATACTCTTCCCTTTGACACAATCCACAATCCATCAGTTCTGGCCTACTCATTTACACACACACACACACACACACACACACACACACACACACTGCTCCATCTCCCTTCCCTGCTTCTTTCCCTTGGCTGTCTCTCATGACAAGAATCACCTTTCATCACCTTTGTTTCTTTGAATCTTTGATTTCCTTCAAGAACTCAGCTCAAGCAGCACCACGAAACCTCTTCTGAGCTCCCCAGCAGCTAGGGCCTTCCCTTCCCAAACTAACTTGCATTCATTTTGTATATATTATAAACATGCTTATCTGAGTCTATGTTGATTCCCCCATTACAATGCAAGTTCCTTGGGGCTGGGGACTTTTGGTTCTGTGTATACAACACTTACTATGTACTTGCTGACTGTTGATCAAATTCGGAGTTGGTCCGTTGGTTACTGTCCTTCGTTTTCCAAGAGGACCGATATGAGATCACAACATACAGCGTGTCTGACTGTGGCTGTTCAGACCTATGTGAGTTCAGAAAATAATCCATATAAACATCTGGAGTGGAGATGTCTCTAAATGTGCACATCTCATGTTTCTTTTGAGCTACTGCAATTCTGGTTTGCTCATAGAGCATAGCACCTTCTTTAATGACCCAACTCTAGGTTGATGCTTAGCAGTCTATGGGTAAGCATGCTAAATTCTCAGCCCTGTCTGAGGGTCAGATATCTACTAAAGTGTCAGGTGGGATTCCTTGCTAGCTTCTGGTTAGCTGAGAGTGTTGTCTTGGGGTGAAGAACCCACCCCTGAGTTAAGAATATGAAAGAATATCAAGGAGTTTGCTCATATGACCTTAACATGACATTTGGGTTAGAGACTCTCACGAAGCTGGATCATACCCTTTGATTTGCTACTGAAGGTGAAGAGGTACTGAGAACACAGGGGATGACAGGAGGATTTCTGCCTTTCCTTTCTCTCTGCACAGATTAAGGAATGCTATGGGAAAGGAAACAACCTCCCAAAGCGGAAATCCCCAGTCTGGCCTTGCATGACTACAGCTCTGATACACTGCAGGAAGAGTTGTAACTCCCAACAGGCCAGGAAAGTCTTAAGGACTTTCCTCCCCCTTGCCTTGCTGTCTGAGTGTCTGGTGAAAGACAGAAAACTCTGCTGATCTTTTTCCTTTTCCTATCTGGTGAAAAGTTTCTAAAAATAGCTGTATTATGTAGGCAATGGTACAGTCACCAGCAGAAGACAGCAGAAGAAGCACATGAGACCTGGGGAGGATCTTAAAGAAGCCCTCACAGTTTGGGACTCTCAGGGATTAGAGGTTACACTGTGAATCTTGAGAATAAATCTCGCTATTCGAGTGTTCTAGTGTTTCCATGTTTTTATTCAAAAGGACTTTATTCTGTAATATGATGAACTATGAACCGAGAGGCAGCATGGTATAGTGGAGGCAGAGAAACAAGAAGTCCTGCTTTTGACAGAGATTGGTCATACAATGCTAATTAAGACATTTACCCTTTCAGTACCTTGGGCAGCTCCTTAACACTTTAAGTGGCAGAGAGGGCTTCTGTACATTGGTAAGAGTTTCCTCACCACAGGTATAGTCCTCCTCTCCACCCCATCTCCTCATACACATACAAGCTACATACAGAGAAGGTGGAAAGTAGGTAGATTGGTTCTCAAAGAGGATCAAAATGACATGGTGACATTAGAGTCGTTACAGTTTGTCCTACTGCAGGTGATCAAACCAATACAAGATTAGAATGCTCCACTACAGGTCAGGCACAAATAATCAAATAATGTGTGCCCATTTGGGATGGATTCTCTAAATTTGTGCATCTCATGTTTTATGAATTACTTCAATTCTACTTTGCTCATAGAGCGCAATCCTTTCTTTGATGAGGACATGCCATGCTGGATGGTCTTTTGCCAGTGTCTCCCATGTGTCATTCAATGAGTTCCAAAGTTCTTCAGAGAGAACTCGAGTGTTCTTGCATTACTTCTTCTGACACCATGTGAATTTGCCTTGTGTGAGTTCTTCATACAATAGTCTTTTAGGCAAGGGTACTTTTGACATTTGAATAATGTAGCCAGCCCATCAGAGTTGTGCTATCTGCAGTAGAGATGGAAAGTAACCCTAGAGCAGAAGGCTTTAGCAGGTAAGCAGGGGCTGGTGGTAAGGGAAACCTGTGTCCTCATGGCCACATGTGGCCTTATAGGCCCTTGGGTATGGCCTTTTGACTGAGTCCAGGTTTGTCAGAACAAATACTTTTATTAAGGGGATTTGTTCTATGAAGTTTGGATTCAGTCAAAGGGCTGTACTTGAGGACCTAGAGGGTCATATGTAACCTCGAGGTGGAAGGTTCCCTACCCTTGAGCTAACTAAAGTCTGTTCTGGAAGGGCACCTGAGCTGTTTTGAAAGAAACTGGGGAATTTAAGAAGCAGAGATGAGGAGGGAGAATACTCCAGGCATGGGGACTTTCAGCTAATACAGAGACACAGAGATGGAACATGGAGTGCCATGTATGAAGAACTAGTAAGTAATCCAGTATAATTAGATTAGAGGGTGTATGACAGGGAGCAAAGCACAAGAAATCTGTTTGTAAACAGTTTCTGTCATGCTTACATCAAGAATCACATTTGCTTTTTTTTGGTCTTGCTTTGCCTCACTTTTCACTTTATATAGACTATTGTAGCAGTAAGGACCTCAACATACACAGAAGGGCCTGCTATCACAGGTTCTTTGATTTCTAAAAGGAAAGCAACTTTTGAAGGGTCAACAGTGACTTTAATCAAGTACATGTATCATTCACTTAGTTCGGGGGAAAAGTCAACACCTTGAACTTTAGAGAAAATACAGAGAAATCAAAATCAACAGACATGGTTTCCTACTCTCTGACAGAGGCGACACATACATCCCAGATCAACAGAGAGATCCAACTGTCTGACCATTACATACATACATAGTTACCAGAGAGAAGCACCAACATCTGGGTTTTCAAAACTGGGGGCCTCCTTAGTGGTTGCCTGGAGTCTCATCTGGCCAAATAAACACTTCCAATGAGTAAGTCCCAAAGTAAAATCTCACTTCAGAGTATTATACATTTTTCAGAGCCAGAGAGCATCACAACCTGAGAAACCAGGGCCTCATTAACAAAAGGTGTAGGCTTTCCTACAAATCTTACTAGGAACATTAATGGATGGGGAAGATCTTTAATCACATTTTTCAATCAGAGATACTTGACTATACTAAACAAAAGAAATGCATTACCAATACAGCTATGCAGGTCACCCACTACCCATTCTCTTTTCTATGGGGACTGTTTCTTAACCAGCCCCCATACCCTGTATTTCTATGGCTGATTTTTCTCCCCAACTCTGAACTTTATATCATCTTATTAGATGTGGCCCATTTGTTCTAGGATGTCAAGATATTTTTGAATCTCATTTCTGCTCATGACCTACCAACTGCATATCACTTATGAATATGATGAGCATGCTCTCAACACAGTCACACAAAATGATTAATAAAAGTGTGGAAGAAGATAAGACTGAGGAGAGATTCTTGAGGCATTCTACTAAAGATCTAGCCCAAGGTTGAAATCAAATCATTATTCACTACCCTTAGGGTCCTGTCATTCAAACAGTCCCAAATCCACTTAAATCAACATCTTTCAATTCTGTGCACAAAGAAATTATGAGAGCTCTTTTTCAAATTATATGGTGAAATCCAAGTATTCTGTGTCATGCTATTTTCTTGATCTATCAATCTAGTTACTGTTAAAAATAGGAAAGTAGACTATAATGGCATAATTTATTCTTGAGGAACCCATGTTATTTCTTGGTGACCACAATTTCCTTTTCTAACTGCTTATGAACCATCTTATTAATAATCAGTTTCAGAACTACATCAATATATCAATTAAAGTGTATTGGCAATATTTTGAAGATTTTATCTTTGCTTTTTTGAAACTTGAAAGGATATTTTCTATCTCTGATCTTGCAATATCTTTCCTGTTCTCTGTAACTTTTCAAAGGATCACTGCTAGCACCTCAGCAATCACATCTGAAAGTTCATTTAGTGTTCTGGAATGTATCTATTTGAGCTATTGATTTGAATTCATTGAAACTGCTCCTTGATTTCTTACTATCTTCTTGCTTATTACCAATTGTGCTGTCCAGCTGAAAATCACTGAGAATAAATGTACTTACATATTAGATCCCAGACTTCTAATTTTAACGGCTATATTTGCCATTTTATTGGTGGAATGAAAGAAGCAAGTAGCTAGTGGTTAGGGATCATAAGGAGAATTTAATGCAGAGTAGAGAAATCACGCTCTTCTCTTACAACCTCTTTCTTTGGAACCTCTTCAAAAAAAGAAAAGTATTTACATTTAAAACATTGATTTGGGCACTGTGATTAGGTGCATATCCAATATTGTTTGGTCCCATGCTCTATTTTTCCTTTGACAGTCAGTTTGGTCCTTGGCAGAATAGTCTATTTCAGGGGAGCAGTCTTATTTAATTAGTCTTCCCCAGAACCTTTGGCTCTGCTTAGAATCAGTGGAGATTCTCTCTAGAAGGCCAATACTTGATTGACTTTTGAAATGATCCATTTGTTTTACTCTGTTATGAGCCAGAAGACAACCACTGTGATGCAACTCCTGCCAAGATCCAGGGAGCCTGGATGCAGGAAATTGAGAGCTGTGCAAAACCATTTGCATTGGGAGGAGCGAGTTTCTGAACGAAATGATTTTATGGATGAAATAGGTCATGGTATAATGAAAGGTTTTCTTCCAAAATAGGATTATTCCCTTCGCTGCTTCTTTGATTGATACATCAGTTCAACAAAAACAACCATTTGGAATGAACTCATTGCCTTGATTTTGTTTAAAAAGACTGTAGTGACACTTCCTGGAAAACTTTATAAAGCATTTGGTTAGAAAAATCATGTCTGTGCATTGCTGATTGGAAGGGTGTTCCCTGATGTTTGTCATTATTTAAGACCTCTGCTAGAGGAACAGGATCTCTGAGGCTTGGAAGTACTTCCTCTTCTCATGATTGGAGATTTTCTGTTTGTTTTCATGGTCACTGATGCCAACCAGAAGTTGGCTTTAGTGCCATTAAGATTGCTCCATGGGAATAGTTTTCGCCTCAGTTACATAAAGGTAGGCATAGGGTGGGAGCCTTCTGTATCTGTCCTTCGGTCTCTTCCTGCATGGTGTCTACTGCGTCCAGAGTACATGAGGACCTGTCTCTCAGTCCTTTTCTAATGCTGCTCTTTGTACCTCTCCCAGGGAAATAGCAAAGAAAGGGCTTAGTCACAACTTTTATATCCTTTAGAGGGTGATGAAAGTTAAGACTAAGTTACAGTACTGGACACTGGCTAAACTGTGACCTAATTAAAGTTTATCTTTAATAATCTGAAGTATCAGAAGATCCTAGTCACAACTCACATTTCTTTGAAACCCTTTAAGGTTGACAAAGTACTTTCCTCACAACAGCCCTACGAGGGAGGCAATGCAAACATTTGTTCTTGTTTTTCAGTTCTTTAATTACGTCTGACTCTTTGTGATCCCATACAGAGTTTTCTTGGCAAAGATACTGGAGCAGTTTTCCATTTCCTTGTCCAATGGATTAAGGCAAACAGAAGTTAAGTGACTTGCTGGGGGTCACACAGCTAGTGTCTGAGGCCAGATTTGAACTCAGGTCTTCCTGATTCCAGATCCAGTGTTCTCTCCACTGAGCCATCTAGATGCTTCTGTGCTAACACCATCACCCTTACAGATGAGTACACCACGGCCCACATGTGTCCTTTTCTGTACTTTCTAACCCATATCTGGCCAGGAGCCTAGTAGCCTCATAGATAGCCTCCTGGATGCCCATGCTCTAGACCTTTCCCTTTTTTCTTTCATTAATAGCAACTCTGTGTTCCATTATATCAGAAGATCTGTGAACTGCTATGAAATCTAATTTAAGGTAGTTTAATTGTTGACAATGACATGTGTTACTTTTCTAAGATCAGTTAGTCAGGTTCTTAATATATGCTAGACACTGAGTTAAGTACTAGAGATACAAAGAAAAAAACTGAAATAGTTCCTGCCCTCAAGGAGGTTAAATTTTAAAGGAGGAGACAACATACATGCATCAAAATATAAATAAAAAGTATATGAGAAGTAGCCTTAGAGGAGAAGCTGAAATTTGCATTTTAATATTAACCTTTGATACAATAATCGAAACTAGTGAATAGTATGGAAATTTTAGCCTCTGGAGCAGAATTAGTATAGGCATTTCTTTTTCAACTGGAGGCTTCCCTAGAGCTTTTCAAGCCATATCACATGGCTGACTGTCTACTTATAGGGAAGGTCAGCCCTTCTGAGGTACACCTCATATCATGCCAAGAAGTTGCCCCTATTAGGCCAGCAGGAGAAATGGGCTAAGTAGCATCATTTTAGTACACTAAATGTGTTCTTCCCCTTGCTACAATAGACGCAGTATGTAAAAAGGGTCCTATTTAAGACCTCGGAACTGGATACTACTTGAAAACTATTATGTTTTGAAAAACTTCACCAAGTAGAGAAAGTTCTTCAAAGAAGTAGGCTTAGGGAGACACTGATAAACTAGGAGCAAACTCAGCAGTATGTCAATGGTCACCACTGTTCAGTGTCATGTCAGTGAAGGAAGTCCTGATCCAGATTTCTTCTAGAATAGTGTCAGCAGAGACTACTATCTGAAGTGCCTTGAATTTATATTTTAAATATGGTACAGAGGTGTATGAATCATTTCCCCACATTGACAGTGATTTGGGTGATTCAGTTGAGTATTTAATGAGTGCTGCCCTTCTGGACTGCAATGTGTCCTTTGTCAGGACTGGCATTTGATTCTTTTTGTAAGCCTGGGTCACAGCAGATGTGGTTTCCAGTATTGGTAAAGGCCAAGAATGACGTCTCATGGGATATTATGAGGAAACACACGCGGTTTTCCCAACTCACTCAGGGACACTTTGCCATGCCATTCCTGTGCATTTAGTGGATGGTGCCTCTCTAAAGTAGCCCAACTCAAGAGCTAGTGGGAAGTATTGGAAAAGGTACTACAGTGGAACCAACCTGGGGTTGGATATTTCACTTTTAGCCTTATCTTGCCTGTATCCAGGCTTTCCCAGCCATCTCCACACCATACCTGTGTATTCTTCCCTGCTTCCTTTCTAAGTCGCTTTTTTTTGTATTGTCTTCCCCACTGGACTGTAATCTCTCTGAGGTCTGAAACTATATTACTTGCTTGCCTTTGTTTCTCTAGTGCTTGTCACAGAGCCTTGCCTGTTGTAAATAATTCATCAGTGCTCTCTATCAATCTATCTTTCCATCTCTCCTTCCTCTCCCTTTCCTTCTCTGTCTCACGTTTCTCTTCATCTTCCCTTCCCTCTCTCCCTTCCTCCTCCCCCCATCTCTCATCTATCTATTCATCCATCTATCTGTCCACCTCTCTGGAAGTCAGAAAGTCTGAATTCAAATCCTGCCTTTGACAATTACTAGTAGTGTGATTCTGGCTCGGTCACTCATCCTCTGCGTGCCTTGGTGTTCTCATCTATAAAATGAAAAATGATGATATTTTTATTGACTACATCATGAGGTCAATATGAAGAAATCACTAGGTAATCTTTGAAGGATTTTAAAGAAATGGGAGTTACCATCATGATTCTCCACATGAGTATGATACAGTAGAAGCAGCACTAGCTCTATAAACAGAGGGTAAGGGTTCAAATCTGGCCTCTTATGATTACTGTTGATATGACCTTGGGCCAAACAGTTACCTTCCCTGGGCCTCAATTTCCTTGGCAGTAAAATCTGGTAGTTAAGGCAAGTGGCCTGAAGTCCTTTCTAGATCTTGGTTTATGATTCTACGCCACCAATGCCAATTTTCATAGCTAAAGATGATGCCAGGAGAGTTGTGAGGAGCTGTGTGGTCTTTATTTTTCCAACTCCCCCACCCAATATGATCCTCTTATTCTTCATGATAAAGACTTTTCCCTCCTCTAAATTCACTAAGGTCATTCTGTTTCTTCTCTATAGGCACTTTTATTTTCTCCTTTCATGGTTTGGACCCAAATCTCTCAAGGAATAATTATCTCCCCTAAGACTCTTCTCCATGTAGTCCCCCAAGTTTTTAGCTCTTGACCCACTGTCTTGTTTATCTTGAGGTTTACCACACACTTGCCCCCTGTCTCCTTCTTCCCTTTCATCTCATAATTTCCCAGTTATCCATCCCAGAACAGAGCTAGATATCCCTCACATGTGGCCATCCTGGCAACATGTCAAGTTCTATCCTGCCCACTCTCTTTTTGAATAAAGTAAAACTGGTTTCCTCTCAATTTCCATCCAGGGTGTTTTGAAAGTGAACAAAAGAGAGTACACATTAGCCCAGCTCCCAAAGAATGTGGGTACACCCCAGAATCCATATCAAGCCAAGTAGAGGCATGGTAATGGAACAGGCCTCCCAGTGGCAAAAACCACATTGGATTGTAGGGATTGTCAAGGGCAGAATTATTATTAATAGTAATAGTAATATTCCTGGGAACAGTAGGGATTATTGCTACTTATACTTACTAGTTACTTCTGTCTGAAAGGCTTGAGTAAACTTGAGCTGGGACTGTCTATTCTTCTTACTGAATGGAGGCATATGCCTTGCCTTTCATGTTACCTAAAGCCCGTGCTGGAGCAAGCCACCTCCAGACTCCCTCAGTGCTGCCAGCAGAGTGGGAAGCAGAGGGTGCCTTGTGGATGGCTCCCCTCCTGTGGGTGTGTAGAATCACTCCCAGCATCCTTGTTCAGTCCAATTCAATAAATGTTTATCCAAGCTTTGAGTAAATTTATAAGATCATAGAAGTGATCATCTAGGATAATATCATCCTTAATTGTACAGAGAAAGAAAAAGCATACATATTGTCATTACAATATTATTATTTGGGAATAATGCGGTCAGTTGACCCAAGAGACCTACAATAAATAAAATGATACAATAAGCATTTATTATATGCCTGTTATGTGTAGAGTGCTACATGAAGGACTAGTATAGATGCTCAATTGGGATAAGAAAAAATAATAAAGTTCCTAAATTCAAGGAGATTACAAGGAGGAGGAGAGTTATTATATACAACAATATCTGAGAAGTGGATTAGCTAGTTACAAGTATATAGTTCCAGCAGTGGGATCATTGGGTTAGACTATTGTCCGTTTTAAGTTCTAACTATTTTCGTATTTCACTCCAAGTTATGGTCCCACAAACACCATAATAGAATGCCTGTCTCTCCATCATTCTGCTAACACTAAATTGAATTATTTTAGCTTAAAAAATAATTCTAGTTATAAGGAGTCAATGAGAGGCTGCATGGTAGATGGCAGGTTACAGTTAGGGGATTTAAGTTACACTTTTGACCCATGCAAGCTGTGGGGCCCTGGGTAAGTGACTTAACCTCTCACTGCCCCAGGCAACTCACTACGATGCTGCAAAACCTATTGTCTGTCCACTTTGGCAGAGGGATGCCATCACAGCAAACGACTACAAAGTGGCACCTTAAAATTATTTTAACTTTCATGTTTTTGTTTCTAGAGGATGTAGACAACTTATATTGTCAGATATTTTGTCCTTAAAATCTGTCAGCTCATGGCAGCCTGGCACAGTGGACAGAGAGAGCAGGGGAAATCTTTGACCTTTCTTTGAATCCCTAGGGTTTAGCACAGTGCCTGGATCTTAGTAAATATGCTTAATGCTTAATAAATACTAGCTCTATCTATGTGTTCATGTGTTTCTCTGTCTAGTCTGTCTGTCTCTGTCTGTCTGTCTACCTGTGTCTCTTTACCTACTTGTCTGTCTGTTTGTGTTTGTCCTCTCTCTCATCCATCTGTCTATCATCTATCTATCTATCTATCTATCTATCTATCTATCTATCTATCTATCTATCTGTCTGTCTGTCTGTCTGTCTGTCTGTCTGTCTGTCTGTCTGTCTATGTCTATTTATCTGTCTTCTCTCTCTCTCTGTCTATTTCTCCTTATCTGTCTCTCTGGTCTGTGTTATCTATCTGTCTATCTGTCTCTCTGGTCTGTGTTATCTATCTATCTGTCTGTCTATCTAGCTATCTATCTATCTGTCTGTCTATCTATCTATCCATCTAGCTATCTCCTATCTACCATCTTTTAGGTGATAGTGTGCTGGTCCTGGTGTCAGAAAGACCTGAATTCCAATCTGACCTCAAGCACTTACTAGCTGTGTGACCCTGGGCAAGTTGTTTATCCTCTATTTGCCCCAGTTTCTTCAATTGTAAAATCATATAATAGCACTTACTTCCCAGAGTTGTTGTGAGTATCTAATGAAATAATGTTTGAAAAATTCTTGGCACATATTAGACACCATATGCACGCATCTCAAATTTGGCCTCAGACATCAACTAGCTGTAATCTACCCTTGAATACTTACTTGTGTACCTCTGGACAAGTCACTTAACCTTGTTTGCCTCAGTTTTTTCATTTATAAAATGAGCTGGAGAAGGAAATGGCAAACCACTCTAGTGTCTCCGCCAAGAAAAGCCCAAATCGGCTCATGAAGAGACGGACATGACTGAAATGACCACACAACATGTATGAACCACTTATTCGATGCCAGGCATTGTATTAAGTGCTGGACATGCAAAGACAAAAGCGAAATAGTCCCTCCTTAAGAAATTTCCTTCCTGCGGAGGAAAATAGTATGCACATATATAAGTCTATGTAAAGCAAATAAATGATGCTTTAGGGCACTAGCAGTCAGGAAAAGTCAAGAAAGACTTCAGGCAGAAGGTGGTACTTGGGATGAGTTTTGAAGTAAGCAAGGGATTCTAACAGGGGGAGGAGAAGAGGGTCTATTACAAATACATGGGGAAGAGAAATAGAGTGTTATGGGTCAAGATATATTAAGAAGGCTAATTTGGCTGGACCACAGAGTCAAGGGAAGAGGAATAATCTATGTTATTATTACATAGGCTGGAAAGATAGAATGAGGTCAAGTTGTAAAGAGCTTTAAATGCCAACTGGAGTAATTTATATTTGATCCTAGAAGTAATAAAGAGCAATTAGAATTTATTGGGTAGCAGAAACATGATCATTTCATTAAAAAGCATTTATTAAGTGCCCACTATGTACCAGTCACTGTATTTTAGGAGAATCATTTTGACAGCTTTTTATGGGATGGGTTGGAAAGGAGAGAGAGATAGGGAGATAGGGAGATCAATGAAGTGCTCATAACTGTAGGTCTGAAAGGGGTGGTGAGGGCCTGAACAAGGGTGATGGCTGTATGAATAGAGTGGTACAGATGTGAAAAAAAAAAGTAGTGGTAAATGCAACAAGATCTGGCAACTGATTGGTTTTAAGGGATGAGTGGAGTAGAACAGTTGATAATGCCAAGTTTGAGAATCTGAGTGACTAGAAGATTGGGGAAATCCTTGAAAAACAGAAGAAGGATAGGTTTGGGGGGAAGGATAATGGGTTCTGTTTTGGACATGGTGACATCCAATTTGAAATGTTCAATAGGCAGTTGAAGATGGGGTATTGGAACTCAGGAGAAAGACTGGGGCTGTATATATAAGTCAGGGAGTGATCTACATAAAAATGATCATGGAACCAATGGAATCTGATAAGGTTACTAAGTGAAAGGGTGTAGAGAGAAGAGAAAGAGACTTACATCCATATTAAAGTGGTATAATAAATCAACAAATCCTGAGAGACAACAGTTAGAGAGGAGAATCAAAAGAGGGTGTTGTCATGACAACCAAGAGAGGCAAGATTATCCAAGAGGAGCGGTTGGTTAGCAAGGACATATATCTGAAGAATGATTAAGAAAGATGAAGACTGAGGAAAGGTTATCAAATTTGACAAATAGGAAATCATCGGTAACCTTAGAGCAGTTTCAGTGAAGTAATGAGGACAGAAGTCAGATTGCAAAGGATTAAGAAGTGAGAGGTGAATATAGACAATTTTTTGAGGAGATGGTAAAGGTAAAGTGAGGGATCATGGAAAATGGAGAAGATGGGTAAGTTTGTAGGCAGCAGAGAAGGAACTGATAGATTAAGGGGAGATGGTTATAGGGGTAGGCCACAGAAGGCAGGAGAAATGGTTTCAAGGTGCATGGCTTTGGTGAGAAGAAAGGCCACTTTTTAATCAGAGACTGGAGTAAAAAAAGAGGTAGTGGGAATGATGGACAGCTAGATGGCACAGTGGATAGAGTGCAGGACCTGGGGTCAGACTCATCTTCATGAGTTCAAATTCATCCTCAGACAGTTACTAGTTATGTGACCCTGGGCAAGTGACTTAACCCTGTTTGCCTCAGTTTTCTCATCTGTAAAATGAGTTGGAGAAGGAAATGACAAATCACTCCAACCTTATTGCCAAGAAAACCCCAAATGGGGTCACATAGAGTCAGACATGACTGAGCAGCAACAAATGGGGATGATGTCAAAGGATTTTGAAATGTAAAGAAGGGAAAAAGAGTTCGCATGGAATAGCCTCAATTTCAGGAAAAATCTGTTGAAGAGAGAGTGTGGGAAGGAGTAAAGACGTTTGTAGCAGCTCCTGTGGGGAGTGGAACAGAGAATCAGTTAGAGAAAAGATGAAGGATTGCTTTGCTGGAGGGAGGCTCAGCTGAGATTAGATGACATAAATCCTGTTCAGGAGCATGGGGATAGCAGTGGAGTAGGCAGATGGTGGGAGTCATCCAGGGCTGGGGTTTTGCAAGACATGAGTTGAGATGGGATAAAGGGGCGAAGTATTTGAGAGTGGAGGTCAATGAAGAGAAGAACTGCTTAAATACAAGGTTGGTACTGGAAAATGAGCCAGGTGAAGTCACAGCAGGAGTGATAGCGAGGGAAAGGTCCGAGAGATGTAGGAATTGGAGGTCATAGTGAGGATGAAGAGTCAATTCAGGAAGGATAAGACAACATGAAAGATTAGAATGACAGTATATGATAGGGTAAAAGAATTTCAGAGTTTTTCATTATGGAAATAGATTACTTGCGGGAGAACCAGTTAATGTCCCACTAAAATGGTTTAGAAAATTCAAGAGTATGGGTTCTAATGGTATTGGCTTCCCAGGTGAATTTCACCAATCCCTTTTGAGGCAAGGGAAAGCAGTTTTTTTTTTAAATAGATGTGCAAGATAACTAAAAAATAAAAACTCATGCCATTTAACTGCCACCAATTAGTTTATATAAAAATTTATTAGATTTTGTAAAAATTTTCTTTTTTCTATTCAATAGATTAAAACAACCCACAGTGACTTCCACTGTGAGCTGTGAGCTCTTCACTCAAGGAGAGGTTTTAAGTCAATTTGTCATTATCAGCCAATGGGGTGCTGGGATTTTGACACATTCCTCAGCAGCCTGCTCCTATGTTGGTTGTTGCTATGAATACCACCGCCTTACTGCTTTTTTGAGAAACACGATGGGATCCAAGAAATCAGAAAAGGAAAATCAAAAGGAAGGAAAAAAGAGAACACGCTTCCCTGGTTGTTGCTTTTTCACCTAATAAAGACAAACGGAAGGCAGACTCGTTGGTTACTCTTGAAAACAAGCTGGGAAGACAGAAGACAGTGCAATCTTTTTCTATAACTTCTCCCAAGTAATATCTTCTGGCATCTATATCTTCTTGTCCCAGACCAAAAAAAAAAAACAACTGTGTAACACTCCCACACACTTTTTCCTTTTCTTTCCTAGAATGCTTGGGAGTTTTGACTGGTTCAAAAGTGCTATATGGAGAACATCCATAGCTGAATTCATAGCTGAGTTAAATTTTTATACCAAGAGCATCAGAGTGAGGGACTGTGCTTGGATAAGAAAGAAAATGTGTGTATCTCAGAAGTTTTTCATCTAAACTCTGCCCCTATCCCTCACTTTTTGTGTAAGCTTTCATTTATCTTGTAATTTATGGTATAGGAAAATGGCCTCCAGTACTTACTTATTACACATGGGGACATAGTTACAAGAAAAAAGAGGAAATTTTGCTTTTTGAACAAGTTAGTCATCTGATTCATCTGAAAGAAACTGTGACAGGGGTTCTTAACTTTGTGTGTGTGTGTGTGTGTGTGTGTGTCACAGATCCCTTTGGCAGTCTGGTGATGCCTATGCATCCTTTCTAAGTATGTTTTAAAAGGCATAAAATACATAGGATTACAAAGGAAATCAATTATATAGAAATAAAGTTATAAAGATATTTTAAAAATACATTCACAGACCCCAGCTTAAGAATCCCTGGTCTATGTCACTTGTGTCAAATTTCTGTTATCTGAATTATGTTGAATAACATTTGAGTTAAGAAGTAACATGCCCTCTCAGGAGCTCTTGCAGACCCTGGCTCATGCCATGCTCTTGAACTTATGAGGTGTTTCTCCTATTTCTCTTCTGCCTTCCTCATTGTTCTTGCTGGCTTGTAACCTCATCTTTATCCTCTCCTTCCTTTCCCTGGCTGCTTCCATTGATTTGCTCACTGGCTGGTTAGCATATTCAATATCGTGAGAATACACTGCTCCCTGTCCTGGCAATGTTTTCCACAGAAAACATTTCCTTCCACTGTGCAAGCCAAGCTGCTGCTTCCATGGGGAGAAAGCTGGAGCAAAGATTGGAAACACTTGCCTAGTGCTGTTTTGTATTTGGCTCGCAGGCAACAAGGAATGGGAGCTATAGGAGCAAGGGGTTTTCCTGGTTGAGAGGTAGTTCCCCCATCTGCTTCTTATTAGGAATGATGTTGCAAAGAGTTTTGAGAATCAAATCAGAAGGGAAACAGTGAAATTTGCTCTCACAATGGGCTTTCCAGAATACTGTACAGCAAAAATGAGAGGCAATGTCTCTTCTCCGCAGCAGCCATTACTTCTGAGGAATTTTTGTATCAAATAGAAAGTATTAAGGTGTCACCAGATTGAAAACTATCCTTTGGAATTCTAAGACTTTTAGCAAATTGGGAGATGGATCCAGAGAACCTGCAACACCTTGTGGCTGTCGCATACATAATAAATACCATGACCACTGATTCTGATTTCGGGCATCCTGTGTGGTGCTGGCACCTAGACAAGTTGGTGCTTAGACAGTCTGTACTAGTTGGGTATTGGTGCTGTGGTAGCAGACCCTAGAGAAATAGGCATAACATCAATTGAATCCTGGGTGGAAGCTTCTGGAGATTCTTCAGGTCTTTTTATCCCTACCTCTGTCCGTACAATCCCATACCCTTTTTATGACTACCTCAAGAGGGGTAATATCCCCTCTTGAAATGATGGTGCTCTGAAATACAGTCCCAATGGTCCTGTGCTAAATAAGATTCTCTGGAATTTTTTCACTAATTGTGAAAGGGAAGCCTTGTTCTGACCCTTTTTAAGGATATGGATTCAAACTTTTGATGAGGGTAAGGAGGCAGCCCAAAAGACACTGTCAGGTTTTACCCATCTCTAGATTTTGCTATCATGGCATAAGCTTGGTGTTCTGGCTCAGTATATAATCGTGACTGCCACTATCCATGTAACAGCTGGGATCATCCCATTAACAGCTCAGATGATAAGGAATTCTACTGTATCCACACCAAATGTCTCCAACTCCTGTGATGTTAAATATGAGCCTCTTAGGGTTGCCCAGTTCTGTAATATCATTCTTATGCATTTGGTAGAAAAATATTGACCTCTAGGAGTGGGAAAGTAGAGGGCAAATGGCTCAGCTATTGTTGTATTTGTTCTTCATTCTTGAAGAGGACCATATGACATCAAGATGATGACATGACTTACAGTTGCCTTTGATTTGAGTGAGGGAGAGCTGTGCAAGGTCACTAACCTCTCTTTCTTCTCCTGAGCCATCTTTGTTCAGTAGCCTGTTATTCTTTTAAGTAATTACTCAGAGGATGGCCCCTTTAATAAAAGTAAAAATCAAACTGGGAGGGGAAGACCCTCAGGGTTCCTGGGTAAAAGAGAAACGATTTGGTAATTACATTCACTCTGTGCTAAGTGGGTGGGGACTTGTTGTCCAGTCTAAGAGCTCCAGAGCGAACTGGGTTTAAGACTTGTTCTTTGAGCACGAAATGTAGCCATTAAATCCAAAGGAGGACACTCACCCTTTGGTCATGGAGTTTACCTTCCCCTTGGTAGAAAATCAGAGGAAAGAGGAAAGGAGAAATGAGGAGAAGAGAGGAGAGAAGAGGAGAAAGAAGAGGAGGAAGAAGAGAAAGAGAGAAACAGAGAAAGAGAGAGAGAATTAAAATACAGTGCAAGGTAAAGAGAAGAGATTGTGTCAGGTCTAGAGTCTATTCAAAAGAAGGAGCAGAAAGGTGCTCAGTGTATAATCTAAAACAGGTAGGGACTGATATTTATTTTCCACACACATAAAAAATTCTCAAAACAGAAAGCTTTCACAAGGGCACACCAACAGAAAAATAAACAGTCCGAAGTAGCAATAACTACTGTAATAAACTTTCAGGGGATTGATCTATTGACCTATAATCATAAATACATGAATTATTTGCTAGGATTGCTGAGCTGGTAGTTTTCTATTTCACCCAAGTTCTTCACTGGCCATACTTCCTACAAGGTAGACGTCTTCCCCAAAGCCAAGATTTCTGTTCATCTTCTTGTCATCTTCTCAGAAGCAGAAGCTCCCATGCCACCAGTCAGTTCTGACCAGAGGAGCTAGGACCTCCCGAACTTTTGTAATCATGAGTTTGTCACTGAGGCTGGGCATATCGATCTTGAGCTCAGTGTTTGGTTACTTTGATCAAGAGAATGAATTGAATGTAGTGCCTAATGAATTCTTTTACAGCAAGAGCTGTTTGTCTCTCAGGTTTACTAGATTTCATGTTGTCCATAAGCATGCACACATTCCACGTACCAATGTGAGTAGAACTCAATCCTGGGTGAAACAAGGCTGGCAAAGAAAGGCCAGCATACAAATGTTCTCTGGAGTGGTCACCATGGTGAACAGCACCATGAAACAGGCATAGGTTTCATAATTAGATGCAATCTAATTAGCAAAAGGAGCGAATGGCGCAGGAAAGTGCCACAGTATCACCATTAATACATATGCTCCTGCCATGATGAACCCTGATGAGGTCAAAGAAAAATTCTGTGAAAACTAGGAGACCTTCATTATTAATGTTCCAAAAGAGGACAAGCTTATAATTCTGGGTGATTGAGTGGAGTCTGTTGTTTTACATATACTCAAAATGAGTAGGGTTATAGGATGTGAGTTCATTGCTACTGACAATGACAAAATGACTAGACTAGTGTCTGCTGATAAGAAGTAATTTCATGTTGCTTTATGTGTGAATGCATGGTTATGAGGTTTAACCTGTGTCTAAACAGGAGAGGAATCTCCCTAGGAAGAATGAATCTCCAAATAGAGGATCCAGATGATGGGTACATTTTATGCCACTTGTCAAAAATGGATGAAACCAAACAAACAAACAAATGGTGGTAGATTCTCAAAACCATTGACTGGAAAGTCTTAGTCTGACAAAATTCTAGAATGTGTTATTTAAAGATAGTTTGTGAGCACTCATAAAAGAAAGAAGTCATCTTTAGAAGCTAGCACAGGTCCGTACACAGACAGACAGGCAGATAGACAGACACACACAAATCATGGCTATCTAATCCTCTTTTCCCTTTTTCTTTACAAAGTTACTTCATAGCAAGCATGCTTGAGGCTAGGTCTCCCAGAGTCAGGTTGCTACATCTCCCTCTCAGCATTTTAGGGGTACCCTCATGGGTTTTCCTTCTTTAATGACATTGGCTCAAGGTCCTTTCAGTTGTGCTCCCTTTGCACTTAAGGTTCAAGGAACAGCATCTTCATTTCCATTAATCACTTACCATCAATTAGCTTTTACAAAAGAATCTTTTCTTCAAAAATACGGCAAGAACAGAAGTGCAATCTTTTCAACTTCAGTACCTCAGTGGCCTTCTTTCCCACATCGCACCTTGGTCCCCAGGGAGAGTAGGCTCAGACTTAGCTCAATTCCTCTGTAGTGTCATCTCCACCAAGTTCACATCCAAATGTAGTATTACAGAAGTTAAATCTGTCTCAGCTACTATAGCTGGGTCTTGAGTCTATAGCTTGGGTATTGATACTTATCTAGCTATAAAATTTGGACACTAAGAAGCCAGGACACCTGAAGGCTTGTCCTTTTGACTTCTGACAAGGTCAGAGTTCATTTAAAATGGAAAAAAATGAACATAGAGGTCAAGTCTGAATTCTGTTTCATTGGGCCATGTGTCTGACAATGAAAGAGTCAAAGTAAGAGAGCAGCTGGAAAGAGAGTGAGACCAGTCCGTATTTAGCAAAAGGGAAACAGTGACAGAATATCTGTGCCTATTCAAAGGTTTCTCTAAGTCACTTCCATTACATGTCATTGTGACTCTCCAGGAAACAGGTTACATAGTCTCTTCCATGTGGAAAGTAGCTTTAGAGGCACTCGGCACAATTGCCAACCCCCATTATACCAGAATGCTTTAGACATAGTAAATCTAAAATTCTGCAAGTTTTTTGACAAAGACTTTCTTGATTTCCCTGTGGACAAAAAGAAAAGAATGTGCCTTGGATAATGATAGAGTTACTGCTTGAACAGCCATACCCAGAAAAGTACTGATTTATATATTGATATTAATCTGGGAAAGGCTATCTAGTAGAATATTGGATAGTTTTATATGCTTCAACAAGCTGATCAGTAACTTTGGAGATAAAGGCATCATGTTCAATCTGTTTGTTTCAGTTGTGTCTGACTCTTTGTGATCCCATTTGGGGTTTTTTAAGATGGGTACTGGAGCCAATTTTCCATTTTCTTCTCCAAACTCATTTTACAATTGAAGAAACTGAGGTAAACAGGATTAAATTACTTACCCAGGGTCACAGGGCAAGTAAATATCTGAAGCTGGGTTTGAACTCAGGAAGATGAGTCTTCCTTATTCCAAACTCAGCACTTTATCCACTGTACCAGCTAGCTGCCCAAAGGCATCATAGAAGTCCAGATTTCCAAGAGATATCAGAGGTATATTCAAGTAGATGTTGAATGTATATTGTTCAACATCTACCTGAATAAGAATCCACTATGTAGCAAACTCAATAAATGGTCATCCAGTCTTTGAGTGAAGATCTCAAATAAGGCAGAACTTGCTGCCTTCCAAGGCAGGCTGTTCTTCTAGTGTACAGAATCTGAGAGTTTAGACAAGACTTCTTAAGCCATCTAGTCCGATCCCAAGTATAACATATTGAACAAGCTATCATCTGGCCTCTGCTTGAAGGAAGAGGAAGCCTTAAGGCAGTCCATTCTACATCTGTGTAGGTCTAATTGTTAGGAAGCTTTTTCTGACATCAAGTGCAAATTTAGCTCCTTGCAACTTCTGCCCATTGCATCCTCTAGTGTCATATAGAACAAGTCCAATCCCTCTAACACATGCCAGCTCTTCAGATGTTTGAAAACAGCCATCACATCCTGTCTGTATCTTCTTTATCCATGCCCAATATTCCCAATACCTTCAAATGATCATCATATGTCATGAACTCAAGGCCCTTCACCACCCTGGTTGCCCTTCTCTATTTCTTACTCCTGGACTTCACCTCCATGCTGTAAATTCTCTCTCCCCATTCAACTCTCCTTTATAACTGTCTTCTGTCAGTAGATTGTAAGCTGCTTGAGGGCAAGAACTGTCTTTTTCTTTTACTTGTATCCCTAGATCTTAGTATAGTGTCTACAATATTATAAATGCTTAATCTACCCATCTCTATCTATACGTCTGTATGTCCATCCATCTGTCCATCCATCTATCCATCTATCCATCCATCTATCATCTATCTATCTATCATCTATCTATCTATCTATCTATCTATCTATCTATCTATCTATCTATCTATCTATCTATCTATCTATCTATCTATCTATCTATCTATCTATCTATCTATCTATCTATCTATCTCTGAAATACACTGCTGCTGCACTTGTAGATCTCCAGATCATTCTAATTCCCAAGGTCTCCTACTCAGAAAAAGAAACATGGAGTGCTCAGGATGACCAATAATTCCTCACCCTCCTGGTTTCATACCATGTCACCTGAAAAGGTGAAGCTAAGAGGTCAGGCTGGAAACTATTTCTTTTAACAGATATAAGCCTCTCCATCCTCTCCTTGCAACTCTGGGACAGTCATGTGGCAGGGGAAGACTACTACCGAGGGTTTAGCACATCTTTCTGAAAAAGCAGGCTGCTTCCTGGAAGCAGCTGGGAAGTTTATCATTTTTAAATTTTCCAGATGATGAATCATCATGTTTTTGGAGTTTCCAGGGATGTTCTAGGCACATGCTTCCTGAGGATGGGGAAAGGCCCCTATAACTTCATACTAAGATGTGGAATTTTTCTCCATGCTTTTGCTATCTTTCTCCCTAGATACCTTAAGAATGAATCCTTCAATAGCATCCTCTCTGGCACGGACCTCTACTTTATAAGGCTGGTTGAGTCTAACTTCTTTTCCCATTTTTGTTTTCTTCGATGACATTTCCACTTCCTCCAAAAGTACACTCAGGGCTGTGATACTAGAGTTCAAATTGAGTGACTCCACTTTCCTTTGTAGTGAAAAGAGTTTATTAAAAACATTGTTGTGAATCTACCGTTTTCAGTTGAATACAAGCTTAGTATGAGGTATCACTGTGATGTGCAGCCAAAAAAGCTAATGTCCTTTTGGCTTCATTAATAGAATATTACCCGGATTTTGGGGGAGCTAACTGTCCCCCTTTCCCTTGCACTGATGTCATATCAGGTGGAGAGCTGTAGCCCTGGGCTCTGGGGTAGTTTGCCAAGCTCTCCATTTTCTTCTATCCTCCTAACCAAGCCATCAGACTTTGGCCTTTATTAATTCCCGTTTCCTGGCATCCACCTCATCTGTGGAAGGGGAAATAGGTTTCTGACATCTACCCTGCCTTGCTATCTCTCAAATAAGCATTTCCTTTGGGGTTAATAATAGTTTTTGCTATTGGCAGTTACAATGAAACAAAAAAAAGCTTCAAATAGTAAATAAAAGAAAAACAACATAAAATTATAAACTTCTTAAAAATGAAATCTGGACTTTTCTAAAAGTATAGTGGGAGATAGTCCTTTGCCTTGTTTAGCTCTCTATAATGGATTCTCTTTTTCATTAAATGACCTGAAGCCAGGAAGACCTGAATACAAATCCTGCCTTAGACACTTAAAGCTGAATGACCCTAAAGAAATTATTTAAGTCCTCTTATTCTCAGTTCCTCATCTGTAAAATGGGGACAATAAAATCTAACTCACAGGACTGTTGTGAGATAATATATGTGAAGAGCACACTTAGCTATATAAATGCTAGTTATAAGTAATAATTAATAACAATATTCTCAATCAGCCTACTCAAAGCTTCTGTGTCCTGAGCATAAGATTAAACTATGAGATTTCAACCTGGAAAAGAATGGCAAGGTTGTTAGGATCTTTAACGTTTCCTGGAAACTTATTCAAATTTATATCCATCTCTGGGAATTCTACGATGAGGAATATACTTCTATCTGGTCCCCAGGGATTCCACTCACATCATTAGGTCTGAAGACCCATAGACATTCTGGAATTGTCTTAGCATCATCATGTTTGAATGAGAAGAAATCTTGGAGATCATCTTTTCTAGGGATTTTTAATCTGAGGTCCATAGCCAAAAATTTTAAAATAAATCTATTTTGATATAATTGGTTTGTTTTGTGCTTGTCTGTTTTATTTTATGCATTTAAACACATCATTTTGAGAATGACTCCATGAGTGTCATCAGACATACAAAAAATGTCCTGTACACAACCAAGGTGAAGAATTTTTGAATTAGACCAGCACCTTTATTTTACAGAAAAGGAAGAACGAGGTCCTGAGAGAGAAGTCACTCAAGTAAATTAACATAATTAGTGGCAGTTGCAGTCTGGAGATTTTATTAGGAAACCATGTTAGTACTCAGTTTACTTTTAAATATGTTCTTCTCTGTCCTGGTTAGTTTGCCAAAAGCAAGTGAAGAAGCAAATCTTTATCTGGCCCTTTGGGTGAAATCCTCTTTGATAAGGAAGGACGAGCACAACAACAATTTCTTATCTATTCTGCGTAGAGCTTGTTTGCACAGATTTTTATTTGCTTTTTGTCTCCCCTATTAGATTTTTACCTCTTTTTGTATCCCCATTCCTTAGCACAGTGCCTGCCACATAGTAGGCCCTCAATAAATATCACTTTCTTGCTTGATGCAGTGTATGTACTAAAGCCTTTGTCAGGTAAGCAACCACCCCATGGAGATATGGCCTGGCAAATGCTTCTGAGGGCACTTCGGCAGCAGCTAATCGAAGTTCGGAGAAAAAAAAAGTTCTCCCAGCCATTGTCCATAATATTGCCAAATGTCCTCAGCAACTGATAAGATTTAATTCATGAAATTATATTAAAGAAGATTCATTGCCATCTGCTTTACCTCTAAAACCTAAGACCCATGGGACCTTTCCATCCAACTTGAAGAGGAAACCTTTGTCTTCCCTCATTAGAATGTGAATCACAGGAGAGCAAAGACTGTCTCATATTAAGTGCTTAAAATGCCTTTTCATTCATTCATTCATTCATTCATTCATTCATTCATTCATTCATTCATTCATTCGTTCATTCATTCATTCATTCATTCATAGTCTGGGTTTCAAATGGAGCATTTTGTGCACTGTAGCTTGACCACAATTCTGAATTGGAGGAAGGAATGATTACACATTGCTTTGTGTGAGGGATGGAGCTGTTGCATGAGCTTTGTAGATGAGAGAGATTCTTTTCCTGCCATGAAAGAAAGTGTGGCTCTATCCTACAGTCTCTAGCCTACAGTCTCTTCTGGAGAACACCGGTTGGAGAAAAGTGGTTGCCCTAAAGAAGAGTTAGCATCATAATGTGTTCCAGATAGCTCACCTTCCTAGAACTTGGAGAAATTTCCTAGTGGGTGGGATCAGTCTCTCTCTTGGTTGAGCTTTATGATTGGATAACAGTTTCCTGATGCAGCTCCCTCCACACACACGACCCCCACCCCAACAACTTCCTTTGGCCCGAACTTCCCTAATGCCTTTCTTGGTGTAGCTCCCTCCAACTCCCCCAAAACAAACAAGGAAACAAACAAAAAACTCTGAGTAGTTCCAGCCTCTCTGACAAAGCTTCCTGGCCTAGGACCAAAAAGGCCCAAGCCATGTGGCCTCTGCCTCTCAGAGTTGGTGGGTGTCCAAGACCACAGGAGTCACTGTGCCCTGATGACTGCCTGACCAGATTTAAGAAGGGGGATTGCTAATCACCGCTGCATCAGTGATGCATGTTCTTTTTGGGTTAGGGGTAAAGTAAACCTCCTTTGCTAGCTTTTCAGTTCCTTTAGTAAGCTAGCATGTTTCATCCCAACATCAAACCTGAACTACGAGGGTTCTGGATTTAGGAACTCCTTCATCCAACAACAAACTATGATATCTTCCTCCCCAGAGAAAGAGCTCATTCACTCTGGTCTTTTTTCTTACATATTCTAATCCAGTGGTTCTCAATTATTTTGGTTTTAGGACTCTTTTACATTTTTAAGTATTAAGTGTCCTCAATGACTTTTGTTTATATGGGCTATATCTATCAATATTTATCGTATTAGAAATTGAAATTTGATAAAATTGTAAAAGGCTTATTAATTCATTTAAAATAACAATATAAACCCATTACATGTTAACCCAAATTACATTTTTTATTTGAAAGTATGTTTTCCAAACAAAAAATAGAAAAGTAGCATTGTTTTATAATTTTTTTCAAATCTCTTTAAAGTCTGGCTTAGTAGATAACATTGGGCAGCTAGGTGGTATAGTAGATAGAGCACCCAGCCTGAAGTCAGAAAGATTCATCTTCCTGAGTTCAAATCTGGCATCAGATACTAACTGTGTGACCCTGGGCATATCGCTTAACCTTGTTTTCCTCAGTTTCCTCACCTATAAAATGAGCCAGAGAAAGAAACGGCAAAGCACTCTAGTATCTTTGCCAAGAAAACCCCAAATGGGGTCAAGAAGAGTCAGATACAACTGAAAGAGGGCAACAATAACAAATAAAAAAATCCTGAATTCTCCTATCTGCCTCTACAGTTAGTTTTGATTGAAGCCTGTGAGGAAGATCTGGCCACACAGGTATTTAGTTGGAAAAGGGAGGAGTATTTAAAAATTTTAAAAATTCTGTTGCTTTTCAATCGTATCTAACTTTTTGTGACCTCATCTGGGATTTTTATGGCAAAGATACTTAAGTGGTTTGCCATTTCCTTCTCTGGTTCATTTGACAATTGAGGAAACTGAGGCAAATAGGGTTAAGTGACTTGCCCAGGGTCATATAGCTAATAAGTGTCTGAGGTCAGATTTGAACTCAGGAAGATGAGTCTTTCTTATTTCAAGCCCAGTTGCCCATCTATCCTCTGCACCACATAGCATTATTAGAAGAATAGCTTGACCTTCCTGATCCCCTCAAAGGGTCTTGGTGACACCGATAGGTCTTTGGAACGTATTCTAAGAACCATTGCTCTAATTGGTAGGCGTTCTCTTATTTCTGTTTATTGTCTGCTTGAATAAATGTCATTTATTTGCCTTTTGTTATTTGTCATGGTCTTTCGTGTAACTAGTATTTGATAGGAAGAAGTTAAGTTTGGAGGTTTAAGCTTGGGGGTATCTCTTCCCCTTTAAGGGATAGCAATTAGGAAGCAAAGAGCTTGAAAAATAATAATAAAAATAGTTCCCCCAGACCCAAAATATTTATAGATGCATGTATGATAGAATTATGGTTCAGAGTAAAACAGAGGCAGACTGGCCAATCTTATGTCCCTTTTCCTGCTCTCAAAGTATGGTCCACCACATGAAAAGCGAAGTCTTCCTTAGAGAAGGGTAGGCATGTTTCCAGAGATATTTTATCAATCTCTTCCTGTAAGTCATATTTTGACAACTTCTATGGACATATATAATCTTCATCGGTAATACACACCCTACACATTCATGCATTCACTCATGAATTCATTCATTCAGAAATTGAATATTCATGTCTTGACAAGCTTCAGGTTACCAGCAACACCGACTTACCTCATTCAAGTTCATGGATGGATGAATCAACACTCAGGCGCCATTCTCGTTCCTTCTCTCTGCCAAGGGGAGAGGTTTTATGGAATCCTATGATTTCAGTTTGTAATATTATAAAGTTACATTAAACACATAGTAATAATAAGAGACAGCTCTTATAACCAGTAAGAGAAGAGTCATTTACCCATAACTAGTCAGACCACATTTAGAGGATTGTGTTCAATTCTGGGCAGCACACTTTTTAAGAAAAGGATTATTGACAGCTTGGAGAATGACCAAGATAGTGAGGAGTCTGGAAACTACATCATCCAAGGAATAGCTGAAGGACCTGGGGATATTTAGCTTGGAGAAAAGAAGCCTTAGCAGAGATGGGAACTGTATTCAAATATCTGAAGAGCTATCGTGTGGAAGAAGGATGAGATTTATTTTGGGGAGTTCCAGAAGGCAGAATTCAGGTCAATAGTGGGATTCACAGGGAGGTACAATTCAGTACATTGTAAAGATGAATTTTCTAATACTCTGAACTGTGTAAAGGATAGAATGAACTGTCTGGCTCCTCATGTGTTGAATATCTGTTACTGAAAGGGCTGAAGGTGAGGCTGGACCAGGATGGGAAACATGTGGCCCTCTAGGTCCTCAAGTATGGCCCTTTGACTGAATCCAAAGTTCACAGAACAAATTCCCCATAAGAAAATGATTTTTTCTACAAAACTTAGACTGAGTCAAAAGGTGGCACCCAAGGACCTAGAAGGTCACATGTGATCTCAAAGATGCAGGTTCCCCACCCCTGGCTGGTGAACCATTTCAAGCAAGAGAAGATTCTTTTGTTGCATATAACATTGGATTAGATGACTTTCTTTGGCCTCTTCTAACTAGGATTCTATGCTTTGGGGTGACATTATAAGTTGTTTAAAAGACTAGAAAGGACCTTAGAGATCATGTAGTCCAAATCTCTCATTTTACAAAAGAATATACTGAGACACAGAGAGGCTAAGTGCCTTTTTCAGGGTCACTCATCTTTAAAGTTCCTGAGGTAGAACTCAAACTCAGGTCTTCCTGATTCCAAGTCCAGCACTTCCTCCACTAGGCCAGAGGTCAGCACAGTATATACTCTTCCTGTTTTTGCATGACCCTCAATTTAAGAATGGTCTTTTTGACCATTTGACATATAATAAAATATGTTTATATTTTATTATAAATAAAAATAATAAAATAGCATTTTGACATATAATAAAATTGTATTTAAAACAGGAAGTTGGTCTGATCTGGCTTTCTTTGCCAAGCCCTACAATAGCCTATGTAATTGCCTCATACCACCATGCCACCAAGGATAACACTAGTAAAATACTTCATGTAGTAAGTACTAGCTACTTTTTAATTGATTGAGTGACTTCTCTAGTTTTCTCTCTGAGTGAAGATCTGAATGTATGAGTTCTTAGCAGTTGACAGTCACACCTTATCCTATAACTTGGCTCCATGTGGGGTCTAGAGTAGCTTGTGCTATGAACTTCATCAATGGCCCTCCCTTCCCATCATATATACTTGAGTCAATGACTGAGGGGAGAAAGGCATTTGGAACAGTTCTCATCCTCTGTAACCTACCTGTTTCCTCTTCCAAACCCAAAGTGCCTCTTCGAGCTTTCTGTAAATTTGCTTGGAAAGGTAAAATTCTAACACAGCCGTCATTCAGACCCTCTTCCTATTCCCTTTACTTGGAGAACATTTTTTCAAAAGTTGAACCTGACCTTTTTTAGGTACATTTTGTACATGCAGAAATGTGTCCATTATCTTGATCTGTATTTATGTTTCCTCAACAGTCACAGAACAAATTTTGCCCCAGATGGGCTCTATAGTCATGATAGTATTTATTAAATGCTTACTAATGCCAGACATTTATTAAGTGCTTTCTTATTATCATTTATTAAGTGCTTACTCCATGCCAGACAGTGTTGTCTTGTGATCAGGTGACCTTGGCCTTACAGTGGCTCATCATTTTCAGTTCAGAGTCTGTAAGGCAGAACAAACAGCCTGAAGACTTTGGATCGGTGATGCTGGCCTTGAAGGTGAAGGATTGGGGAGGGAAGGGTGGCAACAAACTTCGTGAGTTGTCTGGGAAAGCAAAATGTTGTAGTGGAAAGAGTGCTTGATTTGGAATATAAAGATTTACGTCCAAATCTTAGGCTCAAAATCCATATGCAAAACCCTGCTTTTGAACTTACTTGCCTGTGTTACCTTGGGCAAGTCATGTAACTCTTTAGAATCTCATGTTCCTAACACACTAGTGATGTCAAATTCAAATAGAAACAGGTCCGCTAAACCATCCACAAGGATACCTGCAGGCATATATCGATTTAGAAAATCACATATTCATATTTTCTGTGTTTTATTGTACTTGATTTTATTAAATATTATTTATTAAACATATTATTAAATATAAATAAGTAATTTATTAAATATTTCCCAATAACATATTGATTCTAACTGGTTAGATGTGTTTTGAACTACATGATCTCTGGACTCCCAATATATAAAACTCTTGGAATAATATACATTTATTGTCCTATGTTTCTATCAACCACAGAGAGTTGAAGAAGCAAGAAAAAGATCCAGTAAGGAGATGGAAATTCCATTCATGGAACTTGAGAGAGCTGAGGTTCCAAAAGGTATGGAAAAAGCCTTTTAGTTTAAAAAAATTCACTTTTTAAATTATGAAGTCTATCTCCCAGTCATACTTGAGACAGTTTGAGAACACACAGTAATAAATAATTAGGATTCCCTGACAAAGAGAATTATTATTTAAAAAATTGTTTTCATACCTGAATTTTGATGCCTTTGCTGGAGGCAGCTCCTAGTGAGGCAGTTCTTTCTGCTAATGCAGGTCAGCACCTGCTCTGCAATTTTCAGTCGCAGAGGGCAGCCTGGGACCCTGAGAAGTTAAGTGATTTGCCCAGGGTTACCCAGCCAGTGTGTGTCAGAGACAGGACTTGAATTCTGCTTTCCCTGACTCGGGCTAGTGCTCTGTCCACTCTGGGAGGCTAAATGGTACTGGCTTAAAGCTGAATGATATGCCAGGAGGGTTTAGATAAATTCATAGATGATGGTCATTAATAAGTTTATTGAGAAAAATCAGGGTGCATCTCCTAACATTTTTAGACTTAGCAACTCTAATGTTTTCTTATAAAGCATTTGTTAGCGTCACTGGCAACAATGGGCATGAATGGACTGTTCCTAACCCGTTATATTGGATCTTGCTTTCTTATTTAGTTTTCTATGACTATGAGATGGCAGCATAAAGGTAGAAAGGACAAAACTTTCACTAAGAGTTTCTTAATCTTTGCTCATTTCATTTTACCTTAAGTAGAGAAGATAGCTGTCATCATACCCTCCCTCCTATCCATAAATTTAGGGTATCACAATAACATGAAACAGCCTGATGTCACAGAAAGAAGCTACAATTAGGTTTTCCACTCTCCTACTAGCTTTGGTTAAGTCCTCAGTTGTTTTCTATAAAGTAGGGATAATAAGGTTTACTTTAAAGTGATATTATGTAAGAGAACATAAAAAGAAACAATAAAATTCTATACAAATAATAATAATAACATGGAAAGGAACGTGAACAATAAAGGATGAGAAGTGGGAAATATTACTGGTGCTGGTGAAAGTGAGAACCCAATCCAAGACCAGTGATGGCCATGACTGATGCTTGTCTTAAAGCTGGGCTTGTTGTTGTGGAGTAGAATATGATGTTTTCACTGAGCTGTCCAAGCTCGTTGGCTGAAGCATTTTTACATCTGTCTGGGGTCGAATATGCTGACATTAGTAGAGTTGATTACTTAAGAGTTACGTAGAAAATGGGAGTAATGCCTTAAGACAGTCATGGATCTTTAATGAGGTCAAGAGAAAGAAAGACATGCCCTGCCTACTTCTTAAACAGGCCTATTCAATGAATGGGCATTGCCTTACCCTAAGTGAGTGCCTGCAAAGACCTTGGCCTAAAGGACCCAAAGTCTCCCAGCGTATCCTGGGTCATCTCCAGTCATCCTGAGGAATATCAGCTCTCTGGATTCAGATAGCTCTGGAGAAGTGAGGCTGGTGACCTGCACAGCCCTCCCTCATTCAAAACAAAGTCAAGTGCAAGTCATGTCATCATTTCTCTGACGGCATGGTCTTCTTTGACAATGAAGGATGAACACACACATATATTCTAGTCAAATCTGGTTAAAATAGGCATCAATAGTTACCTTGAGGGAAGAAGCAAGCAATGATATCACAGTATTGGAACCTACAACCTTCAGCTTGTTTCATTGAAAAGAGGGAAGTTTTGTTGTAGGTAATTCCACCCCCTCCATTTCCAGTTCAGTGGGTTTGAGCACCTTAGTTTTTTTTTTTTTATTTTAGCACTGTTTATGAAGTGCTAATGTCTTCTTTTCTTAGTCATTATTTTTCTGATTCATCAATTGCCTGGGTCTCATAGCAAGATGGAGTCCCTAGTTTGTGATAACAGAGATATCTCTAATAGTAGCCTTGTCTATACAAGTAAGAAGGTATAAGATTGCCTTTGTGGTAGGATAACTATCCTTCACCAGCATTTTTTTTAGTTCTGTCACATTTCTATTGAGAAAGTTCTTTCTACCTTTTCTTAGTTGGACAGGTAGACTACCAGATTGGCCAAAAAATAATGGAATCAAAGGATTTAGAATTGGAACATATCTTAGAGATAACCTCCTAACCAGCCTACCATCCTCATTTTTCAGATGGGGAAACAGGCCAAGAGATATTAAGTGACTTTTACAAGGTCATAGATGTTTTAAGTGTTCCAACCCTGGCCTTCTGATTCCAAGTTTAGTAGTCCTTCTACTACACTTTACCTCATAAGTCACACCAATCAAATATAGTCTAATTTAAATTATGATCCTCCAGGGGTTCTTGGCCAACTTTCTTCCTTGCCAGTCAGAGTAAGTCACTTTCCCCTTCCTCCTTCTACTCACTACTCCTCCAATTCCCAGCCACCTGGTCTGAAAAACCAGGTATAAAAAAGAAAAATGCAGTCCTTTTCATCTCTTAGCCATGAATAATAATCCACTCAATGGAGTTTCCATTATCATAAAATGTTAAAAATTCTGTTTTCCACATTTTTATAGATGATTATGTTCACTGTTCACAAAGACCCTTTATTCTCATCATTTAAGTGATTGCTGTTTCTCTAAAATGTGACCTGTTTAGTGGAGTTTAATGAGACCAGGTAGAGTTGCTATGTGACTATTGGCATGTCTGTTGGCAGGAGTGACATGTCAAGTAGGCATGGCTGCTGGGTTCATAATAAAGGGAAATGAATTCAGATGAACTTGAACTTTCAATAAGAGCTTTTGGTACTCTTTGCAAATACTTAGGCCTAACTAGGTTGTATAAGGAGGCAGCTAGATGGCACAGTAGGATCTGTACTCATCCTGGTCAGAAAACTTTCCCTCTTTCAACCTCAGCTTCCTGTAAAATGGGGATAATTAAAGCACTGACTTCACAGAATTGTTGTGAAGATCATATGGGGCAATATATGAAAAGCACTACATGAACAATAGCTACTCTTGTAATTATACCATATATTAGAGGGCTACTCTTCCCATGGGATTTTCCATACAGTTGAAACCTAAGAGTACTTTCCTGAAAGCAGGTTTTCTTATAAAATTCCTAAGTCAAATTGGTTTGGAAAAGGTTGGTTGCATTTCAAAGTCAACATCTTAACTTCTAGATCCTTATCTGTATGATGCTTTGGGGTTCATAGGTTACTCAAGGGAGATTGCTTTGCTTGGGCGAACGGAGTTCGCCTAAACTTTTGAACAATGATTCATCTTTGGATTGAGCCCAGGCATGGAAAGTTTCCATTTGAGAAGGATGTCTTCTAAAACCTTTGCTCATCCTTAGATGTATTAGAGACTAGAAGGAAGGCAGCTAAATAGTCCTATCAGGGGTTGCTTTACCAGGAGGGTTCTATAAGTGGACAAGGGTCAAATATCTTTTCTTTTTCTTTTCACAGAACATAAATAATCACAGTGTGAATCCTATCTATGACTATTTCAGGGCAACGATGATACCTGCTGTTTATATGACACTAAGTTTTGCAAGTCACTGCAATGAAAATTGCATCTTTACAAGGTGAAATACATCATTGTTCCCATTTTATAGATGAAAAAAAACAGGTTGAGGGAACTTAAATTATATAGGTAGGGTTCTAGAGTTAGTAAGCACAAAACCAGGTCTTCCAGATTCCAAGGTACTACTTCACTCTTTTATGCCATACTTCCTGTTCTAGTCTTGCAGGTCAAGAAGACCTAGGTAAAGGCCTGCCCTTGATATATGCTAGCTGTGTGACCACTGGAAAATCACCTAACTACTCAGTGGTACCAAGTAACTTTCTAAAATTATAAGATGCAAATGCACCATACTTTACCAGAGAGATTTTTCTCATCATATGATCCGTACACCGGTGAAATATTAGTTCTTGTCCACCCTCCTCCATTGCTATAGTTTAATGGTCATCAATATACTTTACTGTCCAGCAGTATGGTAAGAATTCTTATGGGAAAAGAGTGCAAGGGACTTCTCTGTACCTCTTTCTATTTTCAAACAAGATCAGTGAACAGAAAAAATGGCCTGCCACTAAGGTTTACACAATCATGAAAAAAAATGGCTTTATCTGGTGGGTGACATGCAGAGCATCCTTTGTAGAGAAATGTTGACATCTTGATATTATTACATGGAGGTGATTGAAGATTGACTGATGGCTGGAGGAATACTCCAGGCTTAAATGTCCATTAGAATAACAGAATATACATCACTAGTAGATGTCTGAGGCCAGGTTTAAAGCCAAGTCCTCCTGATTCCAGGCCTGGAGCTCTATCTACCACACCACCCAACTGTCTCAAAGTGAAACAATCCTTCTTATCAAGTAACATTCCAAGGGAATTATACACAATAAAACCCACTCATCTCACAGTTTGGGGCTAGCTAATACACACATTACATCTTTGAGCTAGAGGGCATCTTAGAGAGATTCCTCATTCTTGCTGCTGCTTAGCGTGAAAGGATCAGTTTGCAGCTCCTGTGGCTGGCTACCCCCAATAGACCAACTTCTTCATTTCACAGGGCAAGATATGAGTTATCTCAGAAGTTCAATTTGAACAGATATGATAATCACACATAGAATTTTATTAGGACTTCAACAAACGGAATCCTTGATCCTCTTTAAAAATACAAGTACTGCTCTGAGTCCCCAAGAATTGGGAACCTTCATAAATTCATTCTTGTAGTTGCCACAAAATCAACAATCAATACACAAGCATTTATTAAGTGCCTACTGTGTACCAGATACTGTGCTAAATGCTTTGTAAATATTGTATCATTTGAGCTTCACAACAACCAAGTGATGTAGGTGCTATTATGACCCTCCTTTTACAGTTGAAGAAACTGAGGTAGAAAGGGGTTAAGTAAGTTGCCCAGTTGTCCTAGCTAGTTGAAGTCCGAGATAAGATTTCAACTCAGATCCTCCCACTTCTAAGTCCAGAACTGTATCCGTTGCACCTAACTGCCTCTAATTGAAGCAATCCTTGCCATCAAGTAGGTACCAGGGGAGAAAACAGACACATAATTAAGCGCAGTGTGGGTCTGGCAAGTGTGTAGACACCACCAACTTACTCAGATGGTATCTCCGTGTGTAGGATGCTATGGAACTGCTTCCAGGAGACTCGGGATGACACACAAAGAAAGTGCCTTGGAGACACATGTGCTCCAGCCCTGTAGACATTTGAGAGCTGATTCCAGTTGCCTAAGAGGAGGCTGTCTGGTTTGGAGGCATTCAGAGAGGCCTTTCTCCTACTCTTTGCATCCTTCTCTATCTGCGCTCTGCAGTTGGGATGAAAGACAGCGCCAAGTGAAGAACTTTGCCATCAGGACAAGGGAGATGCTATCTGTTCCCTAGTGTCCGCCATGTGGAAATGCTATCTGAGCAGGCTAATGAGGTCTGTGCTTGTGCCAGATCCCCATTACAGAAGTTTATACAAAGTAAATACAAAGTCTTCTGGTGCAGGTGGCGGGAGACACCAACAATGATAGAAGAGACTTTTCCATTCAACTCTCTATCTTGAGTCTATGAAAACTCACTATAAACACCCATGGAAAAGTTTCCCACAAATGCATGAACACGATGGAGGAAGATCACACTGGTTCTCCTAAAGTTTCCCATACTCCTGGGTCTCTCTGTCCAAGCTGGCGATTTATTCACTTGCCCTCTCAACATGTCCCTGGGGCCTCCCCAGCTAACAGGAGCTGTTGTGGTCTTTGCTCTAACTGTTCCCTTTGTAAGCTCCCTCCCCATGGATCCAGCCAGTGCTCTCAGCATCTTACTGTTGAAAGGTGCTCTATAAATCTGAAGTATTATTGCATTATTATAAGAAGAGAATGTTGAGTCAAAACTGACATTATGCCCCTTAACTTAAGGACCCATGCCCTTTTTATTACAAGCATGCAAGTTAAGCATGTAGTGTCAGGCTTAATTGAATTTCCTGATTCTTGTTTCTAATTTAACCTTCTGCCACATTTGGAGTAAAAAAAAATACCAACACGAACATCTTTTGGCCTATCTTTGCTAGCTATGTCTGTGCTGCCCTCCTTTGCTCTTACCATACAAAACTCATCTTCTAACATGGCAGGTTTTCTTTTTAAGTACCATTAAAACTGCATTTGTTTGAGTCAAGAGAATGACTGTATTTCAGTGATGTTATTTTCTTTGTTCAAGATCCAGGCCATTACTATAATTTTCCAGCCTAGTCACGGCTGGGCGAACTAACATGTTTCAGGCAGTATTTAAGATGGCTTGACTCCACATAAGAAACACACTGTTAATATCATAAATTCTTGTAGCTATTGAAACTTTCCTCAATGTGCAAATACAGAAGTGCAGGGTAGGGGGGGAGATTGGAAGGAGGTGGGGGGGGCATGAAAGGCATTGCTTTTCAACCTCACGAACAAACACACACATATCCATTCAATAGATGCCAGATGCAATGTTGTGGACATTGTGGACTATGGAGAGTTTACTTAATCACTTGGATCTCCTACTCTTTGTAAATTAATATCAAAAAGAGAAGAGGAGGCCAGGACATAAAATACGCACACTATACATCTTTCCTTGCTTAGGTGCAACTTAAAATCTGAAGAATGATGTTTTTACCCCTAATGACACTGAAATTTTGACATTCACATTTTTCCTGTTTCTTAAGCTGCTTCCGTTAAAGACTTAGCTTCTTAAACTGGAAGTTCCATAAAGGAGCAAAGAGCATGGAAGTGTCATATGTATACCAAAATGTATGTTGTTTCCCACAGACAAAACATCTTCTGATTTTAAACCCATTCCAGGGGTCCTAGGCAAACTTTAAAAATTCATTCAAAATTCTTCACAGTCAGACATCCCTTTTAAAGGCATTCGGTTACATCAGTGGATGTAATTAGCCCAGATTGTTTGGGTGATTCAAATCCCAAAGGCAGGAACACATCTGCACAACATACATATTTTTTCTTCTGTACAAAGGCGCCGGTGGTTTCATTTTTGGGTGGTGGAGGCTGAGAGTAGGGGTGAGTGGGGCAGTGGAGTATATTGAAAGGTAATACACAGAAGAATCATGTACTAAAAATCCTTTTTGATGCTATCTAGTTTCCTTTTAAATCATGTTTTAAGAAAAGAAATAGTTTGGAATCTGTGAGTGGTCATACTTATTAATATGGGTCATCTTTGGTTTCATTAGTACAGTTTTTATTTCCCTTTGAAGGTTTGGCAGACAGCATGCAGTTAGGGGGAGAAAAAGGTCTCTGTCTTAAATCCAACCAGCAGAGGCTGTGCAACCCAGTACCAAGCCTCATACAGGGGAGGCCAGGAGCCTGTGTTATAGGAGACTATTCATTTATTGCCATTTCTCCATAACACAGCTTGAGTGCATAGACTTGGTAAATTGAGAAGAATGCCTGGTGGTCATCTGAACTGGTTCCTCACCACTAGTCAGTACAGTTCCATTTCCATCGACGGGATTTTTCCATCTTCTTTTTATAGATACTCAGAGGGTCTGATGTCAGCTTCCCCAGAAATGTTTCAGGGCCTCACCTCCAGTGCCTTGCTGTGCCTTATCTGAGTCCTATCACTGCAGGTGAGGCCATTTCCTCTTGTTTAAACATCAAGGGAGGTTGGGTAACAGCTGGTCACCATCTTCTTTCATGACATCCTCTTGGAAACTTGAAGATCATCAAGCACTTTAGCTCAGAGCAGAGGAGATGGATAAGTGACTTTATGTCAGTTTCTTATCCTTCCTTTCTGTAAGCTAAATACTCTTGTTTCCTTCAGTTTGTTCCCTTTAAGCCCTATTTCTTAACTCTTGAATGAAGTCAATACTGTCCCTTGGGTTCTATGGCTATGTCTTCATGGCAGCAAATGTTTTTCAGGGAGCTGATCCAGGGTGGCATTTTCACCTAGAAACAAATTTTGCTGTGTGTGTGTGTGTGTGTGTGTGTGTGTGTGCGCGCGTGTGTGTGTACTCTCTCAAGTGGTACAGTTAGTTGGCACAGCAGCTAGAGGGGCTGGACCTGGAGTCAGGCACACCTGAGTTCAAATCCAGCCTCAGACACTTCCTAGCTGGGTGGCCCTGGGCAAGTCACTCAGCTCCATTTGCCTCAGTTTCCTCATTTATGAAAGAGCTAGAGAAGGAAATGGCAAACCACTCCAGTATCCTTGCCCAGAAAACTCTAAATGGTGTCATGAAAAGCAGACACAATTTAACAGCGACAATAGACTCTCTCAAATCTTTGTTTCTGTCATATTACGAGTTCCCCAGTACTAAAGCTCTGTTGCCTATCAGGGCCAAGTTTTGTCAAGGTCACAGTCCAAAGACCTATGGTTGGTTGTCAGTGGACCAACTTTCCCAGATTCCCCTTTGCTTTGTCTCTCTCTTATTTGTGGGATCATGGATCTGAAGTTGACCTTAAAGGATATCTAGTATAAACCTCCCATTGTATAGTGGAAGAAGCTTGGGCCAGAGATGTTTAGTGACTTACCCAATGATAACAGAGAGGGCAAGTTGGAGAAGTAGGATTTGAACCCAGGCCTTCGGACTCCAGAACCAGCACTCTTTCCAGCTGGACCTTACTCTCTCCATTTTAACCTTGTTATATCAAATGAGATATTTGTAAATTGCTTAGCATGTTGCTTGACATGTAATAGTCCTTTAAATGCTTGTTCCTTTTCTGTCTTGTCTCTTTATCTCCCTCTTCTTCATTGTGCAGAGGAGAAAACCAACGAGTCACCTGGTAGAATCTGAAAAAAATATATAGAATCATCAGGCAGTTACCCATGCATCTAGTGCATATTTTATGACCTTGAAACGATTCATCCCTTGCTTATGGACCTAGGGGAGTGTGCCCTCACTTGTGGACCCCCAGAAAAACTGCACCAGGTTTGGGATGTTCTGTGACTTCTCACCTACTGAAAATTCGTGATAAGTAAAAAGACTCCAAACAAACAACCTTTTTTATTAAAAAGAAAGTCTCTGTAACTCTTCTCTGGAGTGCCAACCAACTGCCTCTATGACTATATGTTTTCTGTGTAGTAATCAGAATAGCAATAAAATAATAATGAAAACTAGAACTTATATAGTACTTAATATGCTCCACACGTTGTGCTAAGTGCTTCACAAAATGATGTCATTTGTTCCTGACAACAACCTTGTAAAATAGTTGCAATTATTACCCCCATTTTACAGGTGAGGAAACTGAGGCAACCAGAAATTAAATGATTTCCCCAAGGTCATACAACTAATGAGTGCCTGAGGTTGCCTTTGAACTCAGGTCTTTTTGTCTCTAGGTTCTCAAAGCATCTTTGGGAAATGGCTTGCATTTAGAGGCCACTTGATACGTAGAGATAAATTTCTTTATGTTTCAAATGTGTCAATCACTTCTGTCTGCCTAAACTTAAAAAGAATAAACTTTTTACTGACTTGTAGTATAAATTAAATTATAATAAGGTGGATTTGCTTACCGTGAGACCAGGAACCTGGATGGTCAAGGGGCAAGCATGGCTAGGCTGGACCACACGTCTGTAGAATGTCATGCTAGTCTGGGTTCTCAGCTGCTCTCTGTTATAATTTTCATGGCTTTCACCTTTCATTCTTCTTTAGGGCTAGAGCCTATCAGATTGTAAGCTCCTTGAGGGCAGAGAGTGTCCTTTGATTCTTTTCAAATCCCCAGAGTTTAGCCCAGTGCTTGGCACATTGTAAGCACTTAATAAATGTTTAGGGCAGTCAGATGGTGCAGTGGGCAGAGCCCTAGGCTTGGAACGAGGAAGACTCATCTTCCTGAGTCCAAATCAGGCCCAAGACACTACCTGTGTGACCCTGGGAAAGTCACTTACTCCTGTATGCCACACTTTCTCATCTGGAGAAGGAAATGGCAAATCATTCCAGTATCTCTGCTGAAGTGACTCCACAACCACAAAATGATTGCTTGGCACATAGTAGGAGCTATAGAAATGCTAGTTATCATTATTATTTAGTCCTGTATTATCATTAGCTAGGTGATTATTAAATCTTTCCCTGGATAAGAGAGCTGTTAATCCTTTAGTGCCAAGTCAAGCAAGGCTTATGCATCACCCCACTGCACCCCACCCCACCCCACCCTAGCAAGCTATAGCCAACAACAAAATCCAGAAGACTGCCCCAGGTTAAAATAAAATCTATTCTTCTCTTTGTATCTGGTGCTGATTCCAAGTCCATTGTCACATATAATTATCTGATTTAGGGTTAGAAATTTTTTGCAACTCTTGTGTAATCCCTTATGGACACTACCTCTAAAGCAGTCTGGGAGATTGCCAAAGAAACCTCCCAGGAGGTAGGAGAAGGCTGGAGTGAGGAAGCCTTCTCTTCTCCATGTTAGCATAGAAAGGAATCCAGAGGAGAGCAAAAGCTCAGTGAACAAAGACAAAGCTCTTTCTCTTTCCCCCCACGTTCCTGCCTCAACTATGTCAGTGTCTGTCAACAGAAATATCAGCAACTGCTTTTTTTTTGGTGTTGCATTATGGGTAGTGAAAACCTCATTGTCTTTCTGTACTTTCTATAGGAGTATAGGGAAAGATAACTCTGAACAGGCAGTTGGAGAGCAGAAAAGGCAAAGAATACAAAGAAATGTTTCCCTGGTCCCTGAATATAGCTGACAAGTCAAGGATAAAGCCAGATATACTGGATTCAACCTAAAAATATGTTGAAATTAATATAAGGTTTAATTAGCTGTCAGAATTAATGAATTATTAATTAGCCAAGCCAGAGCCACAGGGTAGAGAGTTTCTAATGTTCCTTCTTCTCCACTTAATATCCTATCTCCTCCCCCACAAACCCCACCAAGCTCTAAATAGAATGTAAGCTCACCAGGGTGAGACTATTCTATTTTCATTTTTGTACATCTAGCTTTTTAGCACAGGACTCTGTTCAGAGAAGGCACTTTATAAAATGTTTATGGAATTAAACTGTAGCAGGAATGAGGAAAAAACTTTATATAGGAAAGGTATCAGAAAGTTGCATGTAGCCTGGGTAAATGTGGTGTGGTTGAAAAGATAAAGCCTATAAGTAATAGAAAATACATGGTCATTTTTCGTTTAGAAAGCAATGAGGGTCCCATCTATTTCTTGGAACTATTCTAGGTTAAAAGTTAATTTAAAAATCACAGCATTGCCCAGATCTCTAGGAATGTCTGGTAGAGAGACGTCTGAACCACAATTAAAGAATATAAAATGTTATAACTTAAACTGGATTTTTTTCTTTGCTTTCTTTTTTTAAAAGTCTTTAACTGAACATTGACCACATCTTTGAAGTGGCTTAGGGGTCCGTAAGGAAATATCTCAATTCCATGACATTTGTCCAATTTTTCTGAAAGGCAATTGTTTTCCCAATAGTTTGAGGTCTACTAGGTAAAATTTATTTTTTTCTGTGCTTTTCATTTATTTTCCATTTCATTCATTCGACCCATTTCTCTCTTTTCCTCCTTTAATCATTGTATAGGTGCGCCATTACTAGGCCCTAACTGTCTAGAATATTAGAGATGGAAATAGTGTTAGAGGTCATAATGGGATAATTGAAACAATTTTGGACATGGAGTTAGAAGGCAACTTCGGATCTTGCCTTCTCTGCTTAATACCTGTGTAATGCTGGTGAGGTCAGTCAACTTAGGGGAGACTCAGTTTCCTCATTTGCAGAATAAGAGGTTTGGACTAAATTATCTCCAAGGTCACTTCTCTGTTGAAGCCTAGGCTTCTAATCCACTTTCTCATATAGTTAGTGGCAGAGTCTGCCTTAGAACCCAGGTCTCCTGACTCTTAGTTTAGTGACCCATTTTATTTTATGTCTTGATGACCCAAAGTGGGACTCTAACCAATGGCTATTTCTTTCTTTGAGATAACAAATTCTAAGAGCTTGGAAGTGGAGAATAACTTGGTGCACTCTATAAAGAACTGAAGTCTGGAAGTCTAAAACCCGGCTTCAGGCACCATCTGCAAGTCATTTACCCTCTCTTAGCCTTAAGTTTTCCTCTATCAAATACTAAGTGGATGATTTTTTTGAGCTGCCTCCTGGGTCTAGTATCTGTCTTGTTGGTGGTAAATTGTAGTTGGGGAGTATGTTATAGCGCCCCCCAAATCAACTCAACTTTCCTTAACAGTTAAGTTCATGACCAAAGAGTCATGCTAAGTATTTTTTCACACTTCCCATGAATTCTTTCCTAGCAAACAGGGATATAGATATTCTTGCTCTGCTTCCCAAGTGAAGGTGCTACCTTTTCCTACCTGAAAATCGGTCACCTCAAAATTCAGTTTATACAGGTCAGTGCCCCTGGAGAGCAAATGCAGAGTCAGGCTCAGAAATTGGGTAGAGTTTTCTTTAAACAGCTGCCTCAAAGTGCTGCCCTCCAGGGTACAAAGCACACCTGCACCTTTTGGATGAGGATAAGTTGAGAGCCTCTTGCAATCTCTAAGACAGGAGCCTCTAACTGTGCCAACTGTACTTCAGGGTTGTTTGCATTTCACCTGGAAAAAAGTATACTGCGATTTCAGAAAGGCGGCAACAGGAGATGAGGCCATGTGCAACCACGCAGACTGAGTATGTTAGAGGTACTCATGCCAAATATCTCATAGAATTCCATTTAATAAATTGCCAGCTGGCCCAGGTGATTGCATTTAGCTAGAAAAAGAGCATTTAGCAGATATATAGCTATTTTTCTGCAGTTGGTATTATTTGTAACATAATTCTCCAAATTAATTTTTGTATGAGAAAGTTTTATATAACAGTGAATTGAATTAAATTCAAACTAAGAAACACTGGAGACATTATGGAAAGGATTTTAGATTTGGTGTCAGAGGTCTTGGCTTTGAGTTCCAGTCCTTCCAGTTGTGACTTGAGCAATGTTGGGCAAGTCATACTTAGGAGCTATGTCGTTTAACCATAATCTGACTCAGTTTCCTCATTTATAAAATGAGATTAAGAGTATCACCTCTCTCACAGAGCCATTGTCAGGAAAATGTGAGATAATACCTGTAATTATTGTAATGTAATTGTATGTAATGTAATTATATGTAATGTTTTGTCAATCTTAGAGTAAATGCTGGTCATCATTATGGTATTATCTAGCCTCTCTGGGTCCCAGTTTCTCCCTCTGTACAATGATGGCTTTGGATAAGATTTTCCAGTTCTATTCTGTGATATATTCATTACCTATTATGCGTAATCTCAATTGCATCAGATGGATAAAAACATGTCTGTTGTTCTAATGACAAGCATCACTATCTGAATTTAGAAAAACAGGAATTTGACCAATATGGCCTAGTAGAAAAAGAGCTTGGGTTCAGAGTGAAATATCTACAGTACTTATTGCCTTTGTGATCTTAGGCAAGTCCCTTGCCTAATTGCTTTATCTGCAAAATGAAAATGTTGCACTAGTTAATTTCCAATATAGTTGAGGATAGAGGTAAAAACTGGGCAGAGTGGAAACTGGTGTAGTGGATAGAGAGTCAGAAAGACTTATGTTCCTGAGTTCAAATCTGGCCTTAGACACTTACTAGTTGTGTGATCATCTATATGTGGGCAAGTCACTTAACCCTATTTGCCTCAGTTTCCTCATCTATAAAATGAACTGGAGAAGGAAATGACAAACCACTTTAGTATCTTTACCAAGAAAACCCCAAGTAGGGTCATGAAGAGTGGGGCACAATTGAACAACCACAAATTAAATAATTAAAAAGTAAATTATAGCATAATAGCTGGTAGCATCATATGGTAAGTACTAAATGAGTTATATGCTGAAATGCTATAGGAGTTCTGAAGAGGGAGAAATCCCTGTAGTCCTAAGTGGAGAGGTGGAAGGTATGACTTTAGCATGGTTTGGAAGGAAGGTTTTCATTACAGAAGAAAGGAAAGGAAGTTATTTAGGGGGGAACTCTGTGAACAGGCTGCTGAGGTGGGGATGTACACTTTGTGTATAGGGGATAGTGAGTGACCAGTCTGACTTGATGAGAACACTAGAGTAGAGAAAGAGGAGACAATTGTTTAGAAATACTTTAGAGCCAGATTAGCGTAAATTTAATCTTAGTAGATTAAACACTTTCCATAAGAAGCACTTAAAGGATTTTTCTTGTGAGTGTGAAGCAAGGAGTCAGCATTTACTTGTTCAGCATCATAAATGGCTTTGTTCATTGGAAATTATTTCATTTTAAGTCTTTTTCTGATAAACATCGTGGATGTTTTGGGAAGTCATCTTCCCCAAATGAACTCCAACCCTTCAGAACTACCCAAACAAACTTTATGGGCATGTTTTTTTGAAGACTATATATTCATAGTATTGTGTACTTAAGAAAATTACCATTTTCCAGTCTTTTAAAAATATTCATTTTGAGATCTGAGAAGATGCTGCATACAAATGGAGCATTGTCTAGTCTGAGTTCTGTGTTGGCCTTACAAGTTGAACACCTCTTAAATCCCTCTGATGGAATCAACAGGCAAGTTCTTGTAAACCAGGAAAACACCATGACTATAATACACTAAGTGACTTTTCAACACTTGCACCGAACTGGAATTATGGCCCAGTGAATGACCGTTTTATTTTCCAAAAGTGACTTGAAAATTAAAGTTGGCTTAATAACAGGAATTTGTTATCTTTGCACAATTGAAATGCCAGCTTGAAATGTGCCAGAAACGCTATTCCTATGGATTTTTCACCAGACATTTCAGTTATTTGGCCACAAGAATAACCAGTTTTGATAATTAGGAGCATATCTTTAGATCTATGAATTGATGATCATTTGGTTCCAATGAATTCAAGCACTGACTTCATTTTACCTACTGCATTTATGTTTATGTATAGACATACTTTTCCTATTTTATAAGCCATCTATGCTTGCTTGGTTAAGTGTGATCGTTTCATCTCTCTGAGTCTCATGGGGGTGTAGACTAAACGATGATTAAAGACTCTTATAGAATTAACATTCTATAAAAAAAAATTCATACAAAGCTTTAGTTAGCTAGATATGTGGTAGTTTGCTGAAACTTCCCCAATAGCAGTAATATACATGTGTGTTCATACGTACTATTCTTACCCTTTGACAAACAACAAATCAATTTTCAATCCTCTTGAGCAGAACTATGTGAATGTTTTTACATTGACATGGATGGAAATTGTGGGCAGTAGCTACTTCTTTTGCTCTAACTTCTGCTAATTTTCATTCTTTTACCAAAAACTTTATGGTAGGTAACTTGAATAAATCCTTCTCTAAATTTATATGATTTAGCTGCAGATATTGTATGAGAATTCATTCAACAAACATTTATTAAATACCTATTCTACACATGGCTTTGTGTTAGGAGATTGGACAAAGCCTGTACCTGCTCTCTGTCTACTGAGAACCCTTATAATGAAACTCCCACCCCATTGTCTCCAATCCTAAGGCAGCTTTCTCACTGAGCTTACTTCTCTCCTGTGTTTCTTTTGAACAGCTAGTTTCTGATCTGGCCTCTTGCTGTCAAGAAGAAATTGATTTTTCTAGGTGAGTGTCTCAGGTAGGATCTAAACTCAGGTCTATCCACCACGCCATAATAAGCTTATTCTGGTTTCTTTTTTTCAAAGCTCATAGGCTTGGATATATCAGATGTGTCAATTGCCCGTGTATCTTACAAACCTAAAACAAAAGGGCTTGCTGACCAAAGTCTATTCTAGTTACTGTTGGTGTTCGGTTGTGTCCAACTCTTTGTGACCCTATGTGACCCCATCTAAGGTTTTCTTGGCAAAGATACAGGAGTGGCTTGTCATTTCTTTCTCCAGCTCATTTTGCAGGTGAGGAAACTGGGGAAAAAATAATTAAATGACTTGCCTCATGTCAAACAGCTAGTAAGTGTCTGAGGTCAGATCTGAACTCAGATAGATGAGTCTTCTTGATTCAGACCTGGCACTTTATCCACTAAGCCACCTAGCTGCCAGCTTTCTTCTAGTCTCTGCCACTAATCTTCCATATGTTTTGGGGAGAGTCACTTCCTCTCTCTAGGTCTAATAAAGAAGGAGGGAGTTGGATGAAAACAATAAATTTGGAGAGGGAAGTGACTTGAGTGATCATTTAGTCCTTATTTTCCAAATGAGAAAACTTAAGCCTAGAAAAGTTAAGGGACTTTCTCAAGGTTATACAAGAATTAAGTAGCATTTTTGTGTGTGCAACTATCTTTGAGATGGTTAAGAGAAACAGCATGGTAATACGACAGAAAAGGAAAATGACAAATGTTGGAGGGAATGTGGGAAAACGGAGACACTGATGCATGGTTGGTGGAGTGATCTGACCATTCAGGAGAGCAGTTTAGAACTATGCCCAAAGGGTTATAAAACTGCATACCATTGATTCAGTAATATCACTATTAGGTCTGAATTCCAAAGAATTAAAAAAAATGTTAAAAAGAAAAAGGACCCATTTGTATAAAAATGTTTATGGCAGCTCTTTTTGTTGTGGCCAAGAATGAGAAATTGAGGAAATATTCATCAACTGAGGAATGGCTGAACAAGATGTGGTATAAAATTGTGATTGGAATATTATAAACGATAAACAGGATGGTTTCAGAAAAATACGGGAAAGCATGAAATGATGCAACAGAACCAGAAGAACATTGTACACAGTAACAGCAGACTTACACAGTCATCAGCTGTGAAGCTTTTCTCAGCAATCCAGTGATCTAAGACAATCCCAAAGTACTCATGATGAAAAATTCTATCTGCCTCCAGAGAAAGAACTGAGAGCATCTGAACATAGACTGAAGTATACTATATTTCCCTTCTTTCCTTCCTTCTCTCCTTCCTTCCCTTCTTCCTTCCCTCCCTCCTTCCTTCTTTCTTTCCTTCCTTCCTTCCTTCCTTCCTTCCTTCCTTCCTTCCTTCCTTCCTTCCTTCCTTCCTTCCTTCCTTCCTTCCCTCCAAAATTTTAAAAAATGTAAAAAATTGTTTTTGCATATAATTGGGAAAAAATAAAATATTATTTAAAAAAAGAGAAAAACAAGATGAATGAGAGGAAGAACTACAGTTGTCCTGAAACACAGAGGGAAATAATAATTTCAAATCACTAGGGTTTCTGGCTAGGGACTTGACATGAACCAAAGAGATATTCATAATAATTAGAATCATAGCTCCCTAAAAAGCAAGCAAAAATCTACATAAATCCAGACTAAGTGGTGGGAGGAATTTTGGCAAGTAGAAGCCAGAAAAGCCCTTCCTAGTTAGTGACCCTTAGGCAACTTCTTTTTTCCAGTGTTCCTTTTGTGTAAAGTTAAGGAGCCTCCTCTTCCGAAACTTTCTCTCTTATACCTATCTCTCCAAAATTCAACAAGGGAAGTGGATAGAGTGGGCAGTATGGGTGGCTGGGGGACAGTCAAGAGTGAAATTCTGAAGACATAAAATGAACGGGTTCTAATTTCAGGGCTTAGCACCATTCCTGACACACAGTAGGCATCTAATAAATATATGTTAACTTGAATGACATGAGTTTTAATGAGGAAGAAGGGAAGAGGGAAGCAGTTCCTTTCCTTAGAACAAAGGACAATAACAAATTCACTTTTTCTATTTATAAGAAAATAGATAACATGAGGTTGTTTGGTGCTGCAAGCTGATACAGGGCTAGGTCTGGAATGCAAGCCCTGAGTTTAAATCTAGTCTCAGACACTTACTAGCTGTGTGACCCTAGGCAGGTCACTCAACTTCTGCCTGCCTAAATTTCTGCATCTGTAAATGGGGATAATAACACCATCTATCTCATAAGGTTTCAAAGACTAAATAAATTAATATTTGTAAAGCACTTTGAAAACCACAAAGTGCTATATAAATGCCAGCTATTATTGTTATTAATATAGGATCTAGTGGATTGAATGAGTAAAATGGAAGAATGCAGTAGGAGGTAAGGTTGGAGGTGGATCATGAGAGATTTGTATTTTAAGAAGATGTACAGGAGATGGAAGCAAGGACAAAGAATGTGACATTTGAATGAGGAATACAGAGAAAAGCAGAAATACACATGTTCTTAGAGAAACTGAGAGAAATTTACAATGACTGTTTTGGGACTTTCAAGATTATAACTGGAAAACTGAAGAATCTGTGTTTTGGGGTTCTACTTTCTTCTCACAGGGACAGTTGTACGTTGACTATTTGTGCACCTTGACTAAAGATGGATTTTTAATTTTTCAGCCTAAGTTAGAGCTTATGTGATTGGAGGAGAGCTCCGATGCTGGGAGCTGATTCAAGAAAACAAGATCATCAGCTACTTGAAGAGCTGACTGAGAAAAAAACTGTTTTTCTTGCTCTCTAGTGTCTTATAAAACTTGAGAGAGGGAAAATCTTTTAATTTCACCTATGTTTCCTTTTACTAAATAGCTAAAGAGGAGGAAGACCTTCCCAGCCCAGATAACTAATTAACTTTGTAGAAAACAGGCATAAGAGAACAGATTTTCACTTGAAAATGTTTAACATGACCTTAGTACCCAGGCAAGGGAGCCAGCTTGAAAAGTTCTGCAAATCCCAGGTTAAAAGCTACTATTTCCTAAAGGAACTTAACATGATTTCAGCAATCCTAGAATGGCAAAGAAATGTCTCTATCCAGCAGGGGAGAATGGGGAGACCCAGGAGAGGAACAATTTTCCCGGCAGGTAACATGGTACGGATTTTTATCAAAGGAGTTCAAGTAGATCGATGTCTGTGTTCCAAATTTGTGAGTTGCCCTGAGCACAACTAGCTTTCTGTAATTTGCTTCCCACTCTCCCTACAGATACTGTGTACATTGATGAGAAGGTATGACTTGTTTTATTGGTAGACTATTATGATTATATTTATTTTGGCTTCTGGGAGAGACCCTCAGGGTTTCTGGCCAGAATCAAGACAATTGTTAATTACGCTCACTCTGAGCCATTACCAAATAAAGACCAACAGAGGCTTGGGCTAGGACTGATTACTGGCCAATCAGGAAAAGCTAGAGTGATTTGGGTTTAAGGCATACTTGAGTAGTTCTATTTGAATCCCAATGGGCCTCACAAAAGCTTAGTTCTTCCAGAGCTCTATTTCAAAAAATCCACTTTCCTTTGGGCAAAGCGAGCACCCACATATAAATACATGATTCCCATGTGGACAAAAGAAGAAAGAAAAGAAGGAAGAAATGAATGAAGGTAGGAAGGAGCATTGACTGTTAAAACTGGCCAGTTGGGTCTTCAGTGGGGTAGCTCCTACTACTCACAGATTGTTGTCTGTCCTTCATTCTCTAAGAGGACCCATGGTGTCAGGAAGGTGATGTTTTGATTTGCAAGTAAATTGAATTTAAGGATTTAACTGCCTAGATCATTATCCTAAGGCACTAATGGTTGTGATGAATGGGGAAAATCATGAAGAATGAGAGAAATATCTCAGATAGTTGAATCGCAAGTCTCCATTACTTTTCTGATTTGATAATTTTTATGGAGGGCATTTCATTTTATTTATTTTATTTATTTCATTTTATTTATGTGTTGCTTCTGACATATGGAGGGCATTTCATTTTATTTATGTGTTGCTTCTGACATATACTAACTTTAGGCTCCTGGCCAGATATCTTAAACCCTTAGTAGTGTTCTAGGCTGTTCTCTAAGGCTGTATCTTGTGTGAAAGCCATCCTTCATTGGTAAAAGAAAATTCTTATGTGGAACTACCTGCATCAATAAAAATGACAATAATGATGATGAAAATAATAGCTAATATTTAGTATTTTAAGGTTTACAAGGAGCTTTGTGTTATCTCATTTGATTCTCACAATAACTGTGTGGAGTAGGTACTTTTTCACTTTTGCTGCACAGGTAAATAGATCCAGGAAGCATGGAAGCCCTTGTCACAGACCAAGAAGGAGAGTCCCTTGAGAAGCAGAAAGGTAGAACTCTTTACATAGCAACTGTAAAGTGTGCCAGCCAAGGGACTCATAGTGCCCCTGCCTGGAAGAAGCTGTATAGATGTTATCTAGTAGCTGTATTTGTCTTCTAGGTGGGACAAGAGCAGACCCTGACCTATAAAGAAGCAGTAATCAACACTTAAATAGGACTTCTAATATTGAGACCAGAACAGTGATGTACCAAACAGAATAGTGATGTTCCTTCAATTCTGAGGCTCATCTCAAAGATTAGGAGCCATATGGAATGTTTTCATGGAAATCCTCGCATGGTCCTAAGGTTTTTAACCTAGCATACCTGCATCTTCATCAAATTAACAAAAGACCCATAGTTAGAAAGGACATCTAATATTTAGAAAACAGAATTAAGGTCAAGAAATATCTCAGTAGGCTACAATGATAGATTGAATCTTTGACATTTCAATTGATAAAATATTATGAAATTTAAAAGGATATATGAAAAATTCAATACAGGTTCACAATGTTAATAATATAAGGAGATATAGATAGGGGAGATGTAGTTTTATTACATGGAGCTCACATGAAAGTGATACTAGTTCCCTGGAAACTTACTATGAATGAACAGTATAACTTTGTGACCAATAGAGCGAAGGCAATCCAACTGTAGTAATAGAAATTAGTACCCAAAACCTGGAAAGACTTATATGAACTAATGATGCTGAGCAAAGTGAGCAGAACTAGTAGAACACTGCACACAACAGCAGCCACATTGTGCGATGACTGACTTTGATAGACTTAACTCTTCTCAGTAATGCAAGGACTTAAGACAAACAAAAGATGCATGATGGAAAACGCCATCTACATCCAGAGCAAGAACTATGAAATCTGCATGCAGATGGAAGCAGACTATTTGCTCTCCTTTTCTTTCGTTATTTTGTTTTATTTCTTCTTTCCCAAGGTTCCTCCCATTAATTCTAATTCTTCTTTACATCATGACTAACGTGAAAATATGTTTAATATGAATGTATAAATAGAACCTATACCAGATTGCATGCTGTCTTGGGGAAGGGGGAGGAGAGGAAGGAGGAGAACAATTTTAAATTCAAAATCTTATGAAAGTGAATGTTGAAAACTAAAAATAAATTATATATATTATATATTTATAAGAGAAATTGATATTCAGAATGAAGGAGGTCATAGTCCTGCTAGACTCTAGACCACATTTGGAATATCATATCCAGTCTGTGTTTTAGAAAGGGCAGCGATAAATTAAAATGCATCTAAACTAGGATGATGAAAGGGACTCAAACCCAGAGCTGAAGGAACCAGTGACAGTTGGCCTGGAGAAAGGAAGACTTCAGGTGGGGCAAAAACACCATCTTAAGTATTGAAAGGGCTAGCATGTTGAATACTAATAATATTGGAGACATTTCTGTAGTATTTGTTCAGCTGTTTTCAGTTGTGTCTGACTCTCCATGACCCCATTTGGGGTTTTCTTGGCAGAGATACTGGAGTGGTTTTCCATTTCCTTCTCTAGCTCATTTGACAGATGAGGAAACCAAGGCAAACAGGGTTAAGTGACTTGTTCAGGGTCACATAGCTAGTTAAGTATCTGAGGTCTGATCTGAATCCAGAAAGATGAGTCTTTCTGTCTCCAGGCCTGGTACCCCACTCACTATGCCACCTAGCTGCCTCTATGTAGTACTTAGAAGTTTACAAAGCTCTTAATATATGTGATTTTGTGAAAAATGAGGATTTTAACTTATTTAATTGATCTCAGAGGGAAGAGCTAGAAACAATGAATGGAAGTTGTATAGAAACTATTTTTGGCTCAATATGAGAAAAGCCCTTTCAAACAACTACAGTTTTCCAGAAGATGAACGAATGGTTTAGGAAGTAGTGATTTCTCCATGACTAAACCACTGATTAAGTATGAGTACTAGAGTAATTACCTTGGGCAAGTCACTCAACCATTCTGTCTCTCCCTCTATTTATCTGTAAAATGGGGATAATAACAACACCTAACTCAAGAGTTGTTTTGAAGATGAAATTAGATAACGTATGAAAGTGCTTCTTAAGCCTTAAAGTACTATATAAATGCTAGTTATTATTAACTATTTTACTTTAAAAGAAATTTCTCATCAGCTATGAATTGCCCCAGAGGGTCTTTTAGGTCTCTTCCATCTCTAGGATTCTCCATTCAAAATCAGTTTTATGATTGGAAAGTGGTAAATGTACTGATGTTTCAAAAAAGTAAAGCTATTGGGGTGCCCAGATGTAAATTGGGAAGCTTGACTTGGATCCCTGGCAAAATTCTAGAACCAATGTCAAAGTGAGCATTTGTGGTTTGTGAGCATTTAGAAAAGGAAGTCGTTGTCACCAAGAAGCAGAGTGGAGTCTTTATGAATAAACCATGTCAAACTAAGCTCATTTGCTTTTTTGGCATGGATGGTAGATTGGTAGATCAAAGGAATATGTAGATTTCAGCAAAGCATTCCACTGTTTCCCTTAGGATATCCTCGTGGAAGAGATGATGAGATGTGGGCTTACAGTTAGGTGATTTTGGAAATGGTCAAAAGCACTCATTAATAGACTGATTTGATTATTGACAGATCTCTAGTTGTATGTTTCTGGAATCAGTCTTTGTCCCATGCCATTCTGCAATTTCGTCAATGACTGAAATAAACATAAAAATGTCATGCTTATCAAAATTATAGATGAAACATAAAGCTAGAGGACCCAGGTTTGAGTCCTGTTGCCAACTGCTTATGTGATCTAAGAAAATTCGCCGAGTATCTTTGGGCATCACTTTACTGATCTGTGAACCTATTTTCAGTTTTAGATCCTATGAATGAACAAGGTGGAGAAGAAGAGATAAGTTGGATTAAGTAATCGGGATTCTAAAAGATCTTAATTTACTAGAAAGATGAGCAAGATATCACAAAATGAAATTTATAGGAATTTAGTGAAGTCTAAAAACATAAATTAAAGAGGTGTAGAATGGAGGAGAGATGGCTAGCCATGAACTCATGTGGAAAAGAATTGATGGGTTTTAGTACATTAAAACTTGGATGTGATAAATAGTATGATCTCAGTTAAAAAGGGCAACAAGATGGTTAGGACTTTAATACTTCAAGGATACATGATTTCATTGCTATTGTCAACATCAGCATCATTTTCACCGTTGTCATTATCATTATCACCAGTTATCACACACTCCAACCTCTCCAATTAATTACCTCTAAGAATTGTGACTGAAAAACTCATTATCTGGTGATGAGTTTCTCCAAACTTACCCATCTGAGTCCTCAGAAAACAAGTTTAACATTTTTTTTGGTAGATTCTATATTTGAAGTATTTCCAAGTTTGTAGACACTCTGAAAGTACTTATCCTGGTGTCATTAACTCAAAGATCCCATGATCACCTTCATGACACAATGTGATTTCAGCTTGAGTAGAGGCATAGTGTGAAGTGAGAGGTAATTGTACCACTTTACCTTGCCCTAATCAGTCCATATTGTACTACTGTATCCATTCTAGGCATACTATTTTAGGAAGGACAATGATAAACTAAAGCCTGTCCAAACAAAGGTAACAGAGATGGCACAGTGTTTAAGATGTAGCCAGGGCATGGCCCCTTTGATGAGGTGAAGAAAAACAAAGACAACAGGCTGGATGGGAAACAGCAACAGTTACTATTGATTATCACTGTAAAGCTAGAGGGGTCCAGGCACCCTTGGCAGGGGCCCCTTGGAGTCCCAGACAACCCTAGACAACTCTCTAAGACCAGAAGAGGAAGACAAGATTTGCACTGACAGAAGAGCTCCTCACTGGGAGCTTCTTCTATCAATGAAATCACAGGTCAGGGAAGAAAGAAAAACAGGCAGGCAAACATGCAAGAATTGAAAAAAAGGAAGGAAGGAAGGAAGGAAGGAAGGAAGGAAGGAAGGAAGGAAGGAAGGAAGGAAGGAAGGAAGGAAGGAAAAAAGACAGTGAGGGAGAAAAGAAAAAGAGAATAGAGAAAAGGAGAGAGAAAGGAAGGGAAGCAAATAGGAAGGAAGGGAGGAAGGAAGAGAGAGAAAAAGGAGAGAAGGAAAGAAAAAAGGAGTGAAGGAAGAGAGAGAGGAAGTGATAGAAAAAGGAAGGAAGGAAACAGAGAAGAAATGAAGGGACAGAGAATTTTTTTTTGAAAAAATGCCAGTGTCCTGGCATTCCAGGTTAAGTTTTGAAGCTAGCACAATGTCTAGATCCTAAGGAGCAAAGGATGAATTTCTGGACACAGACCAGAGGAAACTCAGAAAAGGACTCATATGGCAGTCATGCCATTTCTGAACCTGAACTTGGTGGCAGCAACAATACATAGGGACTGGGTTTTAATGAGCTTATGATCCTCTTGCCTCCCCAAGATTGAGGTGCTATAGGGGAAGGCACATTTAATATCACTTTGTAAAAGCTAATTAATGTTAACTGTTTGGGGTGCTAGCCATTGACTTATAACAATAGAGGGGATACTGTCCCCTCTGAGTGGGGGCTCAAGCCAATGGCAGTAGAGAAGAGACAGAAGAAAGAAAGGAAATGCAAGTCCATGTTCATTACAACATATACCATTTTAAGAGACCTTCCATTACAAGAGTCTTCAGGTTGATCCCAATGCTTCTTATCATTCCAATCTATGCTCTCTGCTACTACCAGAATAATATTACTAAGTTGCTGATTTAATCATTTTTCATCTTTTCTCAAAAACCTGGATTGTTCCCTATTGCTTAAAGGACAAAGTTCATGCTGCTTAGCACAGCATTTAAGGTCTTCCATCTTTTATTTAACAACCCATCTTTACAACCTTATTCTTTACATATTTCCCAATGTAAACCTTTTGCTTCACCAGGACAAACCCAAACTCTCCATTAGGTTGCACACTCATGCATTCTCTCAATTTTGGCTTATGCTTTCTCCATACCACGCCCTAGTGTGACTAGGTTTCGCTATCTCCTATTATATTTCTGTATCCTTTCTTCATCTTTAATATTGCCTCCACTTAAAGATCCCCTTCAAGCCCCACCTACTCTACAAAATTTCTCCAGCAAAACATTCCAGTGCATATTCAATCCCCCTCGTCTGAAATTCAATTGTACATTTTGTTTGCAGTGCACATTTTAGTACTAAATTCCATATTATTTCTATTATTAATGTGCAAAATTCTGTGCAAATTATAATGTGCAAAATTAATGTGCAGAATTTATATAATGCTTTAAGGTTTTTCAAAGCATTTTATAAATATTACCTCATTTTATACTCACAAATAGCTGTGGGAAGTAATTGCTATTTTACAGATGAGAAAATTAAGATAGACAGAGGTTAATGATTTACCCACAGTCACACAGCTAGTAAGTGAGGCTGGATTTATACTCATGTCTTCCTAACTCTAGATCCAGTGCTCTACTCATTGCACCACCTTGACTATTAAGTATCTTAGGATAGAGATTCAATAATATTTACTTGAAATAGACATCTCTAGACACCAAACATGGTAAACCAGTATTGTCAAACTCAAATAGAAGCAGGAACCATTGAACCATATGTAAGAATCCTGAAGGTTGCGTATTGTTTTAGTTTTCAAATGTAATGCTCTCTATGTTTTATTGTATTTTTATTTATTTTGTTAAATATTTCCCAGTTACATTTTAATCTGGTTTGGACTGCCCTGATGTATTTTATACTTCTGCAAAAAACCATCAATAAAATACTTGAAAGACACTACTACGGCTGCTACTACTACTACTACTACTACTACTACTACTATATGACATTTATATATCACTCAGGGGTTTGCAAAAGTACTTTTCATATATATATATATATATATATATATATATATATATATATATATATATATATATTTCCTTATATGACCCACATAACAGCTCTGTAAGGTAAATTGTATGATCATTATTATCTTGATTTTGTTTTTTTAAAGATGAGGCAACTGAGGCTAAATTAGGTTAATTGACTTGTCCATTGTCACACCATTGGAAAAGTCTAGGTTAGATTCAAAACCCTAGTCATCTTGAATCCAAGTCCATAAAGCTACCAAAATTTAGCCATAGTTAAATGAATGAACACTTGAAGATTTTAGGGCAGATGGTAATATAATAGTAGTGATAATAAATAATAGCATTCATATAGCACTTTCTATCTGATTTGATCCTCACAATAACCCTGGGATATAGGCTCCATTATTGTGCTAATTTTTATAGATGAAGAAATAGAGCATGCAAAAGGTGAAATGACTCAACCCAGGGTGGCACAGCTAGAAAGTGTCTGAGGAGGGCTTTAAACTCATCCATATGTTAAAATTAGAAAACCCAAGACTCCATGGGAGTTATGATTTATCCATATTCACAGATTTTGTTAGAGAGAAAAATGAGAAAATAAATTCTCTTCAGCTTTCTGGGCCAATGCTCTTTCTAGGAACAGTTTGGGCTTATCTAGGCTATGCCTTTGTGTCTAACGTTGCACAATTTGCTCTCTTGTTTTATTTTTGCCAGACATGAACATCCAGGACATTAACCACCATCATTGCCTGGAAATTCTAAAATTATGGTGTCCATTTCTCATTCCACAGAACTGTTCTGAGATGCTAATTGCAATTGGTCTGGAGAATCCTCTATGTTTACATTTGCATTGTTTCTTTAAAAAATCAAATATGTGAAGTTTTTTCTAATAACACAAATTCTAAAGATAACATTAATTTCTAGGAAATTATGTGATATTCAACACAGATTTTCAAATATAAGTGATGACTTTATGAGATAAATTTCTTAGATGTAATTATTATTTTCCAGAAATCTACTCTAATTTTCTCTTTTAAAAATTATTTCCAAAGCTACTAGGAACATTGAGATCTTTGGATTTTGGAGTAAATAGGACCTTTATTAGAATTTGGAAGAGGAAACACGCTTCAGTGGCAGAAATGAGACAGACAATTGAAAACAATTCATTGTGCATCAAAGAGTTTTATTAAAAGATATTGATTTAGTGTGATATATAGTTGACAAATAAAGTCAACCCTCAAATATAATCTTGAACTAATTCAAAACAAATATAAATCTAAACAATAGACATATGTGATTATGTTATCTTGTTGGAACTGGGAGATTTTAAAAAAGACAAGTAGATATTAGTAAATCTTTTACTTATGTTCAGAATAACTAACAGTATACAGAGGTCACAAAAGAAAACAATTAAAAAAAAGTTATAAATTCCCACTTACACATCTTATTAAGATTTTCCCCATAAATCCAATGGAAGAATAGACTTTGTCTTTGGAACTAATAACAAAAGAACTAACTCGGTTCCCCTTATTTTAATGCCAAGTCTTAGTAATTCTTGGAATAATGTGTCTGGCAATGCCGTTGGGTAGGAGGAAACTGATCCACATATTTTTCTCACTAGAAGTTGAGTAAGATTTCATTTTAGACTCTTCATCATAAACGTTAGTATGGTTAGTTTTTCCTTTACCTCTTGGGGTCTTTCAACCTAAAACATCCTTTTGTCCTTCTGGATCTCTTCATCAACTGTTGAGTTCTTTCTTCGGCCTCCATTTTGGGGAAAGGCGGCCATCTTTTATGCTCCCCCCTCCCAGCCCTGTTTCTGACTCTTTGAACTTAACCATTATGACCATCCTCTCCTTTTCTCCTCTGCCTCCTCCCCACTCCATCCTCCTCCAAATTCCTTTTGTGTATTTATTATCTTCCTTGAAGAGAATGTTAACTCCTTGAGAGTTTGGGACTGTTTTAATTTTTTTTCCTTTTATTTTTATCCCCCAATGCTTAGCTCAGTTCCTGGCATACAGTTAGCATTTAATAAATCTTATTGCCTAACTTGATTATGCCCTGGGTTTCTTGTTATCACTAGAACCCAGAACATCTGGCTCCTGGGTAGAGACCCCATCTTAAGTATATAGCATAATTTACTCAGTGCCTCTACTATGATATAGTCAGAGGTAAATTATAACCCAGTTGTCCTGACTCAGCATTATGGTTAGAATATATGATTAGAATAGCACCTCAGTATATGGGGGTATTCTTATTTCTTCAGTTTCATTTGTACATTTTGTACTTCAGTGATATTGTGGGGATGTAGCCTGAGATAAAGAGATTACCTCTTCAGTCTTAAAAACTTAGTTTCAGATCTAACCCAGAAAGTATAAAGATGATCTCTCCCATCAGAATTTCCAAGGAGGTAATAAGGATATAACATAATAGGTGATTGCAACAAAATGTCCAACCAATTGATCAGAACTATATTTTATTGTTAAATGACCTAAAATTAAACTTCCTTTCTCCTCTTTTCTTCCCCACCATTTTCCCCTACTAATACCACATAAAGAAATAATGCTTTGCCCATAGTAGGTGCCTAATAAGTGTTTTTTGAATGAATGAATGATATTGTAGAGAGACAACTGGATTTAGAAACAGAACACTTGGGCTGCCTACTTGCTATGTGACCTTGAGCAAATCTGGGCCTCAGTTTCCTTATCTTATAAATGAGTGAGTTGAGCCAGTTATTATCTCAGGTTCCTTCTCATTTTACATTTAGGATAACACTTTCTTTTCCCAAGTAGCCAGAGTAACCCTATGTAGGTGAAAAAGAGTACAGAATATCATGGAAACACTTATTTTCCTTTATAGTATGGAGTGGCGCATAAAGATCTGGCCTTAGAGCCAGGAGGGATTGAGTTCAAGTTTTACCCCTGACCTCTAAGAGTTGTATAATCAGCAAGTCATGTGCTCGGGCAAATTTCTACGACAGCAGATTGTAGAGAACTTACTGACCGGCCACGGTAGAGGTAGATTCTGATGAAATCACAGGCCCATTCTCTAGTCTTATCTCTAACTGTAAAAAGCTGAAAAAAAAAGCACCAGATTTTAGGAAACATTGCTTAAGAAAATTACAGGTTATGGGAGAGTGGTTGTTAACATTATTGTACAAAAGGTCACATAGTATTTTAATGGTGAATTGCTCATAGTTGACAAGTTTGGAAAGGTTGAAAGCCTCTATATAGAAGTCAGGTTATTATAGATTATATTTCCAGTTTATCAGCATGAGGAAAAGTGGTTTGCATTGTTGAATTTTTTTATGAACTGTGATGAATGTTGGTGAAAAGGTCACAAAATCATGCAGGAGTCATGGGGTGAATACCTGTCAAATCTGTTGAAGGTCAATAGATAAAACACTAAGCTTCAACTCAGTTTTAATGGATCACTTGGCCAACAATTGGTGCTTATTTATTGGTCACTGACACAGTGACTGTCTCCGTGGAATCTCCCTTGATCCATCCCCAGACTGAAACTGATCACTCCTTCCTGCATTTTTCTTAGATCTCTTTGTGTGTATTTCTCCTTTACCCCTATCATTATCTATACTGTTGACTTCCATTCAATATCACCCAATTACATTGGGCCTTCTTTGAGAGAATGTCATTCTCCATCATGATTTAATGAGTAAAGCACTTGATTTAGGAACATCTCAACAAAACATTGCCTTGGTAAGAAGAAATTCACATTCGACAGACTTTTCCTGTTACTTTCACTTTCAAATCTGCTATCTTCTCCTGGTTACCATGCTAACAAATGGCACCCAACTATTCCTTTCATGACTGTGACACCTCAGATGGAATATGTATGAAAGAAGTCATGGAATTCAGTTAAATGTAATAAGCATTTATTATGTTCCAACTCAGTGCAAAGTATTGTGGCAAGCCCAGGAGATACAAAAGCAAATACCCTAGACATGCACACAGGTAGGGAAATGGAGAGTAGTGACACTTTCAACTTGGCACCCCAAATCTCCTTGTTTCTGGAGGTCTGTCTTGTCCACAGTTTCTTCTTCCTATTTCTATGAATTGTGGGAACTAGGTCAAGAGAGTGGATGAATGATGTGCTGAGCTTTCATTTTCTTCACAAAGAAATACCCATAGTACTTTGTATAAAAATCATAAACAACCCAAGGCAGGACAGGGATCCTTCTCAAATCCTTATTCATTGAACTAATGTCCCACCTTCTTTTCATACCTTGCATTATATTTTTCTTATGCAATCATGTGCCATGTGATACCAGTCAGAACTTGACCCATGGGGTGTTGAAGAGATACTTTCATGGGGGGTTTGTGGCAATTCAGCTGTTTCTGACTCTTCACCACCCTATTTTGGGGTTCTCTTGGGGAAGATACTGGAGAGGTTTGTCGTTTCCTTCTCCAGCTCATTTTACAGATGAGAAAACTGAGGTAAATAGGTTTAAGTGAATTGCACAGGGTCACACAGCTAGCAAGTGTTTGAAAACAGATTTGTATTTGTGAAGAGGAGTCTTTCTTATTCCAAACCTAGAGCTCTGTCCACTGTACCACCTAGTTCCCCTTCATGGGGTAACTCCCACCTTTTCTTCTAAGTAAATCCCAGCAGAGGGGTGAAGGCTTTACTGAGGATGGGAGGGAACAAATATTTATTAAGCAACTACTATGTGCCAGAAACAATATTAAGCACTTTATAAATATCTCATTAGAAGCAAAGAGCTACTCTTTGACCTTGGCAAATGGAAGTTCCCCGCCAATATTCTGGGAGCTATACAATTTAGGTGGCTTGCCTCCGCCTGCCTGGCTATTCCCTCCCTGTATGAATGGCCTTTCAAAGCTCTTTGCATCCTAGCTTTCCCTTCTTCTTATACCTCACTCCCCGGCATGTACTCTTTGATCCAGTAATGTCATCTTCTTGCTGTTCCACAAACAAGATACTCCACCTTTGGGCTCTGGATGTTGTATCTGGCTCTCCCCCAATTCCTCTTTCCTTATCTCTTCCTACCAAATTCTCTGGCTTCCTTTTTGTTGGCCAGGCAGCTAGTTCTGTCCAACTCTTCATGACCCCATGAATCATTCCATTACACCAGTACTCTTTCAATACCAATACATGTTGTTTACTTGGCAAAGATATTGGAGTGGTTTGTCATTCTCCTTCTCTAGTGGATTAAGACAAACAGAGATTGAGTGACCTGACCAAGGTCACACAGCTAGTAATGATCACCAAATCACTTAAGTTCTCAATGCTCTGGCAAATTTCTATGACAGCAGACTGTAGAAAACTTGCTGAGGTCACATTTGAACTCAGGTCTTCCTAACTCCAGGCTCAGTGCTGTATCCACTGAACCATCTAACTGCTTTCTTTAAGTCCCCACTTAAAATCCCACGTTCTGCAGGAAGCCTTTCCAAACTCCTATTAATCCCCCTGTTAATTATTTCCTATTTATACTATCTATAGCTCACTTGTATATATTTTCTACTTCTTGTCTCTCCCATTGTATTTGAGCTTCTTGAAAGAGGGGACTGGCTTTTGCCTCTTTTTGTACTTCTAGCACTTGGCACAGTGTCTAACACATATTAGGAGTTTAATACATGTTTATTGACTGCTTGAATGAACCTAGTGGAAGAGAATGCTATTGTCCTGGGAGAAAGTATATAGTCCTTATACCTAAGAGGGCACTTTCTCACATATAAAGAAAGAAAGAAAATAAAGCCCAGTTCACTCAAGTGGGCATCCTAGTAGGGCCAGATGAAATGCTTTACCACCATTTTAGGGTCAGTGATAGACTGTCCAGTGCTGCCCAAGGAGCAAGCATTCTGTGATTATGCCAGGTGGATGAGAGGGTGAAGTGGGCTAACAGTATGTAGTACTTTGCTGTTAATTCTGTTAAGAGTCATTGAGAGAATCATATGTATCTGACAATTACCTGTAATGATGTGCTATGAAATGGAAAATGGTGAGGGGGCCATTTAAAGAATCATGTCCTGATAATGTTCTTTCAGCGGATCATGTTTCCGTATAATAACATACAGGAACAAGAAGAACAACTGCTCATGGGAAGGGCTTTGAAAATGGAAAATAATCTGAGATTTCCTTTGAAGTAACTTGCAGTTTGGCATTTGGAGCCATTCCATGGGGGCATGGAAGTTCAACTTCACAATCACTTCTGCAACTAAAGCTGATGGAATCTAGTAGAGAGCAAGATGACCTTGAACAAATAAGTTTAATAAACTCCCTGGGCCTCAGTTTCTTCATCTGTAAAATTAGGGGAGTAGGGCAAGATGTCCTCTGGGATCCCTTCCAATTCTGTCAATGATCCTGTGACTAAATAATGCAGTGACCTCATCTGGAAGTGTATGTGACATTCCATACCTGTAGTTCCCCACCTGTGAAGAACTTTTAAACATTAACTCACAATCACTTTGTTAGTCTTAGAGGTAATGAGGGTAGAAGTGTGTTAGCTTCATCTTTACCTCCATTACCAAACGTACACCCTTTTGCTTACTGTTTATTTTTTTCTACCTCTCAGATTCATTGAAGGAAAAGAGAATAAGCATTTATTATGTGCCTTTATCTTATTTGGTCCTCACAACAGCCCTATAAAAGATAGGAAGTAGGTATTGTTTCTATTTTCAATGGAAACCAAGTTCCAAACCCCTTTGGTATAGGACACTCTCTGTGTTGGTAGAAATCAATGCCCTGAGTCTGCATGAGGTGACAGCTTTGGTGAGAATGGGAGAGAGGGGAGCTCACATCTCTTTAGTTTCTTCAGACTTTTCAGGCTTTCTGGGAATTTGTTGTTCAGGTTTAGGGGTGTTGGGAACCTGATATAGTGACATGTGGGTTCTACCTGAATGAATTCAACCCAAACCTTCTTTCAGCCAAAGAAAAACAAAATTCATTAAAACACTGTTCAAGGTAGGGTGATTTTAAAAATCCTCCATATTGGTCAGACTCTTAAGGAACATAAGGATTAGTTAGATTCTAGGAATCTGAACACTTTCATGGAAGCTTCTGGGAGTGGCTAAGTGATTCAGGGTGACTGGAGGCAGGGTCTAGGGAGAACCTTGATAGGAATAGCCAGTAGTTTGGGGTGACTGTGGTAACAGAGAAGGTCCGGGAACATCAGGAAGCAGGTCTCGATAGGATCAAGGAGTGGAGGTCTAGGGTAGAACCAGGTGCAGATAATGAAAGACCTGTGGACTGGGATGGCTCGATGCCTCAGGAGAGTAACGAGCAAGGCAAAGTCAGGTGAGATGATTGTCGAAATGCCTCCTGCAAACGCCAGATCAAGCGGGAATATTCAAGGCGAGTTCAAGGGGATTTCCAGAACCTGTGCCCATCACTATGGCCTCCAGAGCTGAGGGGGAAGATACATAGGATTCCAACCCCTTTTCAGGGCCTTGGAGGGAGAAAGATTTTTGGAAGAAACCAACCTGAGAGGAGCTGGGAATCTCCACTATTTCCCTATCCTCAGCTTGCTACCCCAGAAATTTCAGGGAAATTTCCCCTTAGGTGGGATCTGACACTCTCCTGGTTTAGCTGACTTACCTCACTCCCAGTGGGAGAGCTCCTTTACCCTGTGTTTTCTGGAATTCTCAATGGCTTTGGTTTGTTATCATTTTGGATAAATGAATTTCTTCACTACTTGTTTTGTTTGTGTTCCCTGTGGAACTGGCATTTGGTGGGAAGTCAAGTCTTGGATATAGAACTAGGGGTTCTCTTTTCTCCATTAATAAAGAACCAGGAGTTTAGCTTGAATCTAAAAGCTATATCCACTATATTAACAATTTTTAAGGGGAGCAGATATAAAATTCTAGCCTGACACCCTTTCTCTGAGGAAAAAAAGATTGGCCAGTCTCTGGGCCCCAACCTTCTTTATTCCCCTCCAGGTAGAAACTTTCAGAAAAAAAGAGCACTGTTGGTGAACCTGTAAAATGCTGTACTTGTAAAATAGTTCTAGGAGTTAGCCTTTATCATGAATAGATGGATGATATACTTTTATAGAAGGCTAGATATGTTAAAACAAAAAGAAATGATATTATTTTGGGAATAATGTTCTTTATTATTTTTAATCAGCAAGATGAAGTCAAACGCTTGTAACTAGTAACCTAATCTTGTCCAAGATCTTTAACCTAATTATCCTCTTAGTAGTTTAAATCTGTTCTTAAAACAATATATTATGCCAGGTAGTTTTATACTGTTCTTAAATATCACTCAAAAATATTTTTCCATCTCCTGAAACTTGATCAAGTATATTGTAAAAAGCCTCTGCCTCCCTTTCCTCCTAGAAATTTAAATAGAAGTTATAGAGAGTGTTTCCTCTCTTTGTTTAGCTGCTGTAATTGTGTGCTGAAATGCCACAGACCATAGCATTTACTAAATCAGGCCTCAGAATTATCCCTAGTTAGCAGGTACTCCATTTTCTCCATAATTTACCAATGCCTATAAATATGGTTTCCACAGTTAATAGGTGACCATTTACTGAGCTGAACCACTGTCTCTCTCTAGTACAACAGAGTAACAAGAGACACTTTATACTATATGAAGAAAAGTCCCTCCCCTCCCACCTCCCTAAATTATAAGGTTTTCCTGATCCTTTTTCAGAGTCGATGGGAGAGAATTAACATGCTGGAGCAATGCTGGGAAACTTTACACGGTGTCTTCTGGTCCAAAAACATAAATAGGGTGTAAATAACCCAGTGTGTACATGGATACAGCCAAACCCCATGTGAGGTTGCATAATTATACTACAGCCTTGCCAGCTTTCTAAATACAAAGTGGAGCAATTTTGAAAAACACAGGCCATGTCCATGCGCCATAGATGACCTTAATGGCAGAGCTGGTTTGCTCATTTTCAGCCATCTTCATGGTCAGTTCTAATTCCCATAGCCACAAACATTTTGTAGTGAGTCTCACATTCAGATCACAAAGCTATGATCAGTTTATGGAGATCTGATGATGTTGGTAGATAATATGTTATAAAGAAATTTCAAAGTATCTACAGATATTCTTTGGAGACTAGGCTTTGTACAGTAAACCTGGAGTAATTAGAATACTCTGAGAATGAGATTTTTCTGGTTAATTTCAATTTCTGGTTAAGTAATATTTGTTAAAGAAATCAATTGTAGAAATCCAATGACAGAAATCAATAGCACATCAATAGATACCCCAACAAGCATCGATGAAGTATTTTTAATGTGACAGGTAAGGTGCTAATTGCTTGAGATACAAAGAAAAAACCAAAAATAGTCCTGGTCCTGAAGGATTATCTTACATTCAATGGAGGAAATATATAAAGAAATCAGTACATAAGAGATTAATATAAGTATATACAAGTAACCAAAGAAGGAAGGATCTATCAACTAAAGGGATGAGGTGGCTTGAACTCAATCTTAAAGGAATCCAGGGATTTTAAAAAGTGGAGGTTAAGAGGAAGAGAATTCCACGTATAAGGAATAACCAACGTAAAGGCAAAGATGGGAGATGAGTGTCATATGTAAATAATGGCAAATAGACCAGTATAGAATAGGCATAGAGTTTGTGAAGTATAATGTGTTACAGAGACTGGAAAGATAGAGAGGCTAGAGCGTGAAGACATTTGACTAGGTAGCAGTGCAAAAAATTCATTCATTTATTCAGCAACTCTTATTAAGTACTTGTTATGGACATTTCTTAAGTACTGATGGTGAATGAATGCAGAGTAGTGGATGGAATGTTGGAGTCAGGGGTTCAAATCTTTACCCAGGTTTACCTGGGTTCAAATCTTGCCCCTGATTCTTACTGTCCAGACTCATTCTGAGCCTCAGGCAACTCTCTAAAACCATCTGCTAAGTTATAGATATGTTGAATTCTGCACCATTGGAAGTAGTTCCTTCACCAACAAAATAATATATCCTTGACTTATTGAATCACGTGCAAAGCATTATGTCATATTAAGCACTGAGAAAGAAAAAATAATAACTCAAACCTGGTTCATATAAAACTTAAGCTCAGTTCAGCAGATTTGTAAATTCTACTTCCCCTGTTGCTTTTGCTGATACAGTCATCCCTCACCATTCACAGATTTCATATTAACCATTTTGATTATTCATAGGTTGGTGATCAATAATTAAATGGGAAGTTTTGGAGATTTGCCGCACACTGCAGAAAATCACAGATGACATGAGTATGTAAAGACAACAAAAAAATAAAGTCGTAAATATACATGTAGTATATATTATTAATCTATTTTATAATTCACTACCATAAGCATATATATGCAAATTTATTATAAACAGTTCAATTTTGTTAAAGCTACTCACTCCCTTTGATAATGCTTTCTCTCTCTACCACCTAGATGTAACCATATGATTTTATCCTGCAGTGGTCTTTTTATCTGGTGCTTTTCATAGGAGAAGGAAATCCCTGAAAGCAGTTGCTGTAGCTACTGCAAAGACTCTGCATAATATGCAAAATACTAATCTCCCTCTTATACAAAATGTAGCTTTTTACTGCATGCAGTGTGTTGTTTTACTTGTTTTTTATGTCAAATAATATGATTAGGATTATTAAAAATAAAGATTTGGGGAGGGACCTACAGTTATTCAACGTTTTTTACATTCAAGGAGACCCTGAGCCCCTGGCTGTCATGAAAGTCAAGTAACGATATATGCCAGTTTTGATAAATATTACAAAATCCACTTCTAAGTAATTGAGCAAACTGGCCAATTCCTTTTCTTCCTTATCCTTTCCTCAAATGTGAGTCTTCTCCAAGACTATGTCCTCAACCTTTTCCTCTATCCCTTTAGTATATTGGACACTTATCCCATACCTATGGTTTCTATTATCACCTTGTGAAACCAGAGGACAAAGAATCGACTAGCCTCCGATATGATGACTCCCCTGTAAAATAGAGCCTTATAACATTTGCCTGTTTTGCTAAATCATCTCCAAACATACTTGAAAATATTTGCCTCTTTGCCATAGGTAATTCAAAGATCTCTTTCCCCTTGTACCCTCACTAATTGGGCAGAGCACTGGGAACTGGAAACTTTTTTCCCAGGTCTATTTTCCCTCAACTGAATTATCTGTATAACAGAACTATTTGTTCCAGTAGCTAACTTTTCAAGAAAATATCCATTTTCAGTTACTGGTTCTGTAGAGTTCATGTCGTCCCCATTATGAGCTGGGAAGAAGCAATACCTCTTTCTTTTTTCCTCCTCTATGTGATCACATTCCATAACATGAATTATTGTGTCTAAAGAAATTGTTTTGTCCTTCTCAGCTGTGTTCTTGCTATACCACATAAAGCATTTCACTCAGAATTTCCAAAATTCTTTTATTTAGTTGACTCTCAAGTTTATTTTTTTTAATCTCCATCTCTGGTCTTCTGTCAAATTCCAAAGCCACATTCCTGGTTGCCTGCTGAATTTTCTACAATTATGAGTCCACAATGATATCCACAATATGAGTCTAGTTGCACATCAAGGCACTGAGTCATTCATGCTGGTCCTGCCTCCCAAGGGTATGTTACTTGACATGACATCCAACTACCATTTCTCTTTGTAGACTGATTTGCTCATTCCTAGCTGGCACTTCAAATAGCAATTCTGGCAAAGAAGGGACGGCTTCTAGACGGGGGACAATCATATGGTGATAACATACTCTTGATGTCCTAGAGGTAACCTCTGTGTTTTGGGAATACATTCATACCATTTGACATTTTGATTCCTGAGTCCCCTCCGGTGTTCTTTCCCATTTCTGTAAGGTATTCATGATTACATGGTTAACTCTTAAAGATGAAATGTTTACTAAATAATAAGATAAGAACAACAGTAATCATAACATAATATTTACAAGCTTCAAAATGTGAAAAAGGCTTCCAGAAATCCATTAAGTGGAGATAATGGCAGAGTAACTACTGCACTGAGGCCTGATGAGGAGCCAGTCCTGAGGAATGACCAGCAGTGAATCATCCATCCATCCAGGCAACATATTTATGGTGTATTTATCCTTCGATGCCGAAGAAGACCACGCCTTCAGAGAAACAATAACATGACTTGCAATTGACTTTGTTTTGAGTAAGGGAGGGCTGTGCAGGTCACCAGCATCACTTCTGCTCCAGAGTCATCTGTATCCAGGGACCAGATATTCATCAGGATGACTGGAGATGACCCAGGATGAGGCAATTGGGGAGAAGTGACTTGCCGAAGGTCACACAGCTAGTGAGTACCAAGTGTCTGAGGTGAGATTTGAACTCAAGTCCTCCTGACTCCTGCACTGGTGCTCTATCCATTGCACCACCTAGCTGCCCCCCAATGAATTGTGTATTGCAAGTAAAAGAGGAGCTCTCCTATTGGCTGCTACACCCAGAAATAAACTTCTTCAGGGAAGAGATTGATAATCACCACTTTAAGTTTGAATCTACTCGTCCTGGGGAATGAGTTGGCAGAAGAAATTGGGCTTCTTGTTTCAGAAAATTTTTGTACTTGAGTTCTCATATTGTCTCAGTAAAGATCCTTTTGTAAAAGCTAATTGATATTAATTGTTTAAATAATACTAGGGAGCTATTAATTTGGAGGAACATGTTAGATGTGAGTATAAAACTGATAATGCTAGAAAGATACCCTAAAGATACCCTCAAAGTTGACCTTAGAACCTAGATGAGAGATGTAGTAGCCAAACTCTGTTCAATGTGAATTGGAAGAATCCAGAGCTTACTTACTGCTTCACATATGCCATTCATCAATGGGAATGTTTTTTTTCTTATGTGAATGTCATTTTTTCCTGCTCCTTTCAGCAAGTAAAATGTACACGTAAGAAATGGCAGGTATCTTACATCTGCATATCTTCATAGAATTAAAAAAAAAATCTCATGTCATTTAACCCCAATTCACACTGAAAATGGAGTCAACTTTAAATACCACATGATAAATTTGAATTTATCCTCAGTTTTGGACTTGAATTTCTTTTTCTTTATTTCTCCACTTCCAATTCAATGTTTCCAAATCCAAAAGTGAATAGTCCCACTTTATGTGCAGTACATTGCATTTAATTCTGGGTTGTATTGGATGACTTTGAAGCTGTCATCTAACTGCAATTCTGAATGTCAAAGTTCATTTTGATATATTGTAAATGTGGGAAGTGTAAGAGATAGGAGATATAGAGACACTGTGTGGGCCATCTCTCAGAAACATTTAAAAAAGAATTTAAATTCCCAACATCAGTTTGTTTCATGATTTGCTTCTCCCTTCTGGAAGCTAAATGGAGCAAAAAATAAAAATAGCCCTCCCTCTTTCTGTCTCTTTCTCCTCTCTGTCTTCCTTTTTCCCTCCCTCTATCCCAACTCTTCCTTATGTTTGTATGAGAAAGAGAATAGGTATGGTGGTACAGCATGAATGAAAACTACCTGAAGTCCCAGGATAGGTCAGATTGGCTCTCATTCTAGACTGGGTGGTATCTCAAAAGACTGATTCTGTTATATTGGTGGCACCACAACGTTATGTAACTGGAGGTTTTGGGGCTTTAGAAATGTGAGATTTCACTGCTGAATGTTTGCAAATAAATACATTCTCTTTGTGTAGAAAACACTGGACAGATATAATTGTCATTTCATGCTTTAAAAAAAAGAATGTGGTTTTTGGAGAGCATGTACATTCTTTTGTAACTTACATTTATATGGTCTTTTTTTATATTTACAAAGCACTTCAAAGACATCAAATCTGTGAATAAGGAAGGGAAAGTATTCTTGTACCCACTTTCCAGATAAGAAAAGTGATATTCAGAGAGGTTGAATGACTGGTTTCTGATCATACAATTAAAATCTTTCATTTTACATACTACCTTGTATGTATTTTCAAGCTCTATGCTATGTATTCCTGGAAACACTTAATTCTGGGGATGATGTGCAATGTAAAAAGCATACATATCTTGATCTTTAAGTTAGATATCCTAAAAGCAAGTGCCCTGACACTTCCAGGATGGCTTGCTATCACAGGTTTTTAGATTTGCTTTTCCAAAAGGAAAGACAACTTTTGGGGGGTCAGCTTTAATCACTTTAATAAACCACTTTAATCAGTCACATATATATCATTCACTTGGTTCAGGGGAAAAAGGCAGCACTTCAGAGAAAATACAGAGAAACAAAGACCAAAGATAGGGTTTCCAGCTGTCTGACCATAAGCAATACACACACCACAGATCAACAGACAGATCCAACTGTCTGACCATTACATAGATATATATGCACCAACATCTGGATTTTCAAAGCCAAGGGTTCCTTAGCAGCTGCCCAGAGTCTTGTTGGGCCAAACAAACACTTCTAGTCAGTAAGCCCCAAAATAAAACCTCATTTCAGAGTATTTATGCACTTTTCAGAGCCAGAGGACATCACAACCCTTGAAAACCAATGCCTCATTAGAAAATTAACAAAAGATGTGGGCCTCCCCTAAATGCGCTTCCCTTAATGGGCAGGCCCACTAATGGGTGGGAAAGATCTTTAACTCTCTGATTAACATTGCAATATCTCATCCTTTCCTTCTATATCTTTCCCAATAATATGCATGCATACCAATATTAGCACACCCTGAACCTGCCGAATGAATATTTGATCCTGCTAGAATTCATACATATTAAAAAAATCTTTTGAGTCTACATACTCTTGCTTTACCTTCCTCAATTTCTGTCAAAGGCAACATTAACTTGTCAATTGCCCCCATTCATGTCCTCAGACCCCTCTTTGCCTGGACAGCACTACCTTTATTGGTGTACATGTTGGATCACCTTAGTAGAGTATAAGCTTCTTGAAAGTAGGGTCTGTATCATTGTTCTCAAGCACAAATATAGAAGGTTAATTAATATTTGTTGAATTCAAGTGAGTGCCATATCCACCCCCACTGATATCATAGGATCAATATCCTAACTCCTCCCTGCCCCTGGGCAAGTTGAGCTATTTTTTTTTCTCTAAAAGGTATGGAAATGTTTGTTTCATGACATAAATTAAAAATAATTTTTTTAAAACAAAAGTTATGGAAACATTCTCTAAAACTTGGTTAGGTCAGGGACCTAAAATTCAAGGTGATTGATATGACCTCTTCCTTGCCCACATACCAAGCAAGCATATTGAAGCTTGGCCAGTGGATCATCATGGGTGACTCAGGCAAGTGAGCTTCACTCAGCTGAATGCACTTGAGATATCCTTTTTTTTTAATATCTTTTTCCTCTCACAGCTAAAGAAATTTTTTTTTGTCAACTTTTAAACGACCTACAGGTATCTCATTTTGTTCTGATATTCAACTCATACTATCAGGAGTCTAAACTGAGTCTAAGGGCACCTAGGTGGTACAGTTGACAGAGTGCTCATCTTTCTGTGTTCAGATCTGGCCTCAGACACTTACTAATTTTATGAACCTGGACAAGTGACTTAATTTTGTTTGCCTCAGTTTTCTCATCTGTAAAATGAGCTGGAGAAGGAGATGACAAACCCCTTCAGTATCTCTGCTAAGAAAACTCCAGATGAAGTCATAAAGAGTCTGACATCACTGAAAAACAAGTGAAATGTGAGTCTGATCTAGCACAGAGCAAACAGTTCTCTTTTTACCTGTTGAATCTTTATTTAGGGAACTCCATGCTGTTGGTTTACCTTCTGTACAGTCCTTTTGTGCCTTTGTTATACATGCACACAAACACCCGCGCACATAGATATGTACACATACATACATATAGATACATATATATATATATATACATGCACACATACATACATATATATATATCAGAATTCTTCTAGTGTGTTTTTCCTTTGGGGACTTCTGGCTCTTGAATAGTTTCCAGAATTACTTACTCAGTCTTACTTAATTTGGAGGTGCTCAGTAGCCAGAAACTAGATGCTTTAAAAACTAAAACCCCAAAATACAAATTGTTTTGAATAAAACAGGCTATTTATGTTTGTTTCCACTATTTTTGTTGAGGAATCTTTGTTTCTGCAACAACATTCCTCTGAATAAGCTACCCCATAAAAAGAAAGTATCATGGAGAAACATACCTCCTTCTTCTTGGCAAAAGGGCTTTGATTATAGCAGCAAAACCAGTCAAATGTTGATCGACATGGCCTACGTGCTCCCAAATCAATCAGTAAGTATTTGTTTAGCCCCTATTGTGTGCTGGGCAATGTGGTAGACACTGGGGATAGAATTCAAAGGATGAAATAATCCATCCTCTCAAGGAGCTTCCATTTTCACAGGTGAGACAACAAGTGCGTGTTGAATAACATGAAGAAAAAACAGAAAGAGATTAAATACAAGGTAGTGAAGGGTAGAGGGTACTAGCAGTTGGAAGAATCACTAAAGACTCCTGGCAAAAGATGGTAATTTGAATGCAAGTTTGCCTCAGTTGGCTGGCTACTTATGAATCCAAGGTGAGGAGGGAGCGCATTCCTCATCACCACCTCTGATGAGACAATGGAGTTGTAAACTCCCAAACCTGTGTTTAAAGAGGAAGATTGGTTCAGACAGCCGTTCATTTTTCGCTAAACTGCACAACTCTGGGATTGTTCTGACTTCTCCATGGTGCGCCTGTATCACTCTCCACTCTACCTTTTTAGTTTCCTTGTATGCATTGTCTTCCATCACAATATTGTAAGTTGTTTGAGGGGAGGAATAAGAAAGAAAGAAAGAAAGAAAGAAAGAAAGAAAGAAAGAAAGAAAGAAAGAAAGAAAGAAAGAAAGAAAGAAAGAAAGAGAGAGAAAGGAAGGAAGAAAGAGAAAGAAACAAAGAAAGAAAGGAAGGAAGGAAGGAAGGAAGGAAGGAAGAGAAAGAAAGAAAGAAAGAAAGAAAGAAAGAAAGAAAGAAAGAAAGAAAGAAAGAAAGAAAGAAAGAAAGAAAGAAAGAAAGAAAGAGAAAGGAAGGAAGAAAGAAAGAAAGAAAGAGAGAGAAAGGAAGGAAGAAAGAAAGAAAGAAAGAGAGAGAAAGAAAGGAAGGAAGAAAGAAAGAAAGAAAAAGAAAGAAAGAAAGAGAAAGAAAGAAAGAGAGAGAGAAAGGAAGGAAGAAAGAAAGAAAGAAAGAAAGGAAGGAAGGAAGGAAGAAAGAAAGAAAGAAAGAGAAAGGAAGGAAGAAAGAAAGAAAGAAAGAGAGAGAAAGGAAGGAAGAAAGAAAGAAAGAAAGAAAGAAAGAAAGAAAGAAAGAGAGAGAGAAAGAAAGGAAGGAAGAAAGAAAGAAAGAAAAAGAAAGAAAGAAAGAAAGAAAGAGAAAGAAAGAAAGAGAGAGAAAGGAAGGAAGAAAGAAAGAAAGAAAGGAAGGAAGGAAGGAAGAAAGAAAGAAAGAAAGAAAGAGAAAGAAAGAAAGAGAGAGAGAGAAAGGAAGGAAGGAAGGAAGAAAGAAAGAAAGAAAGAGAGAGAGAGAAAGGAAGGAAGGAAGGAAGAAAGAAAGAAAGAGAGAGAGAGAAAGGAAGGAAGGAAGGAAGAAAGAAAGAAAGAAAGAGAGAGAAAGGAAGGAAGGAAGGAAGAAAGAAAGAAAGAAAGAGAGAAAGAAAGGAAGGAAGAAAGAAAAAGAAAGAAAGAAAGAGAAAGAAAGAAAGAAAGAGAGAGAGAGAAAGGAAGGAAGGAAGGAAGGAAGAAAGAAAGAAAGAAAGAAAGAAAGAAAGAAAGAAAGAAAGAAAAAGAAAGAAAAAGGGGAGCAAGTCAGAAGACAGAGAGCTTGTGTATGTGTGTGGGTTGCCTTGTTTTTCTTGGTTATTCTTCTATTGACAAAGTAGAGTTCTATTAGTAGAGGGAAAGAGAATCATTAGAAAGTGGCAATGATGTAAGAGAGAAAAGAAAATCAATTAAACAATTTTTCAAGAGAAGATCCTAAAGGAGAGGAGTGTTAACACATTGCTCAGCAGTCCCTAAGAACTGAGTGCAGCCTCATTTAGGCTTATGCTCATAAGTATTAAATTAATACTCATCTGATTTAATTTCATGGACCTAGAAATCTGGATTAAAAAGAAAAAAATCCCACCACAGCACAGAAACCAATTATTTCAATAATTGAAATCTGAATTTAATTATAATAAACAGCTATAATCTTAAATCTCGTCTGTTTTTGTTTTTAGAGAAAAGTTTTGGCTACGTCACGAAGTGGGGCAAATGAGTTTGTAGAAAACTTTGTGAGAGTCTCAAGTAATCCAGATCATACCAAGAGGACTGAGAAATGAAATAGGAAGACAGCAACAGATGAAAAGTGGAATGTATCCATCAACATGTGTCTGACAGACTGCTTTCATCATTGATGACAGTGGAAATACCACATTTTGCTTTTAACACCTCAGTATGTAGGATGCCATCTAATAAACAAGAAGAAGGATGGGAAGAGTGAGTGTGTGCAGAAGTAAACCGTTCCTCAATAACTACATTTTAAAAGTATAATGGGGACATGGTACATGTCCAGACCACCAAAAATGGAATCACTCATGTGAGTGTCTTTGAAATTACTTTTAGGAGACTGGAAACTGGAGCATGCTTCTATATTTTTTGCATTGGTCTACCATATGGTTGGGAGAAGCCTTTTCTTTCCACTGGCTGCATAGCTGGAACTGTCACAGTGTTTAAAATAGCCTGATTCAGAAATGTCTGGGGCTTTTGCTGTATTCATGTCTCCTTCACTCGTACCAAGTGGTTAGGGGAAAAGGCCTGCGGACCACTGCCTTCCAGCATCCCCTGTCTCCTTGAACTAGATGGACCAGGGTCTTTGGGATTTGGCCTTATCCTTTTCCATGCTGGGTTTAGACTGGTTGAGAACACCAGCTATGGGGATCTAGCAGGCCAGGGGTCCAGATGGCTGTTGCAGTGAACACAGTAGGTAATTTCGCCAGCTTGGGACTTAAGCTTTGTGTGACTAACTATATGTAGGGAACTAGCCTGTGAGTTTAATCTTCCCCTCCTTCCTGCCCCTTCCCAGAGAGCTGGCATAGGGAGGATTATGCTCTCCCTCCCAATGCTTGTATGTTTATTCTTTCTATGTCTTTGAAGTATATATTCCTTTGTAAAAGCTATGCTGAATACTTCAGTAGAATTGAGGTTCTGCTGGTCTCAGTAGGAGAGGGGCTTGAACATGGCAGAGAAATGAGACCCCCTCCAGAGAACACAAGATGAAGGATTGGGTATAAAATATAATAGTATATTACTAGCATATTAAGTAATAATGAAATGTAAAATGTCATGCCATCGGGGTGGGGAGCCTCATCATTTATGTTACAAAAATGTTAAGGGATAAATTTTTAAGATATCTGAAAGATGGAAAGATCCCAAAGGGCTTTAAAATGTCAAGAACAGTATAATTACCTATTTTACCTCCACAATGCCTCTCCTACACATCTCACACAAATCAAGTGGAATAAATGACAAGTTACTTCTTCATCTCCATAATATCTTTATGACAATGATCTACACATATAGCAAGGCTATCCTTGATGAAAGCCTTAGTATGGCCAGGGAACAGCCAGGTTTTTATGAATGATTTTCTAAAGCTGAACATACTTTCACACAAATGAAAGGCTCAGATTACATAAAATTCTGCTGTGTGTATGCCTGTTGACTATAAAAATAAATTTGACTAGAGTGTACAGAATGCAACCCTAACAGTTTTATTTTTTACAAGATGTCCCTCATGAATATGAAATTCATTCCAATAGGAGAGCAATAAAATAACTTTATTCAATGACCTTGATTGATGACACAATAGGAAAAATAATATATATATAATATATATGTATGTATATGTATGTATGTATATCAGTCAATGCTGTTTGCGACTGTTGTGGAGGATGGGTATTGTAGCTTGACTGGGAGAAGGATTCTCAGTTTCCTTCATTTTTGAAGAGGAATGATGACATCGTGGGTGAAGTCTTGAGTCATGGATGAACTGGACTGAATGAGGTAGAGTTGCACAAATTGTCAGCCTCACTCTCCCAGAGTCATTGAAGTCCAGTGACAAAACAAAGGGATGCCGTATATAACTTTGGTGCCTGATGTCTGACCAAGTTCTCAGCACTCCACAGAACCTGCTTCAGGTACCTTTGTGACCATTGGAACATATAATTCTTATATGCCCATTCTTCACATACTTGCAGGAGACATCCCCCTAATTCACTGTTGATTACCCTCAATCTTGTGTAACCTGCCTGCACAGATGGTTTACTGGTGGGTGGCCACGGTGCAAATTGAAGCTTCTTGTAGCCACAGTTGAGAGTTGAGTGAATGGGGGAGGCCAAAGGTGGATGAGTAACCCTGAAAAGGACTTGGTGAGCATCCATATCAAAGGTCCTAGTCCTCCTGGGACACCCCATATACCTCCTGCAGTTAGTCAGGTCCTACAATAGTTCTTGTTTATATACGACATTGTACTGATCATTCCAAGAACCAGAAATTTACAGAGGCCTTGAGATAAGATTCATGAGCCTCAAAAGAGCATGACCTAATAATCTACACATGAAAAAATGAAATGCAACAAGAGAATAGACTACTACATGAAATTAATTAATTGAAATGGTAGCTATATTTTGGATAAAGTTGTCCAATAGTTAAATAAGGAGTTGGGTCTAAAATTGAATAGAAGGGAATCTATCCCCCCATGGAGGTGAAAGAGGCCACAGGTATTATGCAATGTACATGGTTTTGGACATTTTCAATGTATCAGTTGTGATGAATTTCTCCTTTTTCATTTCTTTACTTTTCCTCCCTTTTTTTAAACAAAGGTATTATTTGTTACATGGGATGGCTCTCTGAGAGGGAGAGGGAGTGGAATCCTGGAGGAAATTACCATGATGCAAAAAAAAAAGACACTAGTAAAAACTTACTTTGAGAAAATTGAATAGAAGAGGAAGAAAATGTACTAGATTGCATTTGGGGAAATGCGCAATAATTCTGTCAATTGTGCAGCCTTGTAAATGCATTGCAAAAATCAGTCAGTTTGCAGAAAAGCTTAGCTGTCTACCAGATGGTTTGCAAAATCTTCTGACACTTCCCTCTGTTCTTTTAGTAGTATACCATGCAGAGGCAATGTTAGGAGGGTATTTTAAAGGTTTAATTAAATTCTTCCTCAACCAATAACCTACCTTCTTTGGGCATAAGCCTATTTTCTTTCAAGTCTCACATTTGGTTGGTATAGAGAAATCTTCCCACCTGCCCCCTCCAAACTCCTTGCTCTGGTAATATACTACAAATAATTTATTTTTCTTTTTGAGGAAAAAAAAGTTACACACAAGAAATCTTAAAAAAAATACAATCTGTGCTTTTTTTCTTCCAAAGGAGAAAAAAAAATACTGAATGGATAACTTCTTCAAATATTAACTTTAAAAAGAAACACATTAGTGGTGACTTAGAGAATGAGCTTCAGAAAATCATGAGTTTCGTGCAATTCACTTACCAGACTTACCCACAGAATAAACTGAAAGATAGCAAACAGATATTAGGTTGTTCTTTACTCTTCTTCTTTCTTTTCCCTTCTGTTTTCTCCATCCCTCCTGTCCTTCCTTGCTTCCTTCCTTCCTTCCTTTATTCTGGAAAAAAAGAACAAAGAAAAGGACCCATGAGATCTACCTCCAGTGAGTTGGGCCACTTGACTTTTATGGGAAACAAGGAGACATCCGGTTGCCTGCCCTCAAAGAGCTTCTATTATAGCAACATTCTTGTTCCACAATGTAGCCAGACCAGTGACATAGTTCCGAGTAAGACATGTTTGAATGGAAAATAAAGTAAAATATGTAAAAGTTTGTGGCTTGGTTACATGGAGTATGCCTTCTGTTTTTATTGTCATCCATCAGCCTGCTCTTAATCTAACAGCCCATTAGTACTTTCTCATCGGCTTTCATCCAAGCATCTATGTAGAGACAATGAGAGTGGTCTTCATTAGGGGGAGCTCAATAGAAAGCTGGCCATGAATTATTGAGTTATCATGAGAAACTGGTATGATGTGAATGATGTGTTTCCAGCACTGCCTGGCAGCCAGATTTCTCCATGGTATCATTAATGTAGACTGTATAACAACTTCCTTTGTATATTTGGGGGGGGTGTGAGAGAGTAGGTTGGATAGATGAGAAGCCAAATGCTCTCAGCAAAAAGTCTTTCCCAGAGCAAAGGACTAGACAAGGGAGCCATTCATAAGTAATTTAGCCTCATTAATGCCAATTAAACAGAAACTAGGTGCTACTGAAACATCAGTGTTTTTGGTTATTTCTTTTCTGACCGAAGGAACCTTTCTCCCCTGGCTCCCTCCCCCATTCCCAGCCACTCTGGTTATATGCTACAGATAATTTACTTTTCTTTTCTTTTTGAGAAAAAACAAAGCTTACACACAAGAAATCTTTAAAGGAACATAGTCCATACTCTTTAGTTCTCCCAAAAGAGAAAAATAAGTTCTAAATGGATAACTGTTCTTCAAACATTAATTTTAAAAAGAAACACATTAGTGAGTCTTTGAAAATGAACTTCAGGAAGCCCATTGGTTGGTTTCATGGAGTTGACCTTTGAGATTTATCCACAGAATAAATTGAAAGGTAGTAAAAAAGGGTTTGGGTTCTTCCTTCCCCTTTCTCTGAGTTTTCCCTTCTGTTTCCTTCCTTCCTTCCTTCCTTCCTTCCTTCCTTCCTTCCTTCCTTCCTTCCTTCCTTCCTTCCTTCCTTTTCCTTTCCTTTCTTTCTTTTTCTTCTCCAAGTTCCAAACTGAAGGAACCTTATACTAGAATTGTAATCCCACCTCTGACCTAGTTTGAAAAACCAGATTAAATTGCCTGAGAGTTGAGATGAGGGAAGGGTGACATTATTTCTCCACGTAAACTCTGGGTTTATGAGAACTGTGGTGGAGGGGAAAAATGTATTCCAATAAAAATTAAAGGTTTTCTAATTTACAGCATTTCCATTCCTCTGACACCCTCCTAAGTCTGTGCTATAATACCTTTCATTGTCAGCAGATAATTTTTAAAAAAATCAAGTTGCAGGTGGAAAGGAAACCCTCCATTAAGCCTAGAAGAATAAGCCTTTTGTAAAAAAAGAGTAGAGAGATAGATAGATATAGATATATGAATCAGCAATCTCTTTCAGCATAAAAGCAAAGTCATAGTCTCATGGAATCCTAGATTTAGGGCTGAAATGACTTCGAAGCCTTCTGACCCAACCAACTCATTTTATAGAGGAGAAAACAGAGCCAGTGAAGGTGAATGACTTAGTTCACACAAGTACTAAAGTCAGAGGTAATACTTGAATCTAAATCCTCTAAGTTATATCTAGCATGCTGTCCACTGTACCATGCTGTGGATTGGCTGAGTGCCACTAGCAGGTTAAAGACAGAGGAAGGGAGAGGGCAAGAAGAACAGATGAGGAAAGGGAACGAAAGGATAAGGGCTGTTGTCACGGTTGCTCCTTGGTGTTCACCATAGGCAATTGGCATTTTTAGCCAAAATGTTTCAGTATATCCATCTAACTTACTCATCACCTGTGGAAGCTTAGCTAGACTTGTGATAGACCCCTGTAAAACTACATGAGATGACCTAAAGGAGTTGATTTTGAGAAAATTGGAAGTCCACATTCCAAGAGAAACATCACCCTGTATCATGCGACCCCAAATATTTCCTATTCCACTTCTTTGCTTGCCATGTAGACAAGAACTGTGGGTGTGAAAAGTAATCCTAGTGCCAAATAAGACAGTGTGGTTGGAAAACACTTTCTGTGGGGAGAAATTGCTCTGGGTTCAGAGGCTATATCGACTCACTGCACAGAAAGAGCTGTTGTCATAGCTGCAGTAGGATGTATATCCACTGAGGATGGCAGACAGCCTAGTTAACAAATTACAACATTCTACTCTGCCCTAGACTTATTACAGTGGTTTAATTTCTTTTTATTCATACATTTTGTTTGGACACATCAGACAGTTTGCAGAAATCAAAAAAACAAACTCCCATTCAAAGTGCATTCCCTGAAACAGTGAAGAAAAACCAAGTAATAGTATAATAATAACTGATGACAGGCCACTTACCACGTGTAGTTTATTGTTGGCTACTGAAAAGAAAGATTTGTGTCTCAATTTCTATAGTACAGAACCTTGAATATGATCTAAATTTCCCAGTGTGGAAATGCCTTCTCTCAGTGAAGATTGAAAACTTATTTGCAATTTTTTAGCATGGGAGAGATATCTAGGAAATTGTAAGGTTAAATGACTTGGGGGGGAGCACAAGTAGTATGTGTCCACAGCAGGGGCCAGACTGAATGAATACTTTTTGACTCTAAGGCTGGCCCTTAGTGAATTCCAACTTAGGGAAAGAGTTACTGGTAGGGTAAATAACATATAACTACATAAGTAAGTAGAAGCATGGAAAAGATAAATACAAAGTCATATCAGGAAATGTTTTATGTATGAGATGACCTTGGATTGAACTTGGAAAGGAGGTCAGATTATAAAAACTGATGTGAGGAGGAAATACACTGGGGCCTTTTTGCCCTTGTCCTTGTCCTCTCCTTCCACTGCTGAGTTGATTCCATATCATCTGTTTTGTGGATGGGCCCAGGCAAGTCATGCTTTCTCCCATTCCCAACTCTGGTTTTAACTCAAGACTTTACCATCATCTAGCCTCTCACCATTATCCTTCCCCTTCTTCAGCTCTTCTTTGTATGTTGTCTTCCCCCGTTAGAAGTAAGGTCCTTGAGGGAAGGACCAGATTTTCTTTTGCTTGTGCCTGACATAGAGCAAACAACCAATAAATGGTTATTATCTTATTGCATTGTCTTCAGGAATATATGGAAAAGCAACCTGTGCAAAGCAACTGAAATGACAGCTGGAGCGCCAAGTCGGCTGGTTCGGCTGTGTGAAGGGGTGTCAGGAATAACTGGTCTCCCAAAGGTAGCTCGAGTCAGACTGTGAAGGGCTGTGTTTGTGTTCTGTTTTGTTTTTTAATTTAATTTCTTCAAGAGACAAAACCGTATTTTCCCTCTCTAATATTCCCCTCGCCCCCATCCCACTCTGGCCAAAAAAAGAGAAACAAAACCCTTGGAACAAGTACTCATAGTCAGACAAAATAAATTTCTATACTGGCCGTTCTCAGAAATGTCTGTCTTATTCGGTATTACTAGGGCATGCCCTTCTCTCTTGGGGAATGTGTTTAAATGACTTTAAATGCCAAAGAGAGGGCTTTATGTTTTACCCTAGAAGCAATAGGGATGGTCTGTAGTTTTTTTTTTAAATAAACTTGACAAACATCAACAAACATGACCATTTTCTTATTCAAAGAGAATACAAAAGAAAATTATATATGGCAATACACTTTGCAGAATCAAACAGGTATAACCTATAACAAATTACTTACTGTCTCAGGGAAGGAGGAGGTTAGGGAAGGAGAGAGAAAATTGGAACTCAAATTTTTTTAATGAATGTTAAAAATTGTCTTTGTATGTAACTGGGGAAAGTAAAATATTCAAAAAGGAAATTATATTTCAACCTATGGATCTTAATTATGTACAGCTTGAATTTTTTATTATATTATGATTTTAATATGGTAGTATCAGTACTTTCTTTTTCTCTATTTCTGAACTTTTTTCTGTTCTCTTTTGTGTGGGTGCTTTTTAAATGTTTCACTGATTTTCTTTTCCTCTTATAACCCCTTCAACAATCATCATTTTTCTTTTTTGTCATTTTGGCGCTTTTGATGGATCTGTAGTAGAACCTCAGAGCTGTTTTTAACTTACCTGATTAGTCAGAGTGTTATAGCCATTAAACAAAGCTACCTCTAAGACAGAAATAATATAACACATTTAGGAAAATAGAAGAGAGACTCTACTCAACTGCCTACAGATTATAGGTAGTCCAATAAAAATGGACTTACTGTAAAGAATGTAACTGCTTAAAGGTCCAAAACTTTGAAATATGGCATGTTCAAGTTATTTTGACTTGTAATCTCCTGCCTCTTTGCCACCATTGAGATTTTTAGATCTGTGGACATGGAACATAGGAAATATTTAATAAAAGCTTTTTTCCAGTCCCTCCCTTCCTTTCTCCTTTCCTTGTCTCCACAATGTCTGTGTCTTTTCTGTTCCTTTCTTCCTTATCAAGGTCAGCCTTGGATTATTCCCACCGTCCTCTGTCTTCGCACCTATTCAAATACTGGAATGAAACAGTAGAAAGCCATGAAACTATGCTCACTGGATCCACTACATAGTAATGTTACAAGATCTCAATTGGGTCTTCACTGCAGCAAGGCAACTTTTTTACATCTTCCTAACTGTCTCACTATCTGACTCACCATGGTGGCTTTTAAAAATCCTTTCATTCTCTTCAAATCTTTCACACCTGCTCACCTGAGAAACAACTTACATTTTACTAAACATGTTGAGACCATTCTCCAAAATATATCTTTTCTTCCCTTCTCCTAATCTCATATCACTCAGACACATTTTGCCACTATTTCTGCTTTCACCTTTATCTCACATGATGAGGTAACTTTTCTCATTGCCAGAAGAAACCCCTCTATATGCATATGTGATCTCATGACATCTTATTTTCTCTAGCAGATTGCTCCCTTTGTCATGCCTGTATTTGTTTTCAATATCTCTCTGCCTATGAGCTGCTTCCCTACTGACTATGAACACACTCTACCACCATCTTGTTCAAAACACTCTCATTAGATCCATCCATCCCTGTGAGGAATCTTCCCATATTTCTCCTCCATTTTGCAGCTAAACTCCTTGGAAAGGACTTCTATAATTATTTGCACTTCCTTTCCTCATAATTCCTTCTTAATTTTCTGTAGTTTACCTTCCAAATTTCATAATTCAACCAAAACTTCTTTCTCCAAAGTTACCTATCATCCAAGTGGTCACATCTAATATAATTTTTTAAAATCCTTACTTTTTTGAGATCTCTGCAGCCTCTGACACTCTCAGTAATCCTTTTCTCCTTGATATTCTCTTTTCTCTAGGTATCTATGATTTAACTGGATCCTAGTTCTCCTCCTACTTGTCCGACTGCTCCTTCTCAGTCTTATTGCAAGTATCTCCATCCAGGTCATACCTGCTAATAGTGAGTGATCCCAAGGTTCCACCCTCAGACTTCTTTTCTTTGTATATATCATTTCACTTGTCAATCTCATTGGCTCCCATGGATTCAGCAATCATCTCTATGTCTATGATTATCACATCTCCTTAAGCGGCTCTAACCTCTTCCTTAACCTGACTTACATATTGAATTATTCATCTTGAACTGAATGTTCCGTAAACATCTGAAACTCATCATGTCCAAAACAGAACTCATTTGCTCCCCAACACCCGCCTCATAGACTTTCCTGTTATTTTTAAAGGTTCCACAATCATTCCAGTCACTTAATCTCACAACGTTGGTGCCATTCTTGATTCTTCAGTTTCTTTCTTCCCTTGTGTCCAATCTGTTGTTCTGACTTGTCAATTCTACGTTCGTAACATCTCTCATATATGCCCCTTCTCTATTCAGACACTGCCACTATTCTTGTGCAGATCCTAATCATCTATGTCTGGACCATTACAACAGCCTTCTAATTGGTCTATCTGCCTCAAGTTTCTCTTCACTCTAGTTCAAGCTACATGATCTCCTTCAAGTACAGGTCCAACCATATCACCCCTCCCCCACATTCAAAGAGCTCCAATAGTTCCCTATCTTGTTTAGAATCAAAGATAAAATTCTTTGGTTTTTAAAGCCCTATATAATCTAGCAGTCTTACATGTTAAGACTGATCATCTGTCTCCTGATCCTATGCTTCCATCATAATTCTCATCTGCCTAAGTAAGGAATTTGCTCTCCTTTTTATTCACCTCTTTAATAACACTGAGGAGTATCGAGGTTAAAGGAATTTGAGCAAATTTTTTTCTACGAGTCAAGTTGGGCAGATTATAACGCAGCCAGGCACTTCTTCCGAGGAATTTATGGGACTATGGATTGCAAGCATGTTGGAGACACCCATCAGTATTTCTTAAGTGACTTTCTATAGATGTTTTAAGGGATATTAGTCCTTTCCATTTATATCCTCTCATCTCTCTTCCCCTTCCTGACCAAGAAGAATAAAAGAGCACTCTGTATTTTGAAAGTGACTGAATAACTGCAATAGTAATGGAACTCAAAACTAGGTCATGCCAGTCTAGATTGAAGGAAATTTAGATGTTGAGCCTGAGGAAGGGGGAAAAAAAAAACATGAGAGCTATCTTCAGATATTTGGACTATCGTATGGAAGGGGGATTAGATGTGTTCTTGGCTTCAGGGAAGAGAATTAAGACTACTGGGTTATCATTATAGACAGCCAAATTGAATTCAGCATAGCAAAACCCTTCTTAATAATCTTAATAATCAGAGACGTCTAAAAAGTAAATGAACTATCTCATGAGAAAAGGAGTTCGCTGTCACCATACTTGAAGTAGAAGCTGGATGGCCACTTATTGGAGGTATTGTAGAGAAGCTTTATCCACCAGGTAAAGGACTGGACTAGATAACCTCTAAGATGCCAGGATTCTATCATTCTACGATTCATGAAGTTTCTTTAAAAGCTTCATTGAAAAACATGTTTTTCGGGGGGAAAATCTAAGACTTATGGAAGTGATTGTAGGAAGTTGAAAACAAATAAATTAATAATAATAAATTTTTTAAAAAGAAAGAATACTACTAAAGAAATTAGATGAAAAAAAAGAAATATTCATTGCTCACATGTAGGCTGAGCCAATATAATAAAAGTAGCAATTCTATCTAAAAAGAAGAGAAAAGATTGTTTTTGTTTTAGTGTTTTCTAATTTTCATCTACTATTGCTCCATTTATTTTGCCTTTAAAGTTAATTTTCATTTATTCATCTCTATTACCAGAGAAAGCAATGTATAGTGGAAAGAATGGTGTCAGAATTATGAGATGCCATGAGTGACCTTGACCCCAGTTGTGTTGCCATGGGTGACATTTCACTTTTCTGAACTTCAATTTCCTGAATTGTAGAAGTGGGGAATAATGTGTTATAGTTTTGTTATGATGATCAAATGAGCTAATAGGTGGGAAGGTACCATTCAAAGGCCAATTATAGTTATTATCTATGGAAGAAGGTAGGAGGTCTGGAGCTATAGAAAGCTGAGATTTAACTTGATTACCTAGAGCAATAGGAATAAATGAGAAGGGGAGGGGAGATGAAAGAGGTTAGGAATGAATGTGGAGGGACAGAGATGAAAGAGGTTATCTGCAGGTAGAGGGTAATTTGCCTTGGGATGCCACAGTCTAGAGTTCTAAGACTGACTGGCAAATGAGAGTAATCAGCTGTATGTGTAGACCCCCAAAAGCGATTGTTCCTAGGTTTCTTAGATACAAAGGAAAAGGAAGCTGAAAGGAAAGGACTAGACCTCTATATATAAACTTTCATTTCTGGAGTGAGTTCCCAGGTCATCCAAAAGAGTATAAAATAAATTCCCTCTTGGTTTCCATGAAAGCATAACTAAATCAATTGAACAAATAGGAGATCCATTTCCTTCCCATTGAGCTTTCACAGAAACACCATCATTAAACTGGTGTAACTCTACAATTTCTTCATATTGATTTCTGTTTGAAATGTATGAAGGAATATGGTCTCTGTGACCTGCCTTATTGATAAACTTTTAAAATGGGTTTTATTTAATTTTTTTAATTGAAAAAAGGTTAGTTCCAGGACAAAATTGTAAAGCTTTGAATTTTTTTAATAGAGCAAAGGAATATAAAATGATTTTGAAAGTGCAATACTTTTCAAGAAGTTCATCAGATGCCATGTTATCTAGAAAGCTACTGTACCTTTGTTCACAAATTTTTGAAAAGACATTGTAAAACCAGTTTAAGTCTAGTCCAAGAGAGATCACTACTGTTTTCTTTTAATTACTCATTACTTTGCTGTCATCCAACCAAGATAGAAATCTGGTATTCAAAAGCTGATCTTGCCAGGGTCAAAACATTAAGACTGCTTCATATGTAGCTGCAAATTATTATTGTTTGGTTGATTCATTAAAAATAGTAATAATGAAAATAGCTGACTTCACAAGCATCATCTCATTTTATGTGAGGTAAGTAGTGCAAGTATTATCTCCTTTTTTGCATATGTACATGAGGAAACTGAGGACCAGATGAATGAATGTATTAAAAAGCATTTATTAAACCCTTGTTATATACAAAACATGATGCAAAAGCTGGGGATGCAAACATAAAAGTAAGATAGTCCTTAATCTCAGGAGACTGACATTAATTAGTGGACATATAGCAGAGATTTCAGCTGCAAGTCTTGATGGAAAAGCCTGGTGGTCCACTGGTAATTTTTAATCTTTTCAAAATATCCTTTCCATTAATAATGACATATTGGTTTCTGATATTCAACCTTTCAACAGTGCCAAAGATTTTTAAATCCATATACTTATTGGATTTCCAATACCTGTGGCTGCTAAGGAGACGTCTACAGTAATGATGGCCAGGTTATATTTCCACAGGGATTGCTCTCCTGATTTATGGCTGCTGAAGTCAGATTGGAAGCAGCACCAGTGATCTGCTGGTAGGAAGGGAGGAGCCTAATGCTGTTCTCAGGACTCTTGGAATCATTTGTCTATCAACAGCAGTTGATCAATAATTTGTATTAGTGGTGTCAGGAATGGCAGTCCTAAGTAGGTTAAATGACTTACAGAATAAGTCACAGAGGTGGGATGAAACCCAAGTTACTTGATTCCAAGCCCAAAGTAGTGACTCTAGAAATTTTCATTACCTCACAACTGCCTCTCATGGTATGCAGAACATGACTTATAACTTGACTCCATCAAGAAGTTGAAAAGCATCCCAAAGTGAACTCTTTTTAAACAATTATTTTCCCCCATTTTTGCTACTTTAAAAAGCTGAACATGACTAACTGACTTTTCTCAAACCACAAGAATGTTCACCTCCTAAGAAGCCTCTTTCCCAATCTCTGTTTATTTCCACTGTTCTGATCATAAATAATGCATAGGAGAAAGGGAAGAGGAAACCTATTTCTACAATGGAGCAGTTTGGTCCCGCCACTGAAATCTGGAAGTGTCCAGGTTGTCCCAAACTTATACTGGAGGGAAACCATCTCCAACATAATGACGAGAGATCTTCTCTTTAAACTTATATAACCTGATTAGCCACAAGTCTGTACTTCTGACCACAACTGGTCCTAGTCAAAATATTTGTTTTATAAGGCTGTGTTCTCATCACAAGTGAAATCTCTTCTTTCTGTGTTATTTTCCATCCCCTAACACTATTCATACACACACATTTTCCAGGGACCTCATGTTACTGTGGTCTGTCTTGGAGAAGTAAAGTGAATTGTTTTCGTATTTAATTCAATTCAATAAGCATTTATTAGGGACCTATCACATGCTAGGAATAGAGGTACAAGGACAAAAAGGAGTTGCCTTCAAGGAGTTTATAATCTACCCCCTGTAGAATTCTACTGAATTCATACAAGGGATTTAATGGAAAATACAAAGGATTCCTCCTAGAAGATTTTGTCATTTAAAAGAGAGCTGGAGGATGAAAGCTATGACAATCACCAAGGAACGACTTCCTCATGTGTGCGTTTGGAATCAGAGGACCCGCGTTCAGATGGTTGCACCGATTCTTACTACCTGTGTGATCTTGGATGGATGTAACGTTTCTTGTTGTTCTGTTGTTTCAGTTGTGTCTGACGACTCATGACCCTATTTGGGGTTTTCTTGACAGAGATGTTAGCGTGGTATACTATTACCTACTCCAGCTAATTTTACAGATGAAGAAACTGAGGCAAACAGAGTTAAGTGACTTGCTCAAGGTTGCAAAGCTAGTGAGTGTCTGAGGCCAGATTTTAACTCAGTCTTTTACTATACCACCTAGCTGCCTTTGTACAATGTTCTGGTTCTGGAGTCCAAGAACGTGGATTCAGATCCCACTAGTGATTTGTTATTATATATGTGACTATTAGCATTTTTATTTAATCTCTCTGGGGACCTAGTTTCCTCATCTGAAAACTTACAGGGTTAGATTAGGCATCCTCTGAGATCCACTTCTAAATCTAAATTCCACAATTACCACTTTAAGTACCTTAGGCCTCTCTGATTCTCAATTTCTTCATTTGTAACATGAAAGTTCAGTACTAGATGACTCCTAAGATTCTATTCCAATGCTGAACTTATGATTGAAAGCATTTTAAAGGTAGAATTTCAGGCATTAGTAGGAGAGAGAAAGTTGCTTTGAGCCAGTTAAATCATCTTTGCTCTGTTTACTTCTGGAGGACTCCGTGTTACATCAAGGGGCCGTAGGCACCCCCAAGTTCTCCTCTCTTCTCTCTGTATCTTCCTGTCTCCTGGATGATTTCTCTCCCCCAGTGTGTCTTTGAATTTCTTGTCCACCTGGGAAACTCTTTATTGGAGTCCAAGGTGAATCTGAGACCCCAGAAGAACAGTGATGTCTTGAATCATTGAAGCCGTGGAGTGAATAAATAGGGTTTTCCTGTTTGGGGTTGACTTTTGCATTTCATGATTCATTCATTTTTAAAAATTTCTCTCTAGAGGTAAAGGCAAAATGGAAGATAAAGATGATTTGTTGGAAACTGTTTTCTGGCCTCTCCTGTTACATTTGTCAGCTTTTGACAGATGGTTTTGGGTGATGCTCTGTAGCTTATTAACTGCATGTCCAAGGATGGAACTGTAATACGGACTGTTACAAAATGATAACATTCCACTCTCACCAGAGACACATATACTTTAGCCTCTGACGGTTTTTTTTATCCAGAGTCCACACCATTCATTCACCCACTCAATCAATCAAGTATTTACTAAGTGGCCATTATATGCTGGGCAACAGAACCCAGAGACAAGGACACAAAACAGAAAACAAAACTTGTCTGTCCACAAGGATCTTAAGTTCTAAACATGTCTTTGGCCAATGGGAGTATTTAATGAAACTTCAAAAAAACACAGTGGAAATATTACAAAATTGAAATTATATGATAAGGTAATCAGGCTGTACTCTCAATGGTCCGTCCTCTCCCCACCTGGAAATTTTACAAAGTTTTACCTCTGTTTCAAGCCTGAGGTGCGCTGTCATTCCAAAATTGCCTGGGACTCCTCGGAATGAGGAAGAAAAAGGAGTGGAGGGAAACAAACTCATAAGGAGTTCTGGATTGTTGCATAATTTAATTTGTTACCACAGCAAAGTTGTTGCTATGGAAAAATAGCTCTCAATGTTCTCCAAAAAGCTGTAAGTTACAAGCAGCTCCTTGAAGATCCCAATCAGTCTCTTTAGGCTTGTTTGGAAAATCTCATCAACTTTGCTTTTGGCTTTTATCCCTCATTAATTTTGGAATCAGAATCAAGTTTGAAAGGCAAACAGTATTTTTTAGTGAGACAATGAGTGGTTGCTTTAATTTTTTTTCTCAGTATGGGGCTAGTTAGGAGTGGGAGTGGGGTGGGGCTGGGAGGGTTTCTGAGTATTCCCAGAATAGACATTTTTAGTGGTAATTTATTGTTCTCGAAGATTTTGTCAATGATTTTTTAAAAAATAAATTTTCTCTTTTTATCATTCACTTAACAAACATGAATATTTCAATGTACAAAGAACAGAAAAGAGTTGTGTATGAAACTGCAAACTTCTGTTACCTGCAGTTTTTTAAAATGTGAATTAAACTTAATATGGTAGTAAAAAACTGCCCTGCTCACATGTCTTTTTACAAATTTCCTTTTCCACTGTTTTGTTCATGTTAATATGTTCCATTGCACTCTTTTTTCTTATTCACTTTTTATTTATTTACATCACTATTGGTACTCATCAAGTAATGTCCTAAAAAATGTGCTTTTTCTTGTAATTCATATGGTTAGTTAAGCAAAATAAACCAACATGTTGATTTTCTGAATATATTTGTTTCATAATATACTTTGAGTCCATCACCTCTCTGAGCAGAGATGGGGAATATGCCTCCACACACTCCTTCTAAAGCCATGATTGGTCATTGCATTGATCAGGGTTCTAACGTCACATTCGTCTGGTTGCCATCATTCCAGTTCTGCTCATTTTACTATACATCAGTTCACACAAATCTTTGCACACATCTCTGAATCAACCACACTCACCATTACTTATGGTATTCAATTGAGTTCATGTACGACAACGTATTCAGCCATTCCCAATTGACGGGCATTCATTCACTTTGTTTCCCATTCCATGATAGAACAAAAAATATTGTTAAATGCAAAATGTACTAATGCACAAAATACTTCTAAATACAAAAATTTAAAATAAAAATTTCTAACTAAACAAAGGATAGAAATGACATTAGAAGGTAAAATGAACAATTTCAATTAGATTAAAAGACTTCACATAAAATTAATTCATTTAGAATTAGAAAAGAAACAGTTATCAATGAGAAAATCACTAATAATAAGGTAAGTACAAGTTAAAGCAATTTTGAGTTTCTACTTCACACTCATCAGATTGGCAAAGATGACAAAAGTGGAAAATCATCATTTTTGAAGAGGTTGTGGGAGAACAGGCATATTAATGCACTGATGGAACTATTAAGGGGTCCAAATGTTCTGGGAAAAGATTTGGGACTATGCTCTAAAAATCACAGAACTATGCATAGTCTCTGAGCCAGCAATGCTGATATTGACCCACAGAGATCAAAGACAGAGAAAAGATGCATGTGTACAAAAGTATTTATAGCAACACTTTTTGTTGTAGCAAAGAAAACCAGTCATTTAAAAATGAAAATTATTTCATTTCTATATTTGGAATGACTAAAGGGGCCAATACAAATTGATTTTAAAAACAGAGCCATGCAAGCTCAGAAAATATCAATCTCAATGGTACCATCTCTGTCTCTTTCTCTCTCAAAACTCTGTTACTGAATTAAGGAAGGTCACTTGGCCATATAATCTTTATTCAGCTCAGAAATGTGTTCTTTTTTTTGTTCACCTTCAGGTCTTTTGGAGGTATAAAGCATAAAGAATGTCTCTTTGGAGAGTTTCTGTAATTTTTTATGATTCTATGCCCAAAGACATGGCACAATCTATTCTCCAATGTCCCTTATAGCTTGAACTATAAATTACCCTTAGAACACAGTGCCAGAAACAGTTCCCCTTTCCAGATGAACTTGAGAACTAGACAGCCCAAAGTTTCTCTTCTAGCTGAAGGTGCCAAGAGGCTTAGAGTTAATTGCAGTATGGCAGGAGATACTGGAGTCTAGCAGTAAGAACACTGTGCCAGCAGATCCAGCTCTTAGGTTTGGAACTGAGCTCTGCTACTCACTTCCTGTGCCTCAATTTCTTTATCTCCAAAATGGGGAGGCTATTTAGAGTCAGAGGGTTTTCTAATAAAATTATTGCTATTGTGGCAGATTTCAAGGGACTTGCTATGATTTTACCATGTGCATGGAGGACAACTTGTATTAGAGGCAGCTTTCTTCTCTGCCAAATCAAATTTGTTGTAATCAACAAAAGGTAAACATGGTTGGATCTGTAGAACCTTGAGTTGATTGTGTTACATTAGAGCAAAGATCTGCTGAAGAAAACCATTTGTGGAAAGCTGTTTGCTGCTCTCCTACCTTTCTGACACCTCTGCTTTATTGTGGGGTTCCTTAGTCTTCTCCCATTGGAGAGATTTAATTTAATTGAATCCAAACTTCACAGAACAAATCCCCTTGGAGGATCTCTGTCTCCTAAGTCTCTCCTGGGCCCTTTTCTCTTCTCCTTCTCCCTTGCAATCTTATCCATTTCCATTGCTTTCCAGATTTGTATCTCTACCTGTACTCACAGCTTTTGTCTCATCCTATTGGATGTGTCTCACCTCTCCCTCAGCTAAGGTCCATGTCTCTTACTTAATTGAGACAATTGATGACATTCATCATGAGTTCCTTCTTCCATTCTGTCTCAAAAAGCTCTTGACTTCTCCCACTCTTTCCTCCTTTATGCTAGTCTTTGACAAAGATGTAACAATTCTCTTTGCTAAAACCAACCTCTATATGGATCCTTCATCCCATCCCTTTCCATCTTCTAAAGCAGATCACATCCTCAACCCCCTCATCTTCAATTTTTCTCTATGAATTAAATTCTTCCTTACTTCCTTCAAATATGCCTGTCTCCCCATCCTAAAAAAAATATTCATTAGACCCTACAATTCCCTTTCCTCTCCTCCCTTTCCTAGATAAGCTTAAAAAATGTATATATTTATATCTTCCATGTCTTCTCCTCTCAGTCATTAATACTTTGCAATCTGACTCCTGACATACTCACCTAAAATTTCTCTCTCCGAAATTACCAATGTCTCTTAATTATTAAGTCCAATGGTTTTCTCCTTGGCTTAATCCTCCCCAACCTGTATTTGAAATTGTCAATTGCACTCACCTGCTGATACATACTCTTCTCTGGGTTATCATGACCCTACTCTCTTCTGGCTCTCCTCCTACCTATTTGACTACTCCTTCTCAGTTTTCTTCACTGGTTCATCATCCATATCCCTCCCACTAACTGTGGGTCTTTCCAAAGTTAGATCTTCTTCCCCTGCCCCTCTACACTGTCTCTTTTGCTAATCTCGTCAATGCCCATGGTTTACGTAAGGATAAGAGTGCTCTACTCTTAAGCAAGGGCTCGTCATCGTGTAGCTTGAAGGGAGGCAGAATAGACATCTCTAGCTTCTTCTTCCCCCATTCTTCTCCAAGGCAGACTTTAATTTCTGCCAGGAGGGGAAGGAAAAGTTGGAGCTGGAGGCCACTGTACTCTCCTCAGAGAGAGGTGGGGTACCAGACTAGAATGATACCTATCTGTTCCCTCAAGTATTGTTGGTCTATAGAGTTCAAGCTAAATTCTGATCCTTTTGCATTTTTTTTTGTGGAGGAAGGGGACCTTAAACCTTACATCCAAGGCTTGACCCCTGTTCCACCAAATATCTATTCCACAATAAACACACATAGCAAGAAACACACTTATCCAAATCATAGCAAAATAGTAACGATAGAATATATGCATAGGAGAATATATACCAGACAATACAGAATGAAGCAGCTCTCCCGTGGAGAGTGAGATAACTCAGGTCAATCAAGAAAGAATGTTCTGGATTTCACCCAAAGGGGAACTCCCCTAGTGTACCAAGCTAGGGAAAAGGACATGATAGAGACTATCAGCTCCTCTCATGTCTTCCCAGAATCTTTTCCTTCAGCAACCTGAATAGAGATTGGCCTCTTTCATCTTTCCTCTCAAAACTGGAAACCAGAAACACCTGAAGAGTCTATGAGTCATGAGGAACCCTGTGGCCTCAAGACCACATGTGGCTGTCTAAGTCCTCAGATACAGCCCTTTGACTGAATTCAAACTTCTCAGAACAAATCTCTTTAATAAAATGATTTGTTCTGTAAAACGTGGATTCAATCAAAAGGCCACACTCAAGTGCTTAGAAGTCTGCATGTGGCCTTGAGACCACAGGTTCCTCACACCTGCTTGAAGAGTTCCCAAAGGGGACTGACCTTGGAGAGTCTCAAAGTGGGAACTGGCTAAGGCTGGAGCTCTCTGCCTCTCGCCAGCTCTACCCTGCCCCTCATACCCTCTACCAACAAGGAGAGCAACATATTCATATGCCTTGAGAAAAAGGCTAAACATCAAGTATCATCTTTACAGATCTACATATCCATCCCTAATATTTCCCCTGAGCTTCAGTCCTGCATCGCCATTTGCCTATTGGGCATTTCAAACTGGGTATCCAGTTTTCAACATATCCCAGGTTGAATTCATTATCTTCTTTCCTGCCAAATTTATCCCTCTTCCAGCCTTTCCTGTTTCTGTGGAAACATCATTCCAGTTTTCCAGGTTCATAACCTTAGCATTTTCTGGACTCCTCTTTGCTTTTACCGTATAGTCATTCAGCTGGCAAATCTTGCTGTTCTTCCTTCACAACATCTCTCTCATTCAGTTCCTTCTCTTCACTCACTTGGTTACTGCCTTATCAATAGTTCTCCTCTAGATAATTGTGACAGCCTCCTAATGGGTCTCTAGCCACTTTTATTCCCTGCTGCACACAGCTGCCAAGGTGATTTTCTTTAAATGCACATCTGACTATATCACTCCTGTAATCAATCATCTTCCCATTCTCTATTGCCTCTAGGATCAAATATAAGCTCCTCGGTTTAACTTTTAATGCACTTTATAACCTGGTCCCAAACTGTCTCTCCAATCTCTTTGCACATTATTTTCCCTCTCCCTTTCTTTGATCCAATCCAACTGGCCTCCTCTGTGTTCCACACACACTGCACCACATCTCCCACCTTGTGCTGGCCATCTCGCCCATGTAGGATGCATTCTCTCCTTATCTAAGTCTCACAGAATCCTTTTCTATATAGGTCAGGCACCATCTTCTGCTTGAAACCTTTCCTGATTTCCTCTCCCTCCCAAACTATCTTATAGCAACTGCCTAGTATATATTTATGTTTATTAATTTTATGTTTATGCTGTACATATTTTTATATGTACTTGTTTCCTCCATTGGAATGTAAAGTCTTGGAAACTAGAGGTTATTTCATTTTTTTTTTTTTTTGTAATTAGCAGTACCCAGCACAGTAGCCAGCACATAACGGGTGCCTCATGAATTCTTGTTGATTGATGGATATTTTCTTCTGAATGGTCCACAGGTGCTATGAATATATGCCCAATCCTGAATTAATTTTCTTTCCCTTTAAATCTGACACTCTCCATAGCTTTTTTTTCTCCTGCCGATGGTGCCTGTATTCTTCCAGTATCCAAGACTCATAAATTTAAAATATTTTTTTAATCAACCCACAAAAATTTTTGTGTGCCTGCTGTGTGCCAAGGATTATACTAGACACCAGGGATAAAAAGAATATCTTTCTCTCACGTAGTTAACAGAGGAATTAGCATGATCAGATATATAAAATGTAGAAAGAACATATATATATATATATATGTATGTATATGATAAATTTTAGGGAAAGGATCTAGTACCTTTAGGAATGAGGAAGGGCCTATTGTAGTAGATAATGCTTGAATTGAATCTTGTGTGAAACTAGAGGTTGTGAAAGGCTAAAATTAGAAAAGAACATATTCCAACACTCATCACAAAGGCACAGAAGTGGAAAATGAAACATCATACGTGAGGAAGAGTAAGAAGGAAAATGCGTGGGATAGAAATTAGCCTGGAAAGGTAAGTTGAAGCCAGGTTATGGAGAGCATTAAAGGCCAAACAGAAAAGCTTCTTTTTAACTCTAAAGGTAACAGGGAACCAGTGTAATTTATTGAGTAGTTGAGTGACATGCTTAGATTTCTGCTTTAGGGAAATTGCTTTGGCAGCATTTTTGATTAGAGAGGGGAGAGACGAAGCAGGGAAAAAAATTAGGATTCTCTTACCATAATGGTATAAGAGCTGATGAGGGCCTGAAATAGGCTGGTGGTTATTCTCTCTACTTGGAGAAGGAGGCAATTATGATAGATAAGAAATTGCAAATGACAAGACTTGGCAACTGATTGATTTGAGGGATGGGGGTAAAGGAGATGGATGTGTTGGTTTGGGACAATGATCCATTTTGCAGTAATGGGGATATTTGGAAAATGGATCAATTTAGCTGGAGAAACAAAGAAGGTGGGCTGTTTTGGACAGTTGGACTTGAGATGCCCATGGGACATCCCAACCAGAGTGTTGGATAGTTATTCATGTAGGATTAGAGGTCTGGAGAGAGATTAGGGCTGAAATTATGGGTCTTTAATTTAAACACAAAGAAGGTGGTTGAGAGAGAGAGAGAGAGAAAGAGAGAGAGAGAGAGAGAGAGAGAGAGAGAGAGAGAGAGAGAGAGAGAGAGAGAGAGAGAGAGAGAGGGAGAGAGAGGGAGGGAGAGAGAGAGAGAGAATAGAAGAAGAAATAGAAGAATGAGGAAGAAGGAGGAGGAGGAGGAGGAGAAAACAAAGGAAAGAAAGAAAAAAGAAAGAGAGAGAAAGAGTCCAGAGAGAAGACAAGAGGGTCCAGGACAAAGCCTTGGGTTTCCTTTAAGGGGTGGGTTATAGATGATGATTCCTCAAAGGAGGTTGAGATGAAGTTGTTTTCTCTTTCCATGCATGAAATTCATCAAGTCCTATTAGTTTTACCTCTGCAACATATCATGTCTATACTCTACTCAATTCCCAGTGCAGCTCCCTTTGTGTTGACCTGCATGTCTTCTTGTCTAGACAGTCACAGTCATTTCCTAGCTAAATATTTCAGCCTCTGCTCTGACCCATCCTTTATCTATTGCCTGACTCATTGCTTAATGCCCTGCTTTGATTACATCACTCTTCTCCTCAAAAACTTGGAGTATTTCCCCATTGCCAACTGAAAGAAGTATAAATTCTTGATCCTGACATCCAAGGCCTTCCAAAATTTGGCTTCCATTTACCTTTCCAACTTTCTTCTTTCATATTATTGCACTTCACACACTCCATGATCCATTCAAACTGGATTTATTTTTGTACTACCATGTTTCATTGCTATGTCCATAATCAGACTGTCTCCCATGGCTCGATGTGGACTTCCTCGTTTGTCGAAATCCTTTCTTTCCTTTCAGGCTTCCTCTTCTTATCAAGTCTTTTCTTTTTTGCAAATACCCTTTCAATATGAAAATGAGCACTCTGTCCTTAAATTCCTCAACATTTAACTGAGACCTATTCTTTCCATTTATCTCATCCTTCTTCCTAGTTGTTCAACTCTAGGGTTGAGACTGGTTTTTGGGACTCTGGATGAGAACTCCTTAGATCCTAGCAGACCCTGGATGTTTCTTTAGCCTCCTATAAACAAAATGGATCCCTTCAAAGCTGGGTTCATTAATAGGCATTGTATGGTTTCAATGATGTTAGGGAGATCCCTGTTGCATTCATTTTAAAATTTGTCCAGATTGGTTACTTCCCCAGTGTAAGGAGCTCTCAGTATCATGGTGGGTCAACTACCATTCATGAATTTGTATTCTTAAAGAATTATCTGGGGTAATAAGAGGTTAAATGACTTCAACAGTCATTGTGGTTCAAAGATGGGACTTGTACCCAAGTCTTCTTGATTTTAAGAACAGCTTTCTATCTACTATACATACTAATGATAAATATGCACATCTACTATGCACATTAGCGACCAAAATTATCCCCATCACTATAGTTCTTATTATGGCTGTTATAACTGATGACTTTTAGATAGGAGTTTAGTTTACTATTAACTTGAGGAAGCTACTTGCCTTAGTGGATTAAGTATTGGGCACAGAGTCAGGAAAACCTGATTTCAAATATGACTTCAGACCCTTACTAGCTGTGTAAGCCTGGACAAGTCACTTAATGTCCATGTGGCTCAGTTTTTTCATCTATCAAATGGAGACTATAATAGCATGTACTACCCAGGGCTTTGGTGAGGATGTGAAAAAAATATTTGCAAAGTGCTTTGCAGATCTTAAAATGCCATTAAAATGCTAGTCATTATTATCATAGGGCAGCTTGGTAGCACAGTGGATAGAGCACCAGACCTGAAGTCAGGAAGATCTGGGTTCAACTCCTGCCTCAGACACTAATAGCCTGGGAAAGTCAATTAACCCTGTTTGCCATGGTTTCCTCATCTAGAAGATGAGCTAGAGAAGGAAATGGCAAACCACTTGAGTATCTCTATACTAAGAAAACCTTAAATGGGATCATGATTAATTTAATACTACTGAACAATACCAAATTATCATATATTTTTTATTTAATTGATTTTCATGAAAACCTTGTGCAAGCTTTATTTTTCCTAGTTTTGGGATAATGAAACTATGGTGCAATGAGACTATATATTCATTCATTCATTTGTGCATCAATCAGTGCTAGGATACAAATTCAAAGTCACAAAACTAATGAGTGACAGAGCTCAGACTTGAAATCAGTCCATTGCTTTTTTGTCTGCACCTTGATCTTAAATGTTTGAAATGTGGTTTTTGAGCTAAGTATGCATAATAAGGGAATAGAAAGAAAGAAATTCCATTTGGAAAAATGAAAAGTTATAAAGCACAACTCCAGAGGGCTGTGAAGTATGACTCTAGTGTAAGAAACCTTTCTTCTCACCATTTTTTTCTTAATGTAATGAAATCTCATCTACTTTTCTCATGAAAATGAATATTCCTTGTGGGCTAGCCTTAGCCATACAGTTGGACTAAAAGATTAGGAGAGAGAACTGGGTTCATCTCTGTTCAGTTCATCAGAAACAAGGTGGTTAGCAGGAGTCAGATCACACAGAAGCATGATTACTGAAAAGAGATAGAAATGATGCAATTAGCACATCAGAGCCTATTGCCAGGTAACAGGGCAAAGAAAAGCACCCTTAACTTTCTGAACCACCAGAGCCCAGCACCCAGAGGATTTGGCTTTATTTCTTTAGTCTCTTGCACACTTCAGTGCCATGTTTGAAAATAATTTTGAATGATACAATACGAGCTGTGTGGTCAGACACTGGAAAATAGTCTTTCCCAAATAGCCTGTGGGATTTCATTTTTAAATTACATTTCCTCCCCAAGGCAAAACAAAATATTTCATAGATATTTGGTACAAACCCAGAAATATTGGCCATTCCAAACTTTAAGTAGGTGTTCTGTTAGGCAGAGTGGGTGAAGTTTATTATTGACTTAAATTTAGTGGAACTACCATTTTGGGGTTTATCTTAAGATGAATGATTATATCAGGCTTTCTTTCCTACTCTCTGTCTTTGCTTTCCCTTCTGACTCCATGTCTGAATTTTTTTGTCTCTCTTTTCCAAACCTATTCCTTCCTATTTCTCCCTCTTTTATTATTTTGAGTCTTTTCTGCCTCCTTTTCTCTTCTCCCATTAAATCTTTTTTTCAGCACTTAATTAGATTTTTACTATCACATCAAAATCAATTTAAATCTACCCCCTCTGTCTATGTATTTCCCTTCTATACGGTATAATAAAGATACAGTTCTCAAGAACTGTGTTACCTCCCCATTTAGGGATGCAAACAGTTTGTCCTTGTGGAATTACATGTTTTTTTTTCCCTTTCCTATTTACCTTTTTATATCTCTCTTGAGTCTTGTATTTGAAGATGAGATTTTTCATTGAGCTCTGGTCTTTTAATCAGAAAAGCCAGGAACTCCCTTATTTCTTTGAATGTCCATCTCCTCCCCTGAATGATTGTGCTCAGTTTTGCTGAGTAGTTGATCCTTGGTTGTTATCCAAGCTCTTATCTTTTAATGTAGAAGCTGAAAGGTCCTACATAATCCTGACTGTGGTTTCATGACATTTGAATTGTTTCTTTCTGGCTTATTGCAATATTTTCTCCTTGCTTTGATAATTTTGGAATTTGGCTACAACATTCTTGGCATTTTCAGTTTGGGATCTCTTTCAGGAGGTGATGGGTGGATTCTTTTGATGATCATTTTACCATCAGGTTCTAGGACATCTGGGCAGATTTCTTTGATGATTTCTTGAAAGATGTTGTTCAGCATCTTCTTGTTATCATGGTTCTCAGGTAGACCAATAATTCTTAAATTATCTCTTCTGGACATTATTTTCCAGGTCAGTTGTTTTTCCAATGAGATATTTCACAGTCTTCTACTTTTTCATTCTTTTGGTTTTGTATTTTATGTTTTCTTCTATTTTTTTCACTCTTTCAGTTTTGTTTGACTGATTCTTGATGTCTTATAGAGTCATTAGCTTCCACTTGCCCAATTCTAATTTTTGATGAATTGTTTTCTTCAGTTAGTTTTGTACCTTTTTTTTTTTCCAATTTGGCCAATTCTACTTTTAAAGGAGTTGTTTTCTTCAGTGTCCTTTTTTCCTCCCATTTTGTCAATTGTATTTTTAGGATAATTGTTTAATTTTTCTTCTCCTCTTATTTGACTTTAAAAATGCTTCTTGAGCTCTTCCAAGAAGGTTTTTTGGGTTTGAAACAAGTTCATATTCCCTTGTGAGGTTTCAGTTATGGGTGTATTGATGATGTTGTTATCTCCTGGATTTGTGTTTTGATTTTCCCTGTCACCAAGATATTTCTCCACGGTCACTGAGTTTTTATTCTTCTTGCTCATGTTGTTTGCCATTTTTCTGGTTTTTAAAGTTGATCTCTGTTTCTGGGGCCCCACGGGCACTCTCCCAGCCTTCTTGTATTGGGGGCTAGGGCCCTGGTTACTGGTTCTCTGTGGTGGGGCCTGAGGTGCTGGCAACTAGGTGGATCTAGATCTGGTAGTGGCTGATGTGTGCCTGGTGTTGCCACTTGCCTGCTCCTCTACCCTGGGGCTCAGTCTCCTACTGGTCTGCTGAGGTGAGGCTTGCTGCTGGCTTGCTGAGATACCTCCTCTCCCATAGTAGTCCCCTTTATCCACAGCAAGGGGGACCTTTCCCATTAATCCCCCCAGTCTCCCAAGCTAAAAGACTGCTGTACCCCATCTTTGTGCTGGCTCCACTATTCCAGGATTTTTCCTGGGGCAATATTTTTTGGGTTTTTCAAGATCAGCAAGGGAGGGTGACAGCGACTTATTGCTTATTCTGCCATTTTGGCTCCCAGAGGTTTAAATAGGTGACTTTCACACATTCACTCTATGGACTGATAGCCCTAGGAGCAGTTGTTGCTGTTGCTACAGGTCCTGCACGGGACTGTGATTTTCTCTCATCGAGTTCCAACAGACCCGCCCCGGCACTGAGAGGTCTGGGAATCACCACTGTGGCCAGTGATTCAGTCCCCTGGGGTCTGCTCCAGCTTTGCTATAGTCAGACCCACCCTTGTGCAGCTTGTGCACTAGATAGCACTCCTCTCCCAACCTGGTGCAACAGACCCTTTCTGTCAACCCTCCAGGTTTTCTTGGACTGGAAATGCTCCACACTCTGTTTCTTTGTGCATTCGGCCACTCTGCAGTATGTTCAGATCCACTTTTTAGAAGTATTTGAAGTTTGTTGGAGAGGTCAGGGAAGTCTCTGCTTTCATTCCACCATCTTGGCTCCTTCCCCTCATTTTTTTCTTAAGGTACAGTAAGATTCCACTATAGTAACATACCCTACTTTGTTGAACCATTCCTCTTTTGGTTCTAGATTCAAATACAAAATCTTCTGTTTGGCTTTTAAGGACCTTCACAACCTGGATCCATAAGGTTGTTATTGATTCTGTACAGCACAGTGTAGACATTTTGAAACTGGAAAAACAAGAAAATAAGACTATGTAAAAATAAAGCAGCAAATAAACCCAGATACAAACTCTTGCTGTGAAGAAAATGTATATGTAACCGGCAAGACAGTACAAATACTTGTAAACTGAAGATGGCAGCAAGGTAATTTTTACTGATGAAACTCACTTTTGTATTCATATCTATAGCAAAACCATTGCCAAAAGAATTTCAGGTGAGTTTTAAGATCTGGGTACCTTCATCAGATTATAAAACAAAAAAAATCAAAAGATTTTTTGCAAATATTTTACTTCTAATGAACCAGGAAATATTGTTAAAAATTCTGATAAATAGTATACCGAGAAGCAGAATTATGTTAGAATGACAGAAATTTTCAAATACAAGTAGAATATGGCAACATAATTTTATACTATGCCACATGTCACAAGAAAAAGTTTAAAAATTTATTCAAGAGATAAATAAGTAGTTCAATGATCTAGGAATTTACCTGACTTAAATTCAATTAAAAACTTTTGGCCTATGTTCAAAATCAGCTTTGGAATAATCATTAAAGGCATACTTAAAATCTAAGGTGATAAAAAATATAGTTTTCAAAAGGATATCTTAAGTGCCCACTATGTGGCAAGCACTGTGCTAACTGCTTTATAAATATTACCTCATTTGATTGCATGATAGAGAATTAAAGAATATGTATTCAAAGTCTTAAGAACTCAATGCCAAAATCTGCTTGCAAAATTCTTGTAAAATTTTTTAACTTTACAAATTTTGTAAAGAAAGGGTAGCATCAAAAGAGTACATATTGAATATTAACAATTCAATTTAGAGATATAAGAATTTGTTTTATTTCTAATAGATTTAATTACTTTATTTTGTCATCATTCACATTATTATATTTTACTTTATCATACATTTCTCTCTATCTTTGACCTACTCTGAGTATATACTTAACAGTGGGTAAAACGATATGGACATGTTAGCCACTTGTTTTCCCATATAATTATGATGTTTTTCCCTGAATGATTAGACAATTTGTAGCTCCACTAACCAGTATTATTCAGATTTTTAAAAATGTTTTGATCACATTTGTAGATTTATTTTCCTCTTCTACCTCTTTTCTTTTAAATGAAATATTTGTTTTAAAGGATGGCTTTCTAGAAGGGGTAAGGAGAAGAATATGGGAATCATATAAACAAAGTAGAAATAAAAGATTGTAGAATAAAGTAGAAATAAAATGTCTTTCAAAGAACAACTTTTATGTATGATAACAAAATGAAAAACTTTCATAGTTGGTATTTCACAGCAAATCACAGCATTATAGTATGACAGTTAAATGAAAACTGAAGAGAACACAGGTTACAGAGTATGTAGAAAATACAGTGCCTATTTGCTGACCAGCATTTGATTTGGTAGATGAGAAAACTGCCTTCCAGAGAGCGACATATTTCCCACGCAAACAAATTCAAAGAAGGTTCCTTTGGAGATGAAATAACAGTGATAACTTTGTTGGATATCTCCATGATTATGAATATTCCCCTCATTTTACATATGGCGAAATCAAACCTTTGAAAGATGAGGTGACTTGCCCCATGTCAAGCAGGTCATAAATGTTAGATCCAGGATTTGAACACAGGTCTAGTCAGAGGTATATTTAACAATCAGCTCTCTGTGAAAATATGTACACATGGCACACTTTTAAGTTTTGATTGGCATTATTGATATTTTTTTCTACCACAATCTCAAATTTAGACAATCAATAAGACCTTGATTTATAGCATTTGCCAATTTCTGAGATATAAATACTTAACCAACAAAAATTTAACAATTGACTTACATCAGCTAATAGTTAGAGCTGACTTTGTTACAACCCTAGGTGGTCTTGCCACTACACAATATTGCCATCTGCAACTCTGTATTTAATTCTGAGCTTCCTTTCTCTGCGATAAAAGAAAAAAAATTCTGGGTTGTCTATTTGTCAAGTCATCTGGAAAGGTGAACACTTTTTTCTTGGCATGTACTTCTAGGAGTTATTTATTCCATCGCTCCTTTGGGGAATTGAATGTATCATGTCTTCAAGCATAATATAAAAAGTTACAGAAATGTTCTTCAAATGAACATTTTCTTGCATCAGTCCTCTGTCAGTACTGAAATCAAAGCAGAAATTCACAGTTCAGTTTTGAGGTGATTGAAAACTATTGAAAAAACACAAAGCTTTCTAGGGGCCTTTAATTTCAGGATAGAATTTAGAGAATCTAGCACTCCGATTCAGGGGCATGCCTGTATTATATTACTTTTCTTTCACAAATGTTCAGTGTCTCAGGCAAGCTTTGGGACAAATACAGCAATACAGGTAATTCAGTTGGATTGTTTGATCCAAAGACAAGAAGAACCCAAACTTGTCAGGTGGCAGGGTGAGAAGTGCAATCTAGACTCCAAAAGACAGCCCTTGCCAATATTAGAGAGAACTGGGAGCTCCATTTTTAGCACAACGGGTTTCTTTAATGACTCCAGAAAAGGTCATTGAGAGAAAGCTGTCCCCTTTGTTGGATCAGTAGAATATAAGCTTGTTGAGGGCAGAGATTGTCTGAAGATTTGTCTAACACAATGCCTTTTACACAGTAATTGATCACTTAGTCAACAAGGATCTGTTATCCTCATCTCCACCTCCCAGCTTCCCTACCTTCCTTCATGACTTAGGGAAATTACTACGTTCTGTGAGAAGCCTTTGTACAATCCTCCTTAATCTTAGTGTCTTCTCTCTTGAGACTATCCCAAATTTTCCCCTTTTCTACTTTGTTTCTTTTAAAATTTTAATTTAATTTTAAAATTTCTTTAAAAATATTTTATTTCCTCCATTTTTAATTTATGAAATAAAACAAACATTTCCATAGCATAGTATAATTTAAAAAAACGTGATGGCACATGAAACTGCAAATCTATTATGTAACATTTTCTATTTCTTTTAAATATATAATAGAATTATCATGTAAATTTCTTTTTGTCTTCTTCTCTTGTTTGCATGTTGTGTTGCTCATTAGATCATGAGTTCCTTGAGACTAGGGTCTATCTTTTACCTCCATTCATATTCCCAGTGTTTAGTAACAATTACAGCAACAGCTTAACATAATGCCTGGCACGTAGTAGGCACTTGGTAAATGGTAGCTGGCTACTTAACTGACTAGCTCCAAGGTGTTTTTGGGGAAGAGGACATTAACAACTAGGGGGAAGATGATTTGTTTTGGGTCATGAGCTGCGACTTAAAGGAAATGAGGGAATCTAAGAGGTCTAACTGAGAAGAGAGTGGACATTTCAGGTACAGGGTCCTCCCAGTGTAAAGGATAGGAAATTAAGTGCTGCATAAGAGAAACAGTAAAAATTCCTATATTAAGAATGTATGAAAGGGAATTACATGTAATAAGGCTGCAAAGTTAGGGAAGCCAAGTTCCAGCGAAGACTACTTGATGGTAAGGTAATAGATATAATGAGTAGAGGTGACTCTTCCTAGAAGTTTGATGATAAAAGGGAAGAAAAAGCTAGAACGGGGGCTTGGAGTACATTTTGTTGTTCTAATCTAAGATTTTATTTATTTATTCATGCATTAATTTGCTCATTTACTTATTTACCTGCCAATGTTGGGAGTTCCTGGCTTCTGTGATTCTCTTTCTATCCCTGCAGATCAGCAACTATGAGTTCTCTACTTATAGAGACTTCTTGGGCCACTGAGTGGCCGAACAGCCATGGTATCTCCAAAGCAGGACTCGATCCCAGGTCTCCCTTACTATTCATTGCTCCATACTACCTTTCTTGATTGGGGACAGAACAGGAATAAAGCTTCAAAAAACATTTGTTATTTTAAATAGGAAAGAGCCAAACATGTTTGTAAGCTAAGAGGAAGGAGTGAGTAGAGAAGATTTTATTTTCATTTTGGGGAAAATCAGTCTTTATGGGAGATCAGTTTGATTCTCTCCTGATCCTATGGTGTATACCCTAGGGTGTATACTCTCAGGTTATTAATTTATCATTGCCCTGTTCTCAATAAAGTCCAGAAAAATAATCTGTATCTTTGAGTTTTTGTGGTTGAATGGGAGTTTACTATGGATAAAATGACTGCTAACTAGAAGATCTTTAGGAAGCGTTCATAAATCATTCTCCATTTTATTAAAAAACCATACCTGCAACTGCAGAAGAACCCCTAAATGAGACTTTAGGTTTAGTAACTTCATTTGGCTTTACAAAGATTTTGCCTCAATTTAGATCTCATGGTGCTGAATATGAAAAAACGAAGGATGAAACAATTAATGATAAATAAGATCAACATTACAGAGGTCATTTGGAAATAATGTCTCTTTCACCCCTTTTGACCAGGCACACAGCGCCATTCATTTCCCCTATGTGGTGCAGTGAATATGGTTCTGAGAGTAGAACCAGGAAGCCCTTAGTTCAAATCCTGTTTCAGATACTATGTAACACTGGCTAAGTGAAATTAACATCTTCGAGTCTCAGTTTTCTCATTTGTAAACTTGGGATAATAACAATACTCAACTCAGAAGACTTTTTTGAGACTCAAGATGTTTTATATGTAAAGTTTTTATATGTTTATATTTATCTATATATGTAATTTATATACATGCATATTTATACATATACACATACATTTATATGTATATACATATGTTTGTATTGTTCTGTGAACCTGAAATAAATATATATATATATACAATATATAAATATATAGATAGATATAAATATATAATGTATTACATACACATATACATATACACAAACACATATACATATGTCTGTAGTACTTTGTGAACCTGAAAGCAGGTTCACAATATAGAAATGTGTGTTCGGTTTAGAAATGTTAAATATTAGCTTAGAAAAATTAAGATCTATAGAAGGATAGGTTCACTGGCTCTGCTCATGTAGCTTCAAAATTCAAAACCTCTAACTTTTAAATATTGAATACTTCTTTGAATTGATGGTTAAAACATTTGCACACCAAGCCAAAGGACTTTCTTCAGGTTTATTTATTTCTTATCCTATATTTCATTTTCATGCAGACAACCTTTTTAATTTGATATGTATCATAATAGAAATTGCTTCCAACATAAAGCAGGAGTCTAAGTACTTAATTTATAGCTATATCTTCCCTTTCCCACCTCCCAACTAAAATGAAAAAGTTTCCTGGAGCAAAAGTTTCATTTCATCTGGTTCCCTATTTCTGTTCAAAGACTTAGCCAAAGCAGTTCTAACCAGACTCTCCAAAAATAACCAACAAAGGACTTCATAAATGTCTTGTCATCAAAGATGGACTGATTCCATTTAAGATAACTATACAAAGAAAACTATCTTTATATTAAACTGTTCATAATAGTCTTCTCTGTGATAGCAAAGACCTGGAAATGATGTGGGGTTCCACTGATTGAGGGAATGTAGTATTCATATGATTCCTTTCATGCAATAAAAAAATTTTAGATGGGCAACAGTTATGACATCAACACCAATTATAGTAATTTTAGACAGAATGCAAACCAATGTAAGTCATTTGTAACAAGGATTGACCAAAAAGAAAGCCCTGAAAGCAATTTAGTCAGCTTAAAACACTAGAGCCTATTTTTTTCACCATCCATACAGTAAAGGCCAAGTGGATGAAGGATGTCTTTTATCCAGAAAACAGCAAGCACTGGGCTGTACAGTCTATAGAATTGTTTATCAGTATGTATAGCTAGAGTAGATGGACAAAGAATTTGATCCAGAGTTAAAGAGAAAGGAATAAAGAAGACTGGACCACTTTTGGGAAATTGCAAAGCTCCTTTAATGACCCCCAAACTCCCCCAGAAACAAAGGTCCATCTTTTTTATTACCAATATTTTGCTAGCATTGATCTATGTCAGCAAGAAGCAGAATGTAATATTCCACAAAGAATTAAAAATGAGAGCCATACAGAGGTCAGTGGAAGGGTGCATGTAGAGAATGAACAAGCTACAACGTACGGCCAATGAGGAACTTCACAGACCAACACAAATAAAAGATCTTATCAAAGAAATGTGGAGAAGATAGTCTACTCACATAATGAGAGGAAGAGAAGTTAGGTCAGCAACCAGAGGCCTTTATTGCTATTACCTCCATAAGACTGAGAGAAAGTGAAAAAGGTCTCCAGCATGTTGGGTAAGTACCTCTAGAGAACTTATGGGAGGACATGGATAAGAATTACACAGGATTCACAGGCATAGTTGTGATGTGCATCATTGGAAGAAATTTCCAAATTAATGGGAGCATGGATTTATCTGAGTAAGAAATGATGACTATGAAGCATCCAAAGAATCACTGGAAGATTTGTGTGAACTGACACAGAGCAAAATAGGCAGAACCAAGAGAATAAAATCCACAATGATTGCAATACTATGCCTGAAAAGATCACTGAAAGGAAATCATGCAGAGTAATTAACAGACCAGCAGAGGTCCTCAAGAATGGATAATAAATATACATCTTTCTCAAAGAAAAGAAAGGGGGTCCACTGAGACAGGTATTGTTCACATAATTTTTATGGTCACTGTATCAAATGTTTTAACTTGTTTTTCTTTGTCACAAGAGGATGCAATCTGGATAGGGGCTGAAGTGAGTGTGATGTAAATACAAAAGACATTCTAAAATGTATTAAAACTTGAATATAAGAAAGGCATGCCTACTAGCTCTGTTGCTATCAGAAATCCCTTTTCTGAAAATTACTTCCACAGTCCATTGGTCCTAGCACATTGAAGCTTTCAGTGCAGAGCACAAAACTTGTAATATGAAAAAATATTGGTCTAGAATATTGAAGCAATTATCTGCTAATTGAAACCTAAGTAAACTCTCCGCCAAGATAGCAAGCCAATTTTAACAAAGGATTTTTTTTCTTTTCCTCTTAAATTATCTTCACTTCCATTAATGTGTGTAAACTCAGCCCAGCCCATCTGGCAGAATGTATCCTGGGAGAGGCTTGGGTGTGAGCCTTTCTTCTGAGACTGCCTGCCTGTGTGCCCATAGACAAGTCATGTCACTTTCCAGAGCCTACTTTAGACTGGGTGAGGCTCTTCACCCTATTTGCCTCTGTTTTCTCATCTGTAAGATGAGCTGGAGGAGGAACTAACAAACCACTGTAGTATTTTTGCTAAGAAAATCCCAAAAAGGGTCACAAAGAGCTGGACTTTACTGAAATGATTACACAACAAAATGAGGGTAATGTTACCTTCAGGACCATGGTTGTGGAGAGGACCAGTCAGTATGTATCTATATGAATACATGAATGAATGAGTGAAGTATTTATTAAGAGTTTACTCTGTGCAAAGCACTGTGCTAAATGCTGGGGATAAAAATAGAATATTAGCTTAGTTCATGCTCACAAGGAGCTAACATTCTAATGGGGAGATAATGCATTTGGAATGTTTCAGCTCTAATTTGGATGGAAAATTCCCATGGTTCTCAGGGTACAGTGGCAAAGATGTTAAAACTTCTTTAATATCATTTCCAACAAAATCATAAATTTCTAATGCTTATTTGATAGTGTTAAGGACTTCAGTGAAAAGAACCTTTCTTTCTGAGTCTTCAGTAGCTGTGAATGGAGAGCATCTGCAGTTCTCCAGAAGTTGATTCTCAGAATGATGGCTAGAGCCATGGGGCTGGAAGCAGTTCTATTCCCAAGGTTCTTGGGTTCAGGGTTCTGGGATGTCTCCATCAGTGTTTGAGGGGAGAAAGAGGTCAAAGCAGACATGGTGGTTTGACTGACTTGGTGTATGCTGCTTTCCCTCTCCTCCTTAGGGGACCTTGTTGCCTCCTCTAGACTGGCTTACCTCCCCAGTGTTTGTCAGTTGGCTGATAGTTGGGATGACTGGTGCCTTCTCTACAGTATTTGCTTCCTTGGATGATGGCTATGAGAGCTTCATTAGAAGTAAGTGGTCTTTGGATGTTGCCATTCCCAGGGCTTCTAGGTCTATCTGCATGGCAGCCTGTTAGCAGTAGTTACTGGTGGTGATGAAGAAGCTGGTCTATGATGATTTCTCCCCTCAGTAATGGTTACAGGGGCTAGGATGAAAGCACTGCTTTGTGTGCACTGATCTTCACAGGGTTCTTGGGCTCAGACTCCTAGATGGTCTTCATCAGGGTATCTCTGTCTCTCTATCTGTTGGTCTGCATGCATACATGTATGTAAATTACTTTGCAAACCATAAGTTGTTATAAAAATTTCAGCTTTTATTACTATTATTAGTATCAAGGTAAATTTAATGCTTTAACTAAAAGCCATCCCCAGAAAACTAATAGTAAATTTCAAGGAATGCCCTTTGCAGAATGGATATATTTTTTTTAGTCATAGTCTTTTTCAAAATCCTAAAATTCCAAGAGGTAGTGTTGGACAAAGTATTGAATCTGTAGACAAAGGAACTTGTCTTAAATACTGGCCCTGTCACCTACTAGGTGACACTGGCAAAATCATTTAACTCATGTATTTTGGTCTCCTCAAATATAAAATTAGGAGATTGGACTAGGTGATCTCTAAGATCCATTCCCAATCTCAAACTATGAATCTATAAAACACAAACATATAAATCGCATCACTAAAATTTTTAATCCTTACGAGAAAATATGCTTTACTCTACTTCCAGCAGCTGTGTCTTTCTGAAAGGGGATGACAAAGACTTCAAACGATTCTTCATTTGGGGGCAACTAGCTAGTGTACTTGATGGAGCACAGGATGTAGAGTTAGGAAGTTAAAAGTTAAAATCTAGCCTCAGACACGTGCTAGCTGTGTGATCCCAAGTCACTTAATCCTGTTTGACTCAGCGCCTCATCTACAAAATGGGAACACACTGGAGCAAGAAATGACAAATTACTCCATTATCTTTGCCCCATGGGCAACGTCCATGGGGGTCATGTAGAGTTGGGCAAGACTGAACAGCAACAACCTGATCTTTACTTCAATCAAGAATCTGACAGCCTCTAAGGTTCCTTCCAACTCTAAATCCATGATCCTATGAGTTAGCCTCCCATGGAATCAAACTGTCGTTCTTCATGTACTGACAGCATCACTCCTACTTAATGGGGTGAGGAAGGATGGAGCATCTAACCTGAGGCCTTTTCTATAAGGGAGTGAGCCTTGTCAGTGACTCAAATATCTGAGTTTACTGACTTTTTGGAATTCTTTCCATGACCAATATTGCATTTTATTTTCTCTAGGAGTTCTCCTTTGGATATTGCTTCACATTTCCTTTGGTTCTGAAAGCTACTCCCCATGTCTAGAAACTCGATTTTCATATTTCCAAAAAAGCAGGTGGGATGAAGTAAAAAGAGGAGGAGAATAAAGTTGTTGCTAAGTCACAAAAGCAAAACAGACTAGCAACAAACTTATGGGTGTATTTACCCATCAAATCCATTTGTTTGAATGTGTGTGCAGTGCTGAAAGGAATGACAGATATGGACGAACAACAGACGGCTCTACCAGATCCCTCAAAACCTCCTTAGGGCTGGAAGGGACCCCTTAAATTGCCCCCATCCCTTATCCCTCCTGCTTCCTCTGATGTGTTCCTGACTTACATATGTTTCTGGTTAGCCTGGCTTTCGTATGTCTAGTAAAGCAGACTGCAAGTCCCAAGTTCTATAGAGTGATTGGCTCTCTCTCAAGCTGTTGGAGTTTAAACCAATGAGCCAATATCCTTGAGAACAGGCCAAAGAAAATTTCATTTTTGTTTCAAAAACAAAAACATTTTAAAAGATATTTAAAAATAACTTCCAAGTATCAGAAACCAATGTAAAAATTAAAGAACTTTTGATTAAATTTTGACTTTTGGGAGCTTTGCCCAGATCGATGGGATAGAGAAAATTTGGTTTCATTTGAAGGTTAAGATTAAATGTATAGTTAGTTGCATTAGCCTTATATACAAAAGAATTTATGATGCTGGGATTGTGGGGTAGGATCAACACTTCTCTTGGAAATTATGTTATATCATACTTTTGCTCTAAATAGGTGTGGTCTGGGAATCAAAATCTGATGTGTAGTATAGTTACGTGATAACAAATAATGTCTTCACGAGGCTCACATTTTGTTCTAACAGGAGTTTTGGCATAGGAATCCTAAAGTCTCCTCTGTATGCTCGTTCAGCTTTTTTAGCTATCTAATTTTTGATTCCTCCCTCTGGCTTCTATGAGATAAGGAGATAAATTGCCACCCTCCAGGCCTCACCAGGGCTTTCTGAAAAGTTCTGTTTCTAATGAAAAAAACAAAACCAATTCAAAACAATTGCCACCTTTTTTTTCAACTATTAACTGGAAACTGCAATGTAGTCTGTTATTCTTTTAAAGATGTAAGAAGGTACAAAGTAGGTAAGTACAAGGAAGGGCAGCTAGGTGGCTTAGTGGACAAAGTGCTGGGCCTGACGTTAGGAAGACTCATCCTTCTGAGTTCAAATCTGACCTCAGATGCTAACTGTGGGACCCTGGGCAAATCACTTAACCCTGTTTGCCTCACTTTCCTCATCTGTGAAATGGGGTGGAGAAGGAAATGGCAAACCACTCTGGTATTTTTGCCAAATGGGATCATAAAGAGTCAGATGCAACAACAAGAACTTTGTCATTGCTTCCAAAATAAAAGGCAGAGGTTGAGGGGTTTGGGACAGGTAGATGGCATAGTGGATAGAGCACTGGCCCTGGAGTCAGGAGGACTTGAATATAGACTTAGACACTTATTAGCTGTGTGACCCAGAGCAAGTCACTTAACCTCTATTACCTCAAAAACAAAACAAAACAAAATGAAAACAACTTAAGCTTTAAGGCTATTGAGAACACAGCTACTTCCTTCTCTAGTAAAGCACTCTGCATCAGATGGCACGGGGCATTGGATTTGGCATGAGAGGATGTGGGTTTGGGCTCTGCTCTTTGCTGCTTGTATTCCCTTGGGCAAACATCTCTGGGCCTTAATTTTCTCATCTGTAAAATGAAGGGGGTTGGATCAGAAGACTTCAGCTTTAGATCTATGAGGTTATAAAAGTTAAATCTGTACAAGCATCCTGAGACTCCCTCTGGGGAGTTTCTTTTATTTTATCAACTCTCCAATATATTACTTTCCATGGGGCTAGCTGTGGGAAGAGAGGGAAGATAGGACATGGGAACAGGTATAGCAGTAAGACACCGACAAGTCCATTTTCTAACTTTACCTTTACAATGTCTCATTGGATGGTACCACTAGACCTTAATCCTATGGCTGTTTAATATCTCTGTGGATATAATTCCAGATTGCTCTCAAAAGTGGTTGGACCAGTTCACAATTCTACTAACAATGAATGCATCCCAATTTTTCCATATCCTCTCCAACATTTGTCATTTTCCCCTTCAATCACTTTAGCCAATCTCATACATGTAAAATGTCTCAAGATAGTTTTAATTTTGCTTTTCTAATCAATAATGATTTAGAGGATTTTTTTCACATGACTATAAATTATTTTGATTTTTTCATTGGAAAATGGAAAAAAAAACAGATCAGAGTAGGGTTGGCTTTCATACTTTCTATACTTAAAACTAGAAGGGACCTTTTAAATAATCTACTTTAGCACCTTTATTTTACACAGAAGGATATAGAGGCCCAGGTAATGTATATTTTCATCTGATCTCATCTGAAGAATTATGTTCAGCTCTGGGTTCCAGAGTTTAAGGACATGGATAAACTAAGGATATCCAAAGGAGAGCAATAAGTGTTGCCATGTCATATAAGCTTTGGTTGAAGAAACTGAGCATGTTTGTCATGGAAGCCTAGAGAAGAAAAGATTCAGGGTGTACAAAATAATTGTCTTCAAATATCTGAAGAGCTATCATGAGGAGATAGTAGATCTGTTCTCTTTGGTCCCAGAGGGCAGAACCAGGAATAAAGTAATGGATGTTGCAAAGGAGTCAATTTAGGCTTGATGTCAAGAAAAATTCCTGACAATTAGAGCTGTCCAGAAGTGTATTGGGCTGCTACAAGAGGTGTGGCTTCCCCCATCTTGGAAATGTTTAAGCAGAAGCTGGGTGAGGACTTGTAAACTGGGGATTTCTTTAGAGTACAGATTGAACTAGATGGCTATGGAAGCCTTTTCTTATTTCCAATTTCTGTTATTTTGTTAAAAATATATGTCACTTGACTTTATCAAATTTAATTAATATTGATTCAGCACACAGAGCTTATAAAACAGGCTAACATTCAAGAAAGGAAACCAAAGTCTTTACATCCACATGAACTCAATCAACAAATATACTAGCAAAGAAATATCAAGCAAATGGTTGACTTAAGAAGATTTCTTTAGAGAAGCGGAGGGGTTCATGATAGTAATACATATCAAGTCTTTGCTAAGAGAAGCACATTCAGAAGGTCATTCTTAAGGAGCACAGATTTATTGATGAGATTTAACAATAAACTTCACAAGGAAATGGTAGAAATGATGCAACTGATCACTTTAGACAGGAAAACACTAACTGAACATAATTAAATGGTCAGGATTATACATTAGGTACTCAATATTTTTAAAATAGTAGACTAAAAATCGACATATTGCAAAAACAAACCCTACAATATCTATGGGAATCCAATGAGTGAACTCTACTGGAACAAGAGTATTATATCAGCTATAATACTACATATAATCACACACACATACCACAAAATTTAAAAATATTTTAATAGCTGTTGCCATATGGAATACTCATAATCTTCAAGCTACCCAAAATGGAAAACTCTTAAAATATAAAAGCTTAGCCAAAGAAATTGAACTTACATAGGAACAAGATGAAGGACAGGCCACCCCCAGTATCTTATATGCTCTTGGAGTTGTACTGAAGATACTTTCAGTGAGTCTATGGGAAATAAAATTACATCTCATTAATCTTATTCAATTAGAAAAACAATTTTATTTTTAAAGTCAATACATTTTTATTTTAAAATTATTTTGAAATAAATTATTTTATTCTCCCACAATACTTGAATTGTGTCTTCCTGACTCCAGGCTCAACACTCTCTTTACCTTACCACCTAACTGCCCATTAAACCCTATTGGTGCTCTACAATTTTCTTCAATTTCTACATTTAGCCATGGCTACTGCAGCTAGTACTTCACTTCAAATCCCATTAACAGGCTTGTAAATATTCTTGTCAGAGTAGCAGTGAATGGCCACCCAACTGATGTCATATTTTTCTTTCCTGTTGATCTTGAACCTTTATCATTCGGAAGGGTAAATAGTAGCTACAGAGCTGAACTGTACCTCTCCAACATACACTTTTAGACTAGGTTAAAATCTCTTTTCTTGTGCAGAAACTATTGGAATCATAAGACCATCCCATTCAGACACCTATATCTGCCTGGTCATCATAGCTACCAAAATGCTGGTACTGCTTTCTAGGGTTCAGCTTTAGAACTCAAGGATTGCAACCTCTCCAACTAACTACAAGTCACTCTCATTTTCCTGACATTTAACCCATTGCTTATATACTTAGAATGATATCAGTTCCAAGAATGGACATTTGACACCCTTTCTACTTCAACATAGAATTGACTCCAAAGTACCTTCTTTAAAAATCCTTCCACCTATTACTCACTTCTCAGAAATATTCTCCTCCTCTCTCCTCTCTCTTTCCCTAGCATTCTACCTTATTCAATAGCCAGTCCATAGACCTTTATCAATATGCCCAGAGAAGGGTTTTCTCATCACAAGGCCAAATAATAATCAGTTGCTTAGGGAGTCCATTTTCCTGGTTAGTTAAAGACAATGATTTGGTTGCTGGGGAACAGTAGAGTAAAAAATTGCCAACTTTGTTTGTTCTGCCCAGTTCCTTTTAGTTTTGTTCCCAAGGTTATCTGAACAGACTTGACCTGTTGACTAGGAATATGATGAAGGTGGAAATGAATTTTCTCCACACAGCACTAGTCATGTTCTTTCAGGCTTAATCTTGGGATGATTTGTGGACTAGCAACTAGAGATCAGCCAGGTGCTAAAAGTAGTTTTCTGTCCATTAACTCCAATAAGAGTTTAGTGACAGGAGAAAAGTTCAGTTTAAAAAACAAAATTGAACCAGAAGATTTCACCAAAGATTGAAGATTGTTGGCTGACTTGCTGGCTGTGGTTTAAGGGTTTGAATCACAAAAGAGCTAGTTAGCCCTGAGACTAGATGCTAAAAGAGCTGAACAAGCTGCAAGGCAGCAATAGTCTAGCAGAGATCCAAGCAGACATCCTAATGACATCATCAGAGGATGTTGGTGGCATTGAAAGGAGCCAGTGACCAATGGATATTACACCTGGGACAGTACCCTAGGACTAGTTGAGCTGCTTTGGTTCCATGTGTTTGCCATGTTCATAGCAGAGTGGTAACCTGTGTACTTCTGGATGTAAGGTGACAAGTATCCAGTTCTTAATTTTGTTTTGCTATTTTGCTTTGAATTGTGTCTTCTAGTTGACTGGTAAAAGAAATATGTTAGGGGCAGCTAGGTGGCACAGTGAATAGAACACTTGTCCTGAAGTCAGGAAGACTGGAGTTCAGATCTGATTTGTATTACCTTGGGCAACCCAATTCACTTGCCTTCCCCCTCCAAAAAAGAAAGAAGGAAAGAAAAAGAAGTATGTTAGTTGGAGCATATGAGCTGTGGTTTTGAGTGGAAGGTGACCTAGAGAGTTCCTTGGTCTTGGCATAACTACTGGGACTAATGTGAGAGAGGTGGGGAGATCCCTAAGAATAGCCCCTGCATCAAGAGAACACCTTAATACACTTTTAAAACCCAGGTGGCAATTAATGGTATCCGTCTATGATACAAATATTATATCTTCACCTACAACTTCGTTCTTTATTTCTATTTATCTATTTTTTATCTTTCTTTATTCTCAACTTTAACTTATCTTCTGGGCATGCAATAGTCCTCCAACAAGTTGTGTCAGTAAGCACCCCAATATGCACAGGGGGCCCTGCTATCACAGGTTCTTAGATCTGCATTCATAAAAGGAAAACAACTTTCAAGGGTTTAAAAATCACTTTAATCAAGCACATGAATCATTCCTTTAACCAAGTACATATATTATCCAGTTAGTTCAGGAATTCAGCAACCAGAATTTCAAAGAAAATGCAGAGAAATCAAAAGATCAATAGACATGGCTTCCTCTGCCTGAATTTAACAGACAATTGACCCCAACTGTCTGACCATTGTGACCAGAGAGGGAAGCACAACATCTGGGTTCTCAAAGCCAGGGGGCTCTTTTAGTGGCTTACCAGAGTCCTCCTTTGGCCAAACAAACACTTCCAATCAGCAAGCCCCAAAGTAATCAACAGACATGGCTTCCTCTGCCTGACCATAATTCAACAGACAGGTACAGCTGTCTAATCAGCTACCAGAGAGGGAAGCGTTGTTCAACTGGGTTCTCAAAGCTGGAGTGGGTGGGGTCCTTAGCGATTTCCCAGAGTCTACCTTCTTACCAAACTGAGTCCCAAAGTAAAATCTCAACTCAGAGTATTTATGCATTTTTTAGAGCCAGAGAGCATTACAACCTTTTGACCCAGTACCTCAATAGAAAAAACAAAAGGTACTTGGGACCCTCCTGCAAAACAACTCCCTTAATCTTGCTTTCCACAATAGGCAGACCCATCAATGGATGGGAAAGATTTTTAATCACATTAAAATAATTAATAATACAAATACATACACTGTTTCTGGTTAAAGAAACTCTTGTTTCTGTACTTTACTTCTAGTAATGACCCTTGATTGATAAAGGCAAGATTCAATCAGAGGCACTTGATTATACTAAAACAAAAACAGCAAAAGATCCTATTTTGATTGCCATCACACAAGTGGAGACACATTTTTTAAATATATAGCTGTAATACTTGAAACATTTTAGGTAGTAACACCACAGAAAATAAGACATCATAGGATCTGAGAATGCCAGAGATGAGAGGAACATTAGACCTCATATTACCCAACCACTCTTTTTGTAAGCAAGGCTCAGAAAAATTAAGACACTTGTCCAGTTTCACACAATCAATAAGTGCAAGCTGAGATTTGAACCCAAGACCTCTATTTTCAAATCCAGTATTTTTTTTTTTGACCTCCCACTATGCTATCTAAACATGTCCAGAGGATTAGGGGGAGCATATTGGAGGATACTACTGGCATTATTTCTCCAGACCCAGATTTCAGCTGGCTGATCAAGACATTCTCCAACACTCTGAATAGCATAAGTTATTTATAATTTATATACCTCTATAATAGCTTTTGGTAAAGAAGGCTATTCAAGCTTGGGAATAAGAGCCTGGAAAAGAAGCATGGGATATTACTGTTATTGACATTAAGGAACCAGAGATGGGCTTTTACGAATATTACACAGTAGCTTAGCCCAGGGAAGTTATTATATATTAGAAAAGAAGAGGCAGACATAATTTTTCATGCTTATTTCTATGTATTCTCCCCACTGAGGGGATAAGGATACCCTCTGCTTCTACCTCTGTTACATTATAAGTAGAGACTTCCCATCCACTATACTACAAGAAGGGACTGTTCCTATGAAGTTGCAGGATCCTGTGCTTTTTCACATCCCTACATAACCTGGAGTCTCAGGAAAGTCATAATTCCGTTAGACATTACTCAGGGCATGGGTGGAAATTGTTTGAAATGGGCCTCACTCAACAACTCTGTGTGTTGCACCTCTGTTTTTATAACGTCTGTGGCATAGGCCTTAATAAAATTCACATGCCTAAGAACTGTGGTTGACTGGGATTTTATGTCATTCAAAGATAAAGTGTTTGGATTGGCTACCATGAATTAGGCTACTAACTTGAAACTACTAGTGAAGTCAAGAATGTTGAGATGCCATCATTGTGATGAGCTGGCACATGGTTGTCCAGCTGTGGTGAAGAAGACACATTCAGAGGCATGAGTCTTTTGAACCTTATAAGATAAATGAGATGTAACAGTTATTGTGAAGGTTTTAGATATCAATCATAACCTGGTCCCTTCCTTCCTCTCCAATGCTTTATGTATGCAGTGTTCAGGGAGGACTAGCACCTCTGGTGTGAGGGCCTGCTGAGCCCTTTTCAGGGCTGCTCATCCACCTTTGACGGCTATGCACTACAAAACTTTCACCTATGGATCCAAGAAACTGTAGCATGCCCAGCAGTCACATCCTGGTAAAACCATCTTGGCAGAGGGTAACCAATGGGCCTCAAACCCATTAATCAGTTAGAGGGATATCTACCCCAAGCATGTGAAGACTTCCCCTGGCCGAACAGGTGGATGAAAATAATTTGTTCCATTGGCCATGAAGAGAGCTGACGCAAGTCCTGTGGAACTCTTAGAGTTTAGTCAGACGTTGAAGATGCCAAGGTCATCCTAACGTACGTCCTGATATTGGACTTTGATGACTCTGGAAGAGAGAGTGAGGCTGATGACTTTGTGCACCTTTTTCTCACTTAAACCCAATTCATGTGCAAGTCAAGACACCACCCTGTGGTGTCACTGGTACTCTGAAAACAACAGACAAACAACCACACCATCCTACTCCCCTCCACGTGTTTTGCAATTTGGCAACCTTGGCTTCCTTGGCATTCCTCAAACACAGAGCTATCTTCTAATTTGCTGCTTTTCTCTGGTTATCCCCCATTTCTGGCATGTACTCCCTCCTCAGATCTGCCTCCAGGCTTCCCTGACTTCAAGTCTCAACTAAAGTCCTACCTTCTGCAAGAAGCTTTCTCAGTCCTTAACCTTCATGCCTTTCTTCTGAGATGACCATCAGTTTGCATTGTTTCCCTAGTTTGCCAGTAGATGTTTCCATATTGTCTTTACCCATTAGACTGTGAGCAGAGACTTGCTTTTTTTGTTTCTCTGGTGTTTAGCATTGTTCATGCCACATAGCAGATGCTTTATAAATGTTAGTTGGCTGACAGTCAATCAGCAAGCATTTATTAAATGTCTACTGTGTACCAGGAACTGGGCTAGTGGCTAATAATTTTTTACGAAGAGAGAGACAAATAGATCCTGACCTCAGGGAGCTAATAGTAGCAAAAATGTGCACATATATAAATCTAAGGTGTGTGTTTTCTAGGATTTGTCTAAATGCATCTTGCAACAAGGTATGAATAGATATCTTTGGGGTCTTGCCTACCCTTCAAGGGAGAGTTTTATTCTGTTAAGAAGGAAGCAAGAGAATGGGGCCATGAGGCTGAACCCCTGCTCTCTTCAGGAAGGGAATATCAGAGTAGACCTATCTATCTGATCCCTTAAATAATGTTAATATAGTGAAAATACCACTCTCCTGCTCTCTATCTCTTAATAAGGGAAGGAGTGTCCCAAGCTCCCTATGAAAGCTTGACTATCTTCCCATTCCATGCTGGTTAGTGGAAGACCATCATTAACGATAAGTAGTAAAAATAAACCCAGGTGATGGCAAGCAGAAATCAGAGAAGTTATACAAACTAAAATATACCAGACAATACCCAGAATGAATAAGTTCTCCCACTGAGAGTAAGATATCTAAAGTAATAAAAGTAGCTATCATTTATGTAGTGCCTACTATGTGCCTGGCATTGTGCTAAGAACTTTTTTATGAGCACTACTGTCTCATTTGATCCCCACAACAACCTTGGGAGATGAGTGCTACTATTATCCCCATTCTATAGATGAAGAAACTGAGGTAAACAGAGGTTAAGTGATTTGCCCAGGGTTACACTGCTACTCAGTGTCTGAGGTCTCCTTTAAACTCGGGTGTTCCTAACTCCAGGCCAAGCAACCTCTTTTCTATGTTGCCTAACTGGCTCAGGATAGCCAACAGGGACTATCTGATCTCATCCAAGAGGAAATCCCCCAAAGTCACTAATGGGACAATTTGGAAATAGGAGCAAATTCTAGGCACTGGCTTTTCTACATCTCAGCTTCTTGCCAAAATCTTTCTCTTTCTGGGGGCCTCTTCCTGAAGAGATCCTGGTGGTGCATAGACTTTCTCTTGAAGCCATATGCCAGAACACTTTCTTCTTTTGAAAACTCCACTCCTCATGCAGACATGGAACACTGAATAGTATCAATGAAGAAAGTCTTATGTAAATGCCCAGGCTTAAATCATAGGTTACATAGGTTGTATACACAAAAATATAGGCAAAGTAAATAAAAGGTAATTTCAGGGGATCCACTGGCAGCTGCAGGGATCAGAAAAGGCCTTGTGGTGGAACTTGAACTGAACTTAATGGAAGCCCAAGGATGACAGCATCAGCAAAGGCACAGAAATGGGAGATGGAATCTTATACGTAAAGAAAAGTAAGACAGCCAATTTAACTGAACTGTATAACGTATAAATGGAGAATAAGGTATAATAAGGCTGAAAAGGTAGGATGGAGCCAGGTTGTGAAGGGCTTTAAATGCTATCGAGAGGAATTCATATTTTATCTTTTAGGTAATAGAGAGCCACTGTAGTTTATTGAACCAGGGAATGACATGGCCAAATGTTTACTTGGTACTGAACCTGAGATAACACAGGTTTAGTGTGTGTGTGTGGAGAAATGTGAGGCAGAGGTGGTTTAGCTAGGCAAATTGCTTTGCAAATACAAATGGAGTCTTTGAACAACTTTTTCCCTCTTTTTAAATATTTACTTGTATTATCAGCATCACATTCCACCGATGGAAAAGAAAGATATTCTGTTGTGGAAACAATGGCAAACTTGTTAGTGGCACTCACGTTAATTTCCTGAGGGACAGTCTCTTTGTTTTATTGTGTAATCAGTGGGAGTTGAGGCTACACAGAGAATGCATTGTCAGCAGGAGCAGTCTCATTCCTTGCACATGCGAGCTGATCCCCAAGATGTGCCTTTGGGGACACAAGAAATGTATGTGGAAACCTTCATTGTTTTTCTTTCCTACATCACCTTGTATAATCTCAGGTTATTGAAGGGGCTTCTGATCCAATTGAGCTCCTGGGGCTGGAGATTTACCAAGCTGATTTAGGATTTTGAGATCTTGGAGTTATTCCACGAAATAAGGATTTACAGTTCATAAATATTATGATAAAAGTGTGAAGATGCATTTTTTGTCCACACAAAAACTACCAGGACAAAGACATTGTTTCATGGGGATTTCCAGTGCCCTTCCTTCATGTAAAAAAGAAGATAGTTTTGGTTATAGGAAAGTGAATTTTAATCTTGTTTGCTTAAGAGGAATCATTTCTGCAGCAACAGGTTCTCCCCTTCACATCTTCTCCTTTCTGTACTCCCTTGAGCAAACACACAAAAATGTACACACACCCACACACTCATGCACCACACCAAGTGCAACAAATGAAAGTAATTCCCTTTGGGAAAAGTGCACTGATGTATAGAAGAATTCAAAGTTGGAGCATTCCATCAACGGGAGGTATAGAGTAAATGACTTCAAAAGTTACATGGACATCAAGGGTATTCCTTTTGTCTGGCCCCGTTGTTACTCTGCTGTAAGTTTCATATCTTAACAACCAAATTTCATTGTTCACTCTTAGGCTGTTAACTTCCTGTGTGCCTAGTATCCACCATTCTGGCAGTTACATTGGGTTATATGGGAGAATGTGTTATAACTTTTCTTAATGGACAATGAAAATTTTGGGGGAAAGGCTATAACAAGACTATATCTTCTCCTTTTATGTTAGGTTTCTTACCTTGGGTTAAGTGAAGTCTATTTTAAAAAATATTTTGGCAATTATAGTTCAATATAATTAATTTCCTTGGGAATCCTATGTATTTTACTTTCTGCATTTAAAAACATTTTGAAAAATGGTACTAAGAGGATTCTGGGAAGATGGCGGAGTGGGTCAGAAAATTACAAGCTCTCAACATTTTCCCCAACAAAAGTGATAAAATAGCACCTCAGGGCAAACATTAAAAATAAGTAAAAATAAACAGAAGTAGGGGCAAAACAGGGGTCCTCCTGGGACAATAAGACATCTGAAGAAAAATTCCAGGATAAAGTTTGGTCCCTATGAAGAGTCAACACCTCCAGATTAGATTCACTTAAGCAACAAGAAGAAAACCCTGCTGTTAGTTGGGTTGGGAAGCTGCCTCAGCCCCAACCACAAAAATTTTACCCTGGGAACAATGAGGGGAGTTGGGCATCTGAGCCTGGGAAGATGGTGGAAACCTCTACTGAGAAGGAACACCAAACCCAGATGTGGAAACATGTTAGGGGAGAAGGAACCAGAGCATACAAGTGAGTCAAAGTGCAGTGGGGTGAAGCTGCTGGCTGTGGGTACTTACAGAGGCTGAGGGTTCTTGGTTTCAGTTCCAGGCCAGAGGGAAGAACTGAAGGAGGATCTGAAGCCAGAGGCACCATCTCCATACCCCAACAATTGGGGGAGAGGGGAGGTAGAGGTGATTACAAAAACTAAGCTACGACAAATAAAAAAAATGCACAGGCAAAGGAGAAAGAATCCAATCATGGAGAGCTGCTATGGGAATAGAGAAGACTGGGGATGTTCTTCAGAAGAAGATAAGGAAAGAAACTTTCTTCTACCCCAAAGAGTAATGTTAAATGGTCATCTCCCCAAAAAGATTCAAAAAAAACTTAAAATGAGAAAGATTGAAGAAAAACTAAAAAAAAAAAATAAGAATAATTCAAGAAAAATAACCAATAAGAAAAGAAAAGTCAATCAATGAGAAAAAGAGATGCAGAAGCTTAAGGAAGAAAATAACTTCAAGAAAATCAGATGAAAAAATGGATATTAAATGAATTGTCAGACTTTTAGTACTTCATTTAAAAAAAAAAAACGTAAACAAAACCTGAACTTAACAGAAGATTTGACATACAAGAGCCAAGAGAAATGCAAGGTACATACCAAATCTAATTACAAGGAACTCAATAAGGACCTTTTATGTATGTAAAATGTAAAATGTGTGTCTAAGATTGTTATCAGTAATTAGGTACTTTGTAAGAAAGATTGGGGAAGGCATGCATATGATATGACTTTAAAAAGAAAAGTCATTTAGGAATAGTTAAAAAGAGTAATTTCAGACAAATGAGGTGCAAAGGGAAGAAGCAATCCAGAGTAATTAAATGGGGGAGGAGGGCTATTAGTTCTGGAAATCTACTGTCATTGAGAATGGGTTCAAGAGGAAACAATACATACATACATACATACATATATATATATATATATACATATATATGAGGATATGTCTTCTAAATTCAGAAAGAAATACAATGCTAAGGTGATAGGAAGGGGGAAAAGATAAGGGAGGTTGAGGGAATATGTAAAAGGGGGATATAGAAGAGTGTTTAGATTAATGGGAATGGGAAGATAAGGGAGGGGTCCATGGGCGGGGTTAGTTAAATAATAGGAAGGCAAGGTAGAGGGTTAAATAGAGGCATCAGGAGGGAAAGGAAATGAGATACACACAAACAATAACAAAGACTGGAAGTAGAATTTGCTAGGGAAAGTATATGTTTACATTATATATATATATATGTGTGTGTGTGTGTGTGTATATATATGTGTATGCATATATCTATATCTCTATATAAATATATTCACGCTTAATTGTAACTTTCAGAGGAGAGTGGTAGAGGGAGGGAAAAGAATAAAGTAAAAAGTGCATAGCAGAGAACAAAAGAAAACTTACAAGAAAGCAAAGATGGACAGTTCTCAACACAATGCATAGTATTGATTACATAGACTTTCTTGAAATGGAAATTTATTGCTGTGTATTTTGAATTCTTTCTTATGTTCTGCTGTGCACATGACATGATTTTTTCCTTTCTTATTTTTAATTTGTTTCAATATTTAAGTTTACATGTTCCTTTTTCTTTTCTTATTGTGTATTTAAGATTCTAAATCTGTGTATATTTAAATGAAGTCCTAAAAGTCTGACAATTCGTTTAATATGTGTATTTCAGTCTAAAGTTTTAAAAAAGAGTTAAAAAAGGAAAAGAAAAATGGGCCTAGGTTTAATCAAACTGAGGAAGGAGTCTACAAGATAAAAAAAAATCCCTTTTCTATGTAGATAGTGAAAGAGAGATTATGGAATTTGGAATTAGGAAGACGAGTTTGATATCTGCTTTAAGTATTGACTACGTGCAAGTTGTACGTTACTTAACCTCTCTGTGCTTCAGTTTCCTCATCTCTAAAATGTGGATAATAGCCCCTTACTTCAGAGTTGTTAGATGGTTATAAATAGCATGTGTGAAGCACTTTGCAAACCTTAAAACTACATAATGCTAGCTGTGTTGAAAATGCTAGAAATCTTGTTTGATTCTATCAACTGGCCATCTCTGCACAGGATGGTCTGTGCAAATAATAGAATATTGTTAACCTGTAAGGGGACAGGTTACTTACTTAGTTATTAACTGGAATTTCTTTCAACTTAGTTCTGAACTGAACTGATTTGCAATCTTAAAATCAGTATGGGACCTTTCTTATCTTTAGGTTAAGCAAAGAACCCTCTCCTTTATCCACCTAAGCTTGTTTTTCTCCAAAAGCTCAAAGAGAGATATAGTCATTACTTCTCTGCCCTGCTGATCCTGCTACCTTGTTTTGAAAAATCACTCTCTTTCAACATCCAAAGAATTGGGTCTGAAGCAACCTGGAACAGTACAGAAGACATTTAAGTAGCACAAGGGACAGAGTACTGGAAATGGAGTAAGGAGGACTTGAGTTCAAATCCAGTCCCAGCTTCTTGCTGGTTGTATTAAACTGGGAAAATTACTTGACCTCTCAGTTTCATCTGTAAAATGGGGATCAAATATGATAATATTTCTATTACAGTTCTCTGCAAACCTTAAAGTACTACATAAATTTCAGGCATTACTATTAAGATAGTATGTTTTGCATAAACTATAATCTGGGGCTTTTCAGACTTGAATGTGCTTTGGTGTTCATCAACTATAGCTCGAGAAACAAACATATATGGAACTTGCTGATAAGTTCATGGTGGTATATGGTGTAACATGTAAGAATATCACTAGATAAAGGAAGAGGAGGAAGAAAAGGAGATTCTGATATATGATTCCAAAAGAAGAGCCGGTAGGAGGGCATGTCATTTGATGATCCTCTTTCCCTTCAAATAAATTATTACTTTTAAGGAGGACTGGAGGAAGAGTTGTATGAGGCAAAATATTTCAGGACCCCTTTTTGATTTTATCTAATCAACAGTATGATTAACTAAGCATACATGATCATTTTTGAGGAAATCACCTGAAATGTGACACTTCAGATGTTTAATTCTAAAGACTCTTGTTCCATAAATCATCAAGTTAACAAGTAGATATCAAGAACTTAGTGTATATCAGGACCTGTACTAAATACTGGGGATGCAAAGGAAAGTGAAAACTACATGATTTCAAAAAATTCACAATCTAACATTTTCATTGATGTCTTTTATATTTATACCAGTCATTTATGATCCTCTTCCAAACTGAATACTCCCTTGCAATAAAGAAAGATGATGGAGCACAAACATGAGCCAATAATCAAGTCTGAGAATGTTTACAATATTCTGATAGTGCTCACTTTTCTGCTGTGGATCTTGTAGTTATCCGTCCCCCAGGACCTTTAATTCATTTTTCAGTTGCTCAGTTATTTTCATCATTGAAGTCATTCTATAATTTTTCTCATCATCCTACTTGTTTAGCTGTACATAATTCATCAGGTGATAGAAATTGTCCTATTTTTCTCATAGTCATCATTTCTTACTATAAAATAATATGCAAACATATTCCTATACATTTCCCATTGACCTATCACCTCAGTGGAAACCCATTTTCTTCCTAGTTCTCTGCTAGCACAGTGCTGCTGTGAATATTTTGATATCTTTTTTTGTCACTTCCTTGGAATATATGCCTACTAGTAGAGTTGTTAGGTCAAAGAGTACAGATAGTTTAGACCCTTTTAAAAAATCCAAATTGAAATTTAGAATGTTTGGACCACTTTACAGTTCCACCAATAATGCATTGATGTGATTGTTTTTCCCCAGTCTTTCCAATATTGAATATTCCCATCTCTTGTCATCTTTGCTGGTTCAAATGGTCAGAGGTAAAACCTGAGTGGCTTTATTTGAACCTTTTTTTACTTTTAGCTATTTGGAACATATTTTTATGTGATCGATCATTTGTAGACTGCAACTCTTCTTTTTGAAAGTTGTTCATATCCTTCGATGATACATTGAGAATTGCTTATGTATCGGGAATAGCTTATTAAAGTCAATTCTTCATGTATGTTGGATATCTAGCTTTTATCAGTGATGTGTGGTACAAATATTTGCCTAAATTTATCATTTCTCTTCTGAATCTGTGTTTATTGTTTCTATTACTAAAAAAACTCTAATTTTATGCAAGCAAAATTGCCTCTTTTTAAAATTTCGTATAGTCTATCCTTTATTTGGTTAAGAATTCTCTTCAGTTATAATTATAAAAGTTACATTTTTCTTATTTTCTATTATTCTCTATATACTCTTGTTCTCCATTTTAAAAATACTCTCTATTTTAAAAAAATAGTGTGACCTTTTACATTCAGGTCATATGTCCAGTTTGAGACTATTGTATCATACGGAGGAAGATGTAAGGAAGGTCTTGTTGAAAGCTGAGCCATCATTGTGATATGCTTAACGGATCAAGGATTATTCATCCTTCTCACATCATTATTCAGAATTTTGCTACCTAACCTTCCAGGTCATCATCAGGCCTTCACTTTCTACCATTATCTGCAGATTATGAGAATTAGTTCATATTAGAATACCTATTGTTCATCCCTTGCTATTGCACACCTAACTTCATCCATTCTCTGTGTTATATAGCCCAACTTCTCTCAACCATCTGCTCTGCCTGCTTAGAATCAATCCTCCTTTAAGTAAATGGAGGCATATTAACAAATGCCTTATGTGTGTATGTATGATGTGACCTCAATACTGTAGGCTAGTGGTTTGGGAATAGTGGGGGAAGGAACTTGATCTTAACTTTTAAAAAATTGTTATTGCTGTCTTCCATTCCAAGTGGAGGATTTGCAATCAGGTATCATACCATCTTGCTGTGGCATTGAAAGAACATAGACCTTGCACCCCAGAGACAGCATTCTAGGTCTGGATTTGCAATTGACTCAGTCGGAGATCTTGGGCCCTTAAGAGATTCCATTTCTCTAGGTCTTAGCTTTCTCGCTTTTTAAACAAGGGCATTAAACCAGATGATTTGTAGAGCTCCTTCGAGCTTTAATATACTGTAATTTATGGGATACTATCCTGCCAAAGGAGGAGACTTTGGTTTTATAAAAAAAAACTCATCAATTTAGCAAAGATCTTTCCTTTCTCTAGTGATTCTCAAAATAGCAGCTTTTTAGACATTTATTTTCCCAAATGAGTATAGTGAGGTTCTGTGACTGGTGGTAACGTAGATGGGCTGCCTGCTCTGAGGATAAGTATGTATCTGCAAGAGTGCCTATGTCAGTAAAACTGCCAACGCAACCATGTCCTAAGTGAAGCTATTTTTTAAAATAGAATTTTGGGTTCCTGGTCTTCTATAGTGAATTGAATGCATTCTTAATACTCAAAAGTGGAAAAGAGGCTGTGGTCCTATGTTAGAAAATTTTGCTTTTTTGGCTTAAGTTCATATCATTTGAGGCCTGCAGCAAGGCACTCTTCCTCCTTCGCCCCGATTTAGTCTTGCTTCCTTCCTCGTAAAGTGTCTTCCTAAACTCTTTTCTCCTCAACTTTCCCCTACACTGTCACCTACCCTCCTTTTCTCAGATGATGACATTGCTTTGTATTGTACTAAGAAAACAGAGGCCGTTCCCCTTGAGTTCCCTGTTCTCTATATTCAGAAGCTTTTGTTATCATATCCCATTCTTTCTTCTTTTATTAACCACTTACTCTGACCTGGGCACTTTGCGAGGTACCGGGAATACAATGACAAAGATAAAATATCGCTTGCCTCCAAGGGACTTATTTTCTATTGTGAAAAACAACATATAAATTACATACAAGGTGAGTTTGTTCATTTCTTTTGTAACTGGACCTTCAAAACCATCAATATAAAGAAGTGAGAGTGAAGAACTCCTTCTAAAAATGCAGACTGGCATTTATTCTGGAACTTATAGTAATAGAGGGTTGCCCAAGGACAACTGAGAGGATAGGGAACACATTTAGTGTTAGAAAGCCAGCTTATGACTGAGGTTACCCTTGAATTCAGGTCTTACCATACTCCTAGACCAGCTCTTTATTCATTTTTGTCACCCTACTTCTCAGAAAACAAGTAAAACAAAGCAAATCCATATTAGCTTGTTGAGATTGGGGACCTAATAGTTGAAAGGAAGCTTGAATCAAGAAAGTACTCGTGCACTGGAAATGAGCTTCAAAAGGAGCTAGGGATTGCATTCTAGAAGTCAACCCCTGCAAAGACACTGAGGAAGAAAACACTTGTAAAACACAACACAGTACTTGACATGTAGTAGGTGCTTAACAAAAACTTCCTCATGATTGAACACTTCTATCAATGAAATAAAAGTACTTTCTAAGTAGCTGAATACAATTTACAAGAAAACCCAACTTTGTTTCACTTGTATTTGGGCAATCTCCCTAACCAATCATTTTCTATATCAATATTGCCTTTATTTTGGATTCCTAGACTTCTAGAAATTTTAGTACCTTATAATTATTCAATTTTGTATCATTCCTCTTCTTAAAATGCTCTACATAATAATAGCTGAAATTCATATAGTGCCTTAAGATTTATAAAGCACTTTACAAATACCTCATTTTATTTTTGTAACAATGGGTGTGTGTTAAATGTTATTATTATTGACATTTTACAGATAAGGAAGCTGAGGTACCCAGAGGTTAAGTGACTTGTCTAAGGTCCCATAGAGGACCTGTCAGAGGCTCAATTTGAATACAGATCTTCCTATCTGCAGGTCAGTACTCTAACCACAAATAAAAGTGAATAAAAAATAAATTTATCTTGAGAATTTCAAGATATTATTTAAGATTCCATGAGAAAAATACCTTTGGCTATAAAAGCAAAATAAGACAAAACCCGGGTTTAGGAATCATTGCTTTGAATGGTTAATTGCAAGTTTCTAGCACCCATATTTTTCTTCTCATTTTTAAAGGTTCCAAGCAAACAATAATGAGCAATAGGAGTGATTTTATTTCACTATACTAATCACTATTCATAAGTAAAATTTAATCTAGCACATTAATGATATGCATAATAATGTGTCTAAGGTAATTAACCATAAATAGTTAGTGGGTCTCCAATGGCTGTAATTAGCATCAGAGCTCGCACTAGCAAGCTGGAAAAAAATATTCAAGAATTCTCAGTGAGGGGAGGATTAACAAAAAATAAATGTACATATTTTTGAAATGGGAAAAATGATGCTGTCCAAAGCAATACTCTTTATAGTGTACCTCCTTATGCCTCCAAATCATCAAGGCTTGGTACAAAAGATTTGCCAGCCTCTAGGTTACCTTGCCTCATTTCAAAGCTGTTCTTCCTTGTATTTAATTAATTTATATCATTTGTCAAACATTTATAGTGTACAGAGCAGTAATTGTGTCGTGACACAGAAAACACTCTGCACAAAGGGACTGATTTACATGTTTGACTTAAGTGAAAGAAGATAGAGAAGGAAGAACAGCAAGCATCAGAACACAAGGCACCATTCCCCTCTGGAATTGGAGGGTGGGATAGGATCAATATTACATCTCCAGTACACACACTCTTACACACTTTATTCCTCCAACTCCAAATCAATCTTCCATACTCGGTCGTGCTTTTCTCTTACATCATGACAGCTATGTTAGATGAGGTATACTAGGGATGTAGGATTTCAATTATTCACACATCTAAAAGTCTCATTCCCTTCAAAGCAGAGGATCTGATAAACTCTTCACTTACCGATAATTTCTGTGTTCAGAAGCTGAAGCAACAAAGAGAACTTGCTCCCTGGATTTAATTCTGAACAAAGAACCGATAAGAAAAATTAATGCAATGGGAACCTATACCCCAGAAAGAGCTTAGGTTGGTGAAAAATGCTTAAAAGCACAAGAAAGACTTTTTAAAAAATAATTATTTATTCATTTTAAACTTGCATGCAAAATGAAGGGGGAAAAGAACATTTCCACATGCATAGCAGAACATAGAGGACTCCATATAAAACCACACATTTCCATTTCAAACAGTTTACTTTTTTTAAACTATGTAATAAATGCTGCACAATGTTTTCAATGCTACCTGGCTTTTTATGTTCTTCTTTCTAAGTTTTCTTTTGTTCTCTTTTGTGCCCTTAAAATTGTTTTTCTCCTTCCCTGTACAACATGCCCTAGAGAAAGTTACACTTAAACATGAATACATGCACACACATACATACACACACATATACATCAACAGATACATATACAAGAGTGTGTATATATGTGTATATACACACACATATATCTATAGAAGACCATACTATACATATTTCTATTTGTCAATTCTCTCTCTGGAAGTATATATTATCTTCCTTCATAGGTTCAAGTCTTTATATGTTTTTCTAAAATCAACCAACTCATCATTTCTTATAGTAGAGTAGTAGGCCATCACAATTATATACGACAACGGGTTTAGTCATTCCACAATTCTATCATTTTAATTAATTAAAATTAAATAAAAAATAAAATTAATTAATTAATTAACATTCTATCATTTTAATTAATCTGATAGGTACAGGGGTGGAGAACCTGTGGCCTCAAGTCTTCATTCAGTCAAAGGGTCATACTTGAAGATATAAGATGATATTTCAAAGTTTTTTTTAATTTGTATTTCTCTAATCAATAATGATTTAGAGTATTTTTTCATATGACTTTACATAGTTTTGATTTCTTCATCAAAAACTGCCTGCTCTTTTCCTTTGGCTATTTATCAATTGGGGAATGACTCACATTCTTTAAAATTTGACAAATTTCTTTATATATTTGAGAAATAAGACTTTCATCTGAGAGACTGAAAAAATTTCTCCCAATTTTCTACTTTCCGTTTAATCTTGGTCACATTGGTTTCACTTGTACAACAACTTTTAAATTTGGTATAATTGAAATTATTCACTTTATACCTCATAATACTATCACTTATTTATTCATAAATTGTTCCCCAATCAATGAGTCTGACAGGTAATATGTTCTGTATTCTTCTAATTTTCATGTGACACCTCCCTTTACATCTAAGTTGTGTATCCATTTTGATCTTATCTTGGTACATGGTTCAAGATATTAGCCTTTGCCCAATTTTGCCACAATGCTTTCCAGCTTTCCTAGCAATTTTTGCCAACTATGAATTCTTATTTCCAAAATTTACCTTTATATTTGTCAAACACAAGGTTATTGTAACCCTTTACTATTGTGCGTTGTATGACTTTTCTGTTCCACTGATCTTTCTATTTCTTAGCCAGTACTAGATAATTTTGTCTGGAACTGCTGAACCTTCTTCATTTGCATTTTTTCATTAGTTTCTTTGAAATTCTTGACTTTTTTGTTCTTCTAAGTGAATTTTATTATTTTTTTTGTACCTCAGTAAAATATTTTTTTTAGTAATTTAATTGGAATAGCATCGAATAAATAGATTATTTAGGTAAAATTGAAATTTAAAAAATTATATTAACTTTCCCTACTCATGAACAATAAATATTTCTCCAATTATTTAAATCTAACTTTATTTGTATAAAGAGTGTTTTATAATTATGTTCATGTAGTTCCTGCTTTTAGGTACTTTATACTATCTATGGTTATTTTAAGTGGTCTAAAACAATATTGAATAAAAATGGTGACAGTGTAGTTTCCTTATTTATCTATTTTAATTAAATCTATTTTAGCTTTAACTTTGTCTGAGATTATGATTGTGACTTTTTTTTACATCAGCTGAAACATAATAAATTCTACTCCAGTCTTTTGTTTTAATTGTGCGTAGCTCTCATTTTTTTTTGTTGTATTGCTTGCAATTTTGAATGTTGAATTCAGATTTTTCATTTATTTTGATATCCATTTCTGTTTTATGGGTAAATGCATTCCATTCCCATTCAAAGCTGAATTTACTTGTTGTATATTTCTATCCTATTTTTCCTCACTATTCTTCTCTTATTTATCATTCCTCATGCATCTAATTTACTTCTAACCACTACCTTGCCCTCCTATTCCTTAATCTACTTACCCTTCTAAGAGTCCCTCCCTTATCCTATCCCCTGATCCTCTTAATTTCTTTATAATTTAGAAGACTTTTACATTTTTCTACATGTATATGTTGTTCCCTCTTTAACCTATTTCCCATGAGAGTAAGGTTCCAGTACTACCAGCCCTAACTTTCCCTCCGTTGCTTCTTCTGTATCAGTTCTTTTTATGCCTCATTTGCATGAGATAATTGCTTCTTTTTACCTCTATCTACCCAGTTTTATTTTTTAGAAGTGTCCCATCATATTCAGCTAAGCCTTTTTTTCAAACTACCTAAGTAATGATGATAGTGCTAAAAGTACTAATAACATTTTCACATATAAATAGTAAATATAAAAGTATATAAAAGTAAATAGTTTGACCTTATTGAATGCCTTATTATATTATATTGAGTGGGCTTTAATGTTTACCTTATATTTCTCCTGGATCTTACATATCAAATTTTCCATTAAGTTCTGGATTTTTTGTCACAGATACCTGACTGTCTTTTGATTTATTAAATGTCCATTTTTTCCCCATTAATATCATACTCAACTTTGCTGAATAAACTATTTTTTGTGATAACTCCAGATCTTTTGTTCTTTGAAATAGAGTGTTCTAAGACCTACAGTATTTTAAAGAAGAAGTTGCTAGGTCTTGCATGATCTTGATTGTAGCTCCATGGTATTAAACAAAATTGCTATTAATATTTTCTCCTTAACCTGAGAACTTTGACATTTGACTGTGATATTCCTGTAAATTTTCCTCCTGGGATCTCTTTCAAGTGGTGATTTGTGATTTTTTTTTTTTCCATTTATGCTTTACCTTCTTGTTCTAGAACTTTAGGGCTTAACAATTTCTTGTAATGTTGTATCAAGATTCCTTTTTTTCAATTGAAACTTTTAGGCAGTCCAACAATACTTATATTGTCTCAATCTGTTTTCTAGATCAGTATTTTTTCCAACACATTCTCTTTTTTTTTTAATTCTTTTGATTTTGTTTTATTATTTCTTAGTGTCTTATAACATCATTAGTTTCCCCTTGCCCAGTTCTAGTTTTCAAGGAATTATTTTCTTCCTTAAATTTTTAGACCTTTTTTTTCAGTTGATTAACTTTATTTTCATAATTTTTTGCATTATCTGGGATTGTGTTTATTTTTTCCCTGCTTTTCTCTTGCTCTTTTTTTATTTGATTTTTGAAATCCTTTTAAAGTTCTTCCAAGAGCTCTTTTAGGGTTTGTGAGGAGTTGATGTTTCTCTTTGAAAAAGGAATGGCTTTTTAGGATTATCTTTCTTTGAATATGAACCCAGATATTTTCTATCCCTAGAGTAGTTGTCTATGTCTTTCTCTTTTTCTTACTCATTTTTATGTTTTGCTTTATTTTACAGTGCAGCTTCTCATTATAATCAGGTTCTAGCCCCAAGTTGTGGGGAATGGTGGTCCAGGCTATTTTCTGAGCTCTTTCTGAAGGACCAACCTTGGACACTCCTCTTTACCATGGAACCATCGTTAGGGTCCACAGCCACATGGTCACTGGAAATGATCTTGTTTCCTGTAGCCCTTCTGGGCAGCTGCAACTTCACTCTCCCCTCTGCTCTTGAACCAAAACCAGGGACTCCATTCTCCTGCAGGTGTGTATATGCAGCAGGGTCCCCATCCCTCTGCTATGGCACCCGGTGGGCATGTGCTCACTTTTTCTTACCCATAATTAAGCTGGGGACAAAGTCTGATCAGTATATCTTGGTCTGGCATCAGGAGACAACAGATTTAACCTTCCCCTACTCAGTTTTCTGACCCTCAGCTGCCCCCAGAGCTTGTTGTTCGGTGGTGTTTATACTTCAATTGGTCAAAAACTGCCCTTTGTGGTTAAGTCCTTCCTGAGATCCTCTCAAATTGTTTTAAGAGGATAACTGCTTTATCCTGACTTTTAATTATTTCTGCACTCAAAGTTCACTTTGAGGTAATGTTCTATCTCTTCTTGTGGGAGAAATTTGTAGAGTCTCAAGTTTTTTCACCTATCTTCTCCAAATTCTTTCCAACTAAGACATTTTTTAAAAAAAGAATAATTGGTACAAGAAAAAGTGTAGACAGATCTTTGGTTAGGACAGATGGTATGATGATACCAGACAAGAAAAATAAATTCAATTCACCTTTACCTCTAATTTACTTTCTCCCTAAAGGATCTTAAAATCAGGAAAAGGAAAAACAACCCACTTAGGAGTTAACTAAAGTTCAAGAAAGGAGAATGAATCTTTAAAATTTTATTACACACTTACTCTATGCCAGACATTATGTTAAGCATAGGACAGAACACTTAGCTACTTTATGAAGTTTCAAATTCCACCTTTAAATAATTTGAATACCATCCCATCTGCAATCTCCATGAATGTTCTGTCCCATTCCATATAAATGGTTTTGGTTTTGTATTATTGCTTGATAATATAGAAACTAAAACAAATGATTCAAGTATTACATTTGAAATTTCTTGTCATTTTAAAGTTCATGAAGTAATAATCAAGTTGCCATGGTTTTGAGGCAGAGAAGGCAATGGCCTAAAATGCTAAAGGTGTGTTCCACAATTGGGAGTAATGCTACATTGGAGGATAGTTTGGGACCAACAGGCAGCATGATATAGATGAAAGAGCAATGGCCTTTGAGGACTTTTGTTCAAATCTTACCTTGGACACTTACAAGTCTCTTAAAATCCTTTGGTTCATTGGTAAAGTAATTAGACTACATAGCATCTTAATTCTCTCCAAGTCTCATCTACAATCCTCAAAAGTTTAATTTTCTGAGGAAACCAGTGACCAAGATGCTAATGACTTAGTTGCAAAACTTCCTCCCCTCTGTTCTCCCCCACCCCTGCTAAGAAGTTATGGGAACATGATATCTCATTCCAGCTCCCAATGCTACCCAAAATATTGAGGCAACAGGGACAAAGGGCTGGATATCACATGATGCTGAGCACCAGTTCTCTGCTGGGATTTGGGTATAAATGGTATCTATTTGTGGACTAATCATTAGGTCATAAATCCTAGAGAACAAGGCTTGCTTTTTACCTCTTTTTGTATCCCAAGCACTTAGCACAGTGCCTGGCACATCATAGGCCCTTAATAAATGTCTATTGATTGATTGAATAATATTGCATTAGGGAGGATAATACTATACTCTCATTTCTTTTTTAAAAAAGTAACTGCTGCTAATATTTCCAAAGGTGTCATCGCCTATTTGATTTGATGTTTGATATTTGATACCTGAGAGCTTCTCACTTTATGACCATGAATTTTCCTTCTTCATAAGAAAAAAAGGAGCTTGACAAAATCCAATAAAATTATCTTTTTTGTTTTTAAATGTTTATTTATATCTTTTACTTTTACATTACCTATGCTTTCTACCATGCATTACTTGTATTCCTTCCCCACCCTGTCCTAGGGAGCCAGACCTTAAAATGAAGAAGAAAAAGGAGAGGGGGGAGTTTTATGAAAATAACTAACATTAAAAATGCATGAGATATTTAATACTCCACACTCATAGTTCCCTTCCTGTGCCTTCTCATATCTTTTAGCTTTGCTCTAGGGTTAAGATAGAAACAATCACAGCATTCAAATCTGATTGGGTTATTTTCCTTTCATTTACATTATTGTAGTTGCATATGTTGTTTACATGGTTCTGCTTACTTTACTTTGATCATTTCATGTCATTCCAAAATTCTCTGAATTTATCATGCTTGTTGTTGTTTTTTTTTATAGCACAGCAATATTCCATTACTTTCGTGAGCCATAATTTCTTTATTGATTTCCCAGTCGATGGACATCTACTTTGTTTCTAGTTCTTTGCTAGTACAAAAATAGCTGATATAAATATTTTTACACACAGTCTTTTATAATGTGGCCAATTATATGTGTATGTCAATTATTCTCTGGGAACATATTCTGGCACATGATGTAATATACTTGTCTAGATTAATGTTTTGCCAAATTTCTTTCCCAAATATTTTATACATTCTTTAATTATTTTGAATGGAATTTTACTTTCTCTTTGCCTATGTTTGCCTTTGTCTCAATATCTTATTTCTATAACTAATATTTCCAAAATTATATCAGTGATCGAGTTGACTGCTTTTTCTTGGATTTTGGCCAAAGGGAGGGGATGACAGAGTATGATGAAGGATTTGATAGATGAAGAATTAAGACAGAGGGGATTTGGGGCACATTTGTAGATGACAGTCAATAGATAAGAAGAGATTGGAAATTAAAAAGAGAAGGAATGATTTAGATATCAAACTTCTAGACAGAAGAGGAGAAAATGGGATCCAGAGTACTTATAGATGAGTAGAAAGGTCACTGCATTGTCATAGAGGGAAAAAGGAGGAGAGAATAGTGAATATGTCAATATTTTGTGAAAATAATGTGCAGTTGGATTAGTTAACCAAAGGGTTAAAATTAGAGGAGGTAAGTGAAACCAGAATAGATTTAATGGTCTTGGAAAGTAGACCTCTACTTGAGAGGTAGATGGAAACGGAAGTCATAGGGAGAATGATGAACAGATTTTGAATAAAAAGTGATTATGATCAGATGAAGCAATTGCAGTTTTCTTGAACATGAAAGTATAACAGTTTGCTGAGAAAGAATAGAAAAGTAAATCACAGGACTTGAGTAAATTGAGGAAGCTGGAAAGTTGGGGTGTTTGAGGGAACATCAACACGTTCATTGAAATACCCTCACCAAAGGTAGGAGTTGAAATGGAGAGGTATATTTTAAGCCAGGTACTGAATTTATTGGGAGAGGGGAGAAAATGACGTGAGAGCCAAAAGACAATAGTCATCAGGATCTGGATAGAAGGTGTGTTTCAAAGGAAAAAGGGTTGCTACATGATAATGGCAAGGGGAGAGTTCTACTGTGGCAATAGGGAGCAAGTATTATCCTGAATCCCCTTCTGAAACCAGAATGTTGGATAAATGAGAGAAAATGAAACCAGTACTGAAAAGTCAGACCAAGGATATGTCTTCTGGAGGAGTCAAATCTCAAGTACTTTCCACTGCACACACACACACATATGTACCTGTGAGTACACACATGCACACACAGAATTAATGTTCTATTGTGTTACCACTTCCCTTTTCCCTTCATTAGTCAAACATTCCCTTATGCTCAAGCATAATTCCTTTGGAAAAAGCATAGTCCAAAAGCTATCTTAAGAATCACACCCATCCAGGGACTTCACTAGCATTAGGAAGTAAATAAATCCTGGTGGCATGATCAATTTTTCATGGATGCCAATGCTTGAGCTTAGATTATTCATTTAATTACACAAAATGGCAGGAATGGAGAAGGTATGTGAAGCCACGAAGTTCATAGACATTTAGAGTGGATAGAGTTTCATTGTCAGTATGTACAGAACATCTGCTGCTTTGGAACAAGTACTCAGTACAAAGGTTGTACAAATCAAAAAAAAATGCAAACTCTTCAAAGGTGTCATGAAGCCTCACATTTTTCTGTTGGAATAGAATAGAACTGTAGAAGAAAGCAGATTTCCATTTACAGCCTTTCTTCTTTTAAAAAAGGTATTTCACCAAACTTAGAGAAGCACAGATCTTGGCATCTCAAATCTCTAACAGGTTTTAGGTTTCAAAAATTACTTTGAAATCATTTGTCAGTATACTGGAAGAATAAATACAAATGCTGATAGCAAGAGAATGATCTTTTGGGGCTTGTCAGATTCTTATGAAAAAATATTCAGAACATCAATCAAACTTTCATTTTGACAGCATTTCATTCGTAATCATCCTCCCTCCCCCTTCTTCTCCCCCTACCAAGGGTTGAGCAAAGAAAGCCTGGAAGATATGATAATAGCAATAGCAAATGTAGGTAAGACTAGGAAATTAAAAAAAAAAAACAAAACAAAACCCTATAAACAAACTATTCAAGTGGCACTCATGGGATTAACAAATTTGGCCCAAATATATGACTTTCCCCATTCTCAAGTGAACATCAGATGAGATTATACTAGGGGATAGGGACTAGACCAGTGATTTAATCTGCAGAGGGAACGCCCCCATAGGACAGCACCTTTTTTCCTTTGTCTTGTAGTTCTAGAGAGAACACTTAGAATTTGAATGACTTGTCTGGGATCACATAGCCAATATGTGTCAGGGATGGAATCTGAACGCATGTCCTGTTGGCTTTAGGGGCAGATCACCACCCGCCAAACCACATTGTCTTTCTGTGTCGATAACTTTTAGATGGATAATTTACATAAATGTTTCATATGTTTAAAAAAATGTATTTCACTAGCACCTAAGTTTAACATCTTTCTCATAACAATCTCAGGAAGTAAATACTACAAATATTATTGTCCCTATTTGATAGATGAAGAAACTTAAGACTCAGAGACAAGATGGAACTTATTACCCTAAAGCTGTGAGAGTCTAGTCCAGAATTTCTGTGGCAAAGGGGCCCCAGGCCCAGCTCTGCCAACATGAAAAGAGTAATCAGTTCCTTCTCCCTTGAAACTCTTCATTCCAGTGAAACACTGGTCTTCATTTGTCATAGAAATAATGTAACACAGATATTGATATAGCATTGGTTTCATTGCTATTCAACAATAGCCACAAGCCCAGACCTGTAAGTTCATTAATGTTAGGGAATATCTGGTAAAGAAACCCCATCTACGAAAGCAAAGAAGCAACTTGAAACACCTTATGTTAGAGGGCTTCTTAGGGGAATGGACAGCTTAAAAGGGAAAGGGAAGGGAAAAAGCATTTATTAAGGGCCTACTATGTGCCAGAAATTTACAAATATTTCATTTGATTCCCTCAACAATACCAAGAGATAGATTATATCATTATTCCATTTTACAAGTAAAGAAACTGAGGCAGGCAGAGGTTCAGTGTCTTGACCGGAATCACACTGCAATGATGTGTCAGAAGTGAGACTTGAACTCAGATCTTCCTGACTCCTAGGACAGCTCCCTATTCTTCTACACTGCCTCTCACAAGATATATACATATCCCACAATTGATTGACCTTTCATTCATTTGATAAATATTTATTAAGCATCTACAATTGTCAGGCACTGTGCAAAGTACTGGAGCTTCAAAAAGAAGGAAAAGGAAGTCCCTGCCCCTTAAAGAGCTTAAAGCCAATGAACCTCCCCTTATAAACATTTATTTGGGCTCTGCAGTGGCTATATCTTGTAGGTGAGCCTGTGCAGTGATGCAGTTGTTGAAAACTCATGCTTGGAAGGAGCGATTTGGAGACTGGATCATTCTCTGGTCCTTCTTTCTTTTTTTGGCAGCATGTGAACTTGTATCTCTACTTCTCAATTTCTGGTTTGGAATTCAGCAACTTTGGGCACTATGATTGGTTTGAAGTGCCAAGGAACAGGCAGCTGGGCCATTGGTGGGCTGTTAATTAGTTACATCCAGAAGTACAATCAACTTTATTTCGTTGTTCAGTCTTCGTAACCCTATTTGGGATTTTCTTGGCAAAGAGACCCTTTCCTTCTCTAGCTCATTTTCCACATGAAGAAACTAAGGCAAATAGGATTAAGTGACTTGCCCAGAGTCACACAGCAAGGAAGTGTCTGAGGCTGGATTTGAATTTAGCTCTTCCTGACTCTAGACCCACTGTTCTATCCACTGTACCACCTAGATCCCATAATGTACAAATGTATCTGTCTTGGGCTTACCTTTAAGAGAGATTATGCCCTTGCCATTGCATCATTATGTGATCAGAGCTCATAACTGACTGCATAGTCACTCATTTGGTCTAAAATTTGCCTTCTTAGTATATATGCTCAGGGTATATAGATGCAGGATTTGAATGCTGGTTTCTCCAGTGTTCAAGATTCCAGGGTCTTTCATATAGAAAAGTTTGAAAAAGTGTTGGCAGGGGGGAAGTAGGTGGCACCATGAATAGAATTTCAAATCTGTCCTCAGACACTTAATTGCCTTTAAAAAAGAGAAAAGTTATAAGCAGAGCTCCAAAGTTTGTCTAGTCTAATATTCTCATTGTGCAGCTAAAAAAAGCAAAGCTGCATTGTGGGCAGATGAATTACCAAGGTCAGATGGCTAGACTGGTAACAAAGTAGTACTAGAACTCATCCATGTTGTTGATTTTGTATTCCTTTCCCTACATTAGGAGGGTTCACTTACCTCATTTCAATTCTGAGTCCCAAATATGTGTTTATTTCTTATGATTATATCTCTACAAGGGAAGAGAAGTTAGCAAAGGAAATTCTTTTTATTTTATGTCTTATGTTTATTATTTTTAAATAAAATTTATTTATTTTTGGTTTTCAACATTCACTTCCACAAGATTTTGAATTCCAAGTTTTTTCCCCATCTCTCCCCTACCTCCACCCCAGGGCAGCACACACCCCAACCACTCCTTTCCTCAATCTGTGCTCCCTTCTGTCACACACACCCCTGTTCTCTGATCCTTCTCCTCTATTTTCCTGTAGGGCAAGATAGATTTCTGTATCCCATTACCTATACAACTTATTTCTCAGTTGCATGCAAAAACAATTTTTAACATTCATTTTTAAAGCTTGGAGTTCAGCATTTTTTCCCTTCCCACTCTCAACCCACCCTTACTGAGAAAGCAAGCAATTTGATATAGGGGATACATGCATAGCCACGCAAAACACTTCCATAAAAGTCATGTTGCGAAAGATTAACCACATTTCCCTCTATCCTGTCTTGCCTTCCATTTATTCCATTCTCGCTCTTGACCTGTTCCTCAAAAATAGTGTTTGCTTCTCCCAATCTGCCATCCCTTCTGTTATCCTCCCTCTCCTATCCTCATACCCTCTGCCTTCCTGCTTTTCCATCTGGCCAATTTTGCTTTGTAAGGCATTCTTTTCCTCACTGACTTTTTTGATCTCTTTTGCCATTTGAGTTAGTCTGTTAAACATGTTATTTCCTTCAGCATTTTGGGGGGTCTGTGCGGCAAGCTGTTGACTCATTTTTCATGATTTTCTTGCATCATTTTCATTTCTCTTTCCAATTATTCCTCTACTTCTCTTACTTGATTTTCAAAATCCTTTTCCAGCTCTTCCATGGTGTGAGACCAATTCATAATTTTTTGGAGGCTTTGGATGTAGGAGCCTTAAGCTTGCTGTCTTTCTCTGGTTGCATGCTTTGATCTTCCTTATGGTAAGAAAATACCTTTTCACCAAGAAAGTAATCTTCTATAGTCTTATTTTTCCCCCTTGTTGGTCATTTTCCCAGTCAATTACTTGATTTTTGAGCTCTTTGTTAAGTGGACAGTGTACTACCCTAAAGTTCAGGGGCTTTGTGCAGCTGTATTCAGAGATATCTCTAGGGATCTATAAATTTTCAGTTCCTCCAAAGTGGTATGATCAAAGGAGAGGTGATTACTCCTCTCTTTGCTTTCACTGTGGTCTGTGAACAACCACAAGCATTCTTTTCTGCCCTGGAACTGTGAGTAGGATTCCCTCTCCACAGCCACCACCAGTTCTGCCACACCAGAGCTCCTTCTCACCCCAGGAACACCATCCATCACTGTGACTTAGATCAGCCTCCACCTTTGGGCTGGAGCTGTGACTGGACCATGTTGCTCTCTCACCCAGATGAGAGAGATTTCCCACTGACCTTTGAAGTTGTCTTTGGTGTTTGTCAGTTGAGAAGCCTGGAAACCACTACAGCTGCCAGTGATTCAGCACCCTGAGGCCTGCTCAGGTCCAGTCTGTAGCAACATGGCCCACACTGGGCTGTGCTCCACTCTGAATCCAGTGCAACAGACCCTTCCAGTAGGCCTTCTAGATTGTCTTGGGATGGACATCTGTTTCACTCTGTGATTTTGTGGTTTCTGCTGCTCTAGAATTGTTTAGAGTCATTTTTTACAAGTATTTTGAAGGACTTGGGGAAGAGTTCAGGCAGGTCCTTGCTTCTACTCTGCCATCTTGACTCCACCCTCAAAATTCCATCAAAATTCAGTTTTTATTAATATTTCTATTCTGAAAGGCATTCACTGAAATGAAAAGCCCTATCTCCTGGCTCATTCCCTACTGCCTACAAATGTGCATGTCATCCCCATTCTGAAAAGAAAAAATATACCCACTTAATCTTTCCATCCCCAGTATAATCTCATTTCTCCCACTCTTTGTAGCTAAACTCCTCAACATTTTGTCTACTCTCTGTGCCTCTGCTTTTTCTCCTCTTACTCTCTTCTTAACCCCTTACAATCCACTTTATAATTGCTTTCTCCAGAGGAGCCAGTGATCTCTTAGATGTCAAATCCAAAGGCTTTTCTCAGTCCTTGTTCTTCTAGAACTCTCTGTAGCCTTTGCATGGTTGATCATCTTCTGCTTCACAATCTTTCTTTTCTCTAAGATTTTCAGGACAACCTTCTCTCCTGATTCTTCTCCCTACTCATTGTACTGCTCCTTCTTAGTTTCTTTTGCTGGATCCTCATCCAGATCATGGCCCCTAATGATAGGTGTCCCTCAGAGTTCTATCCTGGGCCCTTTTCTCTTCTTCTCCACACTACTTCGCTTGGTGATCTTGTCAACTCCCATGGACAATTCTCAAATCTATCTATCCTCTCCCAACTTTTCTTCTGCCATTTAACATGCTAACAATATATTAATACATTGTTTGAGCCTAGATTCTCATAATCACATGTAAGAGTTTAAATTTAAACCCCTATTCATTTAAATATGGTAACTTCAAAGAATCAGTTATCTTTGACAACAGAAATGAAAATAAGATTGTAATTCATGTATTTCCTAAAAGTTCCTTTCTGTTCAATGACTGTTTGTATATAATTCCCCATACTCAATACTACAACTGCAAATATTTTAAAAAAATAGACTTTTTATTACAAGCTTCAAATTTAGTAGTAAGTTAAGACTAACATGCAAATATGTATAATATGATTTATTATTTAAGTACAGAATAGAGATTCAAATAGAATGGTATGGAAGATTTAAGTTGGGAGAAAGATGACTAGGAGCTGGGGTGTGAGGAAAGGAAGCTTAGTGAAGACATTAGCAACTCTGTTTTTTATATATTCCATACATATATCAGTAGAGTCAGAACTAGGACAAGACAACCGGAGTTTTGTCATAGGATACCTAACTTAGGGAGAACTGATAGCTCTTGCCATCCTTCATCAGCATAGAAATAGCTTTAGGACATAACAAAAATAATTAAAGTAGGAAACTACCAGATGGTGCCTTAGTCTGAGCTCTCACCATGCCCTGTCCTGCTGCCTGTTGTGATTGTCTCTTCAACAGTGGTTTCCAGCAAAAACCAACTACTAGGTCAATTTTTTTAATGTCCCTTTCCCCCCACCTCCACCCCAGCACCAATTTAAACTGAGGGAGCCTTTTGTGAAGCTTGCCCTGAGTGTGTTTTGTTGTATTTGACTCAAAATTAAAAGAACTCAGTTGTAGCTCTGCTTACTATATGGTGAAAGAAGAAAGAGATTACAGTTTATTTTCCATTTTATGAGACCTACTAGGTATAGTGGATAGACAGCTGACTTCTATCTGGAAGACCTGGGTTCTCATCCCATCTCTGATATATATGGTCTACATGACCCTGAGCAAATCTCTTAAGCTATCAGTGCCCCCAGGAAAATGTCTAAGGCTATAGAATTGATGCAGCTCTGCATTGGTAGAGGGACAACCTAAGCACTCTATTAAACCAGTGAAATATGTCAAGGTCTGGTCAAAAATGCTTTTTTTTTGCACACATACAAACCTATGTATAGATAGATACCATGAAGAAATAGATATGATAGACATGCACATACACATACATGTGCATATATTTATACACACATATGTTATAGATATATATGCTGCTTATATAGGTTATATGTATCTGTTTGAGTTTGTCTAGATGTGTCATGAATCTTTAAAGCCTCCATTATCCCACCCTTCTCCAAGGAAATTTTTTATTCTTGCCAGGAGGGAAACAGGAGATTGGGACCATGAGGCTGGCCACTCTGTTCTAAGAAAAAAGAGAGAGACAGAGGCAGAGACAGACGTTCAGACAGAGAGAGAGAGAGAGAGAGAGAGAGAGAGAGAGAGAGAGAGAGAGAGAGAGAGAGAGAGAGATGGACAGAGAGCCAGAGGGACAGAGACAGAGAGATAGAGAGTAGGCAAGAATTGTATCAATAAATGCTGTTTGTTGCTGGTTAGTCATTTCAGTTGTATCTGTCTCTTCATGACTCCTTTTTGAATTTTTCTTGGTAGATACTGGAAGAGTTTGTCATTTATTTCTCCAGCTCATTTACAGATGATGAAGAGGAAGCAAACAGGGATGAGCAGTTTGCCCATGGTCACAGTTAGAAAGTGTCTGGGGCTAGATTTGAACTCTGGAAGATAAGCCTTTAGACTTCAGGTCTACCCTCTGCCCACTGCACTGACCAACTGCCCTGTAAATATTATTTGTCTTAGGGAAATCATTTTTTAGGTTTAAGCTGTGTTCCTTATTACTCCTTCACTCAAATCAAAGTCAATTGTAAGTCACATCATCATCTTGGTGTCATGGTCCTCTTGGAGAACAAAGGACAAACACACATCACTATTCCTTAATAAGAAAAGATCACTCCAAGCTACACATCCAAGGCTTCACTCTCTTATTGCATATGACAGTTACACAAAAACACTTGTAACCAATAGAAAATAAACTTATTTAACCAAGCCAATAGCAAACAGAAATCAAAGAAGTTATTAAGAACATATACCAGACAATACACAATGAACAAGCTTTGCCAATTAGAGTAAGATGACTCTGGTCAACTGAGAAAGTGAGCATCCCAAATATCAATCAAGGCAAAACTCCCTGAAGTCCATAGTGTAGAAAGCTGAGGATAGGGATGTGATTGAGGAGCCAGTTCCCTAAATATCAGCTCCTTCCCAGAATCTTTCTCTCCCTTTGGGTACCTCTTTCCCTGAAGAGAATCTGGACTCTCTGAAAGTTGGAAACTAGAAAATAAAAATCTTTCTTCTCCTAAACTCTTGTCAACACTACTCTTCATGGAACCCCTAGCTACACACACACACACACACACTCACACACGTTCACATACACACTCATGCACACATAGACGCACACACATGTTTTGGTGAAGGGTGATGTTTGGCTGCCTAGGAAAAGAAAAGGATTGTCATTATTTCACCAAATATCTGAGCACATGCCAGCATAAATTGCAAAGCCACACTGGGGCCATTTTGGGGTAGTTATAAGTGTTCTAGCTGAAAATCTGGAGAGGAGCCTTGATCAGAAGGAGTTAAAAGAGTGTGTCTGTTTTGGAATCAGGGCTATGTTGCTTTGAAAAAAGTTTGTAACAGAAATAAAACGCAAAGCTACCAGAATTATGGATGAATGTATGTATGTATGTATCTATCTATCTATCTATCATCAATTTACAGCTCTACCAAGAATCTGTATCTCTTGGAAAAGGGGACATGCCTTGGGTAGCATGTGCAGGACCACCTACAGAATGTGGACTTTCTCAAGTAATATCTACAAAATTGTCTTAGTTTCTGACTGCAGTGAAGTTGGAGGAGAGAGAGAGATGAAACAGCCACTGACAAAAACTTAACATGAACCCTTGTGTCAAGATGGCTCCTGAAATCCCATAAATTTGTCTCAATTATGATGCAAGCTTTTTCTGCCCTTTGCATACAGAGAGGGAAGCGGCGGAAGCAAAAGTCCTTGATGTATAAGCAAATCTGAATGCCTTGAAGACAAGCATTCCTTCAAACTATCCTGCATCAGTGGATTTTCTTATCCAGATATCATTTCCAGAATGATCTCATTGTAGAAAGCCATCTTCCGGTTCTAAGTCCCTTTCTTGAAATGCACATTCCCTCCTTTTGCTGCATGGCCTGTTAACATGGTGTAGAAATGAACCGAACAGGCTACGCTTGGCTAGAAAAAATAATCAAATATTGAGGGAAGTATACAGTTCTTCCTGAAAGGACTGTTAAAAGTTGGTTCTGGTGACAGTGGCAGCCTGCCATTCTTACAGCCTTGTCCCTTACTGGGGCCAGCACACATTTACCCCTACCTCCCCAGCCTCCTCTCTTCAGTTTAGACTAGGAAATAGAAAGCTACACTAGAGGGCAGGCTAGCCTAGATTTTTTTTTTCTTCCAAGGAAGAGGCAAATTCATTGTATTTGACTTGAAAAATTTTAAAACATAAAAGTCCTACAAGTAAAGAAAAGCCTCCTGCTGCCTTTTCCACTCCTATCCCTTCACACACACCCCTCGGTTAATTTAAGATGGGGATACTTTTGGTTTTCCTGACTTCCTTCAAGTCTCAGCTCAAATTCTCCTCTCTAGCCTGGTTCCCCCTTTCCCAGCTACTAATGCCTTCTGTCCTCTGAAATTACTTCACCTAGTCTCTCTCTTTGTCTCTGCCTCTCCCTCCACACACACACACACACACATGCACACACACATGCACACACACATGCACATGCACACACATACATATTTTCACATGTATAGTCTACACATATATACATGTGTTTGTATGTAAATAGTAATTGACAATGTCTTGCTATTAAAATAGAGGTAGGGGCAGACAGGGACTGTTCTTACTTTCTTTACACCCCTAGCATTTAGCACAGTGCCTGAACCTCATGCACAGTAGGCACTTAATAAATGCTTATTTGAGTGATTACCACAGGCACACAGTACCCTCCCGATATCCTTATCTATCTAGTGTCATGTGTGTTTCTTTCTAAACCCTTACTCTCCTATCACAGTTTATCTGTCTTACATCCTATTTTCTGTAGATTCTATTTTCAACCAGGTATCATCTGACTTCTCTAATAAATGAATGTTATTAGTTCTCATGTGTTAGTTTCTCTTATTTTAGTATGAATCTTCTGGAGACAATGCCTTAGTTCAAAGACATATAGTCTATGTGGTGGAACAAAATCTGCACTTGGAGTCAGGAACTCCTTGGGTTCAAATTCTCTGACTATGAAATATGCACACATGCAAACACATGTGTGTATATGTATGTGTGTATATATGTGTATGTGTGAATACACACACACTCACACACACACTCACACACACACACACACACACACACACACACACACACACACCCTCTGACTATATTCAGGCAACTCATCAAGCCTCCATGAATCTGATTTTCCTCATTTGTAAAAGGTAGCTAATATTATCCATAGTATTTGCTTCAGAGATTATTGTAGGAATTAAATAAGGAATGTATGTAAGCTTGCAAATTATCAAATGTCATAGAATTGTGGTTTTAACAGCATGAATGTCTTCCCTTTTGGGGAAAATCTGGGGCAGCTGGAACCCTGTAGGACCAGGCATTCTTGATTTCCATGAGTGTTTCACATTTGTTTGCTGTTCTATGATTTACATATTTGTGGAACCCAGCTTTTCCTGAACTGGATTCTTTAGTGGCCAATGCTAATGGTTTCCTTCTAATGGGAAGAATATATTTTTAGGGAAAATAAAATTTATGGAAATAAATAGTGCTCAAACCCTGATGTGAAACCAACTTCTAAGGAAAATCAGAACATCTGAGGCTAGTTTTACAGCTTTGGGTATATATGAGGTGGTAGTTGGGGGCAGCAGTAAACTCATGCTCTAACTTATTTGGAAGTGGAAATATAGAGTCTTCTATGATAGGAACTCAAATGTCCTAAGATGGCCTCTGTCCAAAGATATCTCCCATTGACACCTGAAATTTTACCATTATCAGTCCTTGGCTAATCTAATGAGACGTCTCGTAGAAGTAATACTTCTGGGAGAGATGACATACCTAGTCCCCAATATCTTAGAGTAAAGGGATTTATCAAAGGCATGCCTTATAAACAAGGAGGACATAAGGCTCAGCACTGTGTGTGAAAGGGTCCTGGAAAGGGAAGGAAAGCAGGATTCAGACATTAATGAAGTGCTTTCTATTGACCAGGCACCGTGCTAAACACCTTACAAATATTATTTCAAATGCTTCCAACAACCCTAGGCAGAAGATGCCATTATTATCCCCATTTTATAGTTGCAATGGAGCCAGACTGAGGCTGACTGAAGTCACACAGGTACCATTTGAGGCCAGATTTGAATTCATATCTTCCTGACTCTGGACCCAAGGCTCTATCACATCACTTACCTGATTCTAGAGCAGAAAAAACAAAATAGATTTCATAGTAACAACTTACATTTATGTAATGCTTTAAAGTTTACAAAGCATTTTCTTCCCATGAACCAACCATCCTGGTATGGTGAAGAAAACAATGGCTTAGTGAACAGCTTCCTGTATCTGATCTTTTGTTATCTTTGTGCCTGGGACCAGTCTCTGGGCCTCAGTTTCCTCATTTGTAAAATGAGGGGATTGGACTTATGGGTCTTCAAGGTTCTTTCTAGGTCTAGGTCTATGTCCTATAAGCACTGAGAGGTTGTTATGGCAAATATTATCAACTTTATGTTATTGGTGAACATATTGAGTATCAAAGAGGTTGATTTGCCCAAGATATTGTAGTTAATATTAGAGCCAGGATTCTTACTCAGGTTCTTGACTGAAGATCTAGTCCTTCCCCCCTAAACCATGCTTCCTTGATTTTGCCCAGGATTCTGGTGATCATCTTGCAGTAACTGCCAGCAACGGAGGCTATTAGTTGTAAATGGTCTGAATGCCTGTTTTTAGAACACTGGTATCTGCAAGTGACCAGTTAGGGAATATTAACTATTGACTATTACTGAAATACAGCAGATTTCCTGAAAGGACAATGGCACACATTTTCTCTTTTGAAATGGAATGGAGAATGCTCCATGATAGAGGAATGCTGGTTCATCATACCCTTTCTCTCCTTTGTTTTGCCTTAGAAATGGAGACAATTCTTAGAGAAGCTGTGAAGTTGCTACTAATATTCATGAGATACCAGATTCAGACCTGGAAGGGACATTAGTGTTAATTTCTCCAATATTTTGTTTTTACAGATAAGTCAAGAAGAGGGACTTGCCCAGTGTCACATGGGTGACAAGTTAAAAGGCTGACATCTGAACTCAGGTCTTTGGACTCTAAATTAAATGCTCTTTCCAATGAACCATATTGCCCCAAGGAAGCAGTCTATGCTTTAGAAGACAATTACAAAAACCAATTAAACTCTAGATACTTTTCTAATAGAGCTGATGACCTAAATCCTTGGCCAGTTCAAGCAGAAGTCAAGCATGTTCAAGCATGAAGGTGAAAAAGTAGGATTTTATTACTAGTAACACACAGTAAAGAGTAACGAGGATGCTAGCAGTGAAGTCAGGAAGACCTAGGTATAGTCCTGCTTCTAACACACACAGGCTGTGTGACCCTGGGCCAAGTCACTTAATCTCTAATACCTCAGGCAACTCTCAAGACTGTAGAACACAAAGCAGTTCCCAATCTGCATGACTGGAGGGAGTTTTGACCCAGGGAGGTTCCCACATACATGCAATCACAGATCTGGACAAAAAAAGAAAAATAAGCATACCATTTGTACTGAAGGGTTGAAGAAATCTATAAACTAAAATAAAATCTTTTTTAAAAAGCAATTTGCATTCCTAATGTACTATTTCACTTTTTTTGTTGAAATGGAAGATACAAGTACTATGCATTCGTTCATGAATTATTCAAAGACTTCAATCCTTACCTCTGATTTCCATTGTTCCACTGTAGGAGAAGATGGCTTGCAATTATTGCGGGGGCCAGAAGTATCATTATTATATAGTATTATTGCTATTATAGCTCTTGTAAGAGATTATAATGATTGCGAATGAGCATTCTTACAAGGCCTATTATGATACCGAATGACTTGACTATCGAACCCCATCACACTGCTCAAGCTTCTAGGCACTTTGTCAGGTTAGCCAGTGATTGCCCAAGAGAAGGCTTAACTCTGCTTGGGTGGCTGGTTGGGCTTCATGGCTAAGCAATGCTTTCCTAGGCATTTTGTTTCAGACCAAAGGCAATACTGAGAAGCTTCTGAGGCCATGACAAGTGTGGGCTCAGAAGTTGAAAGTCCATTGTTATCTCAAAAATTTGGAGTCAACCCTATGGGGGGCTGCTGTTGTTCTAGAAATAACATTTAGTCAGCCAGTTGACTTGTGGTTTTAATGATAGACTTGTGGTGCAAATCTAAGGGCCTGTAACTAATCTCCATGACTTCCTTTGTTTACAGCATGAGGAGACTGGATTTTGGGGATTGGGTTTTGTGTGTGTGTGTGGGTGTAGGTGTGTGTGTATGTGTGTGTGTAGGTTTGTAATTTCTAACTTCCCCATATATAAAATTCTCCGTAATTATTATGGTGGCTCTGTAGACTAAAAAGCTGCTCAAAGAACTGAATTTAGAATGCCTGATGTCTTTTCTGTTCTATTTGTGCTACTGAAGACCAGGGATTTTTTGTTCTACCCTGTAGTGTCTGTGTTACCTTGTTCAAATTATTTAATATCTCTGGCCCTCAATTTCCTCTTAGGTAAAATGAGGGAGTTGAACTAAGGGGTCTCTAAGTTGCAAAGGCTCTGAACCTGGGGTTTATGAACTTAGAAAAAAAATTGTTTTGCTAGGTAACTAGCAAAACTTAGACAGATAAAGCACTTGTTAAGCACTTACTACTTGCTGTTTCGGTGATTTGCCCAAAGGAATGTAAATTTTGATCTTTGAAACCTCATAAAGTATCTTGGGGTTTACAATCTAGATTTCTTTCGTAAGAAGTATAACTTAGACCCAAATCACTTGGTCTCTCAGTGACTGTCTGACAATAGGTCCCAGCCTTTAGGGCCCAGTCATTGTTTAGGCCCCAGATGGCTGGAATGAATGTAAACAGCAAGTATTTCTGTTTTGGCAAGAAATCGCAAGGCTCTTCTTGTAGATTTTTTTTTACTAGGTAGGAGTCTCTTCTTGTTTGCATTCTAATGAGGGAAGACAACACATAAAAAGGGAGCTGGGAGTTGAAGAACACTCATGTGGGAGTAAGGTGGAAAAATACAAAGAGGCCAGAGTGGAGCCAGGAGAGAAATGAATAAGGGGAGCCTGGACAAAGCCTTCCAAAGTGGTCCTGGGCAGAACTCATCAAGCGAGAGAGGGGGTCCAAAGGGTCAAGGCATCAAGGATGAGGAGTCTGCTGGAGTGGAGATGGAAAATCTGGAGATCCAAGAACAGATCTTGGAGAGAAGTATATTTTGATAATTGTATGTCGATATAATTGATTTTCTTGGGTATATTGGAAATCATCTTTCTGGGAAGGGCTCCACATATTTCACTAAAATGTCAAAGGAGTCCATGACACAGAAAAGTTGAGACCTACTCTCAATCTGTGATCCCATGATCATAAGTCATTTTATGTTTTTGGGTTTCAAATTCCTCATCTTTAAAATCAGGTCAGAAATTCCTAAACTTATTTGACCTGCATCTCCCTTTAGAAAAAATTACTCAGTATACCCCTGGATATTTACTTACTTTAATCCTTTATTGTTTGTTTTTGAAATTTGTGTCATTTAAAAATATAATTTATTGTAAACGTGTTTTTTTCTGCATTGGAATTTTTACAATGCAATATTGCATCATATAACTGTATAGTATTATATTGTAAACAAATCATCCCATGCACATATTTCTGCTGGTGCATGCCGCACTTCCCAGCCATATAGGGCATACTGGCCTGCTACCACTTGCCTATTAGGACTTGTTGGCAGATTTCACCACTGATAGGTTATAACTTGTATTTTGTGTGTTTATTTGGGAAAAAAATTTAATCACTATGACTTTAACTCTGTTACACAACATGAAACATGTATGAATGGTTTTTCAAAATTTTCTTATCTCCTTTCCTTAGGCTTCCATTGCCCCCTGATATTTTATTCAACACCCCCAATTGCACACAAGGCTACCACTGTCCCCCCGGATCATTCCAGTGCCCCTCTCCCAAGGGAATGGTACTACCCACTTTCAGAACCTATAGACTAGGGCTAGGGGTGGCCTTGAGTGCACAGGTTCCTCAACCCTGGATTAGGCAACTGCCAAAAATTCACCCAGTTCTAAATCTATGATGCCATGAATCGATACCACAGGCAATGGAAGTCATGCATTCTCTGAAGAGTGTACATTTTGATCAGAGGAGTCCCATAGCACTCCCCTCAGTAATTATGCAAACATATTATAATGCATTATTTTTGAGCTGTTCACGTGTTCTTAGGCAGCGGGATGAACTAGAAGAACAGATAAGGGTATTCGGAGGTAGAAGGGTGCAATGATGGAAGGGCTTGTTTGCCGTTAGGAAGTTTGAGTCTGAATCCTATGTCATTGACTATTTCCTAGCTATATAACCTTAGGCAAGTTTCTCTGTCTTACAGAATCTCCCTTTCATCATCTGTAAAATGGGGTAATAATATTTATACTACATACTTTACAAGGTGGTCATGAGCTAAATGCTTTATAAACCTTCAGTTGAGTTGCTGCTATTAATCCATATCAGCCACTTACTTTGTGCCCTTGAGCAAGTCACTTCTTTTGACTTTTCCTCCTTTTGTGTTGAAAGACACCAAAAAGTCTTCTGGTTAAACTTCTTCATTTGACTGGTGAACTGAGACCCAGAAAAGGGAGGGAGGGAAGGAGGGATGAGGAGAGAAAGACAGAAACAGAGAGAGGAAAAGAAAGGAAGTAAAAGAAATTAAAAGGGAAGGAAGAAAGAAAGAAAGAAAGAAAGAAAGAAAGAAAAAGAAAGAAAGAAAGAAAGAAAGAAAGAAAGAAAGAGGAAAGAAAGGAAGGAAGGAAGTTAGGAAGGAAGAAGAAAGAAAGAAGGAAAGAAAGAAAGAAAAAAGAAAGAAAGGAAGGAAGGAACTTAGGAAGGAAGGAACTTAGGAAGGAAGGAAGGAAGGGAGGAAAAAAAGAGAGAACACATTATTAAAGGTTGAGTCAGGATTCAAACCCAAGTCCTCTGATTTTGAATTCAGTGCCCTTAGGAAACAGTCTCTTACCATACGAAGTCTAATTAGACACCCATCTTCTATAATCAAGTGTCTCTCAAGGAAGGAAAGTGATACAGTGGCACAGGACCAGTTCCTGTGCAGCATTCTTACTTTTATGATCCTATAAATCTCCCCCCTTCCACATGCCCCTAGACACTGTCCATAATGACAAACCATGTTAAGGGTTTGTTTTAGCATTTTAAATACCCACAGGTGTCTCATTCTCCACTCCCTTTCTTGCCCACATGAATCGCTACGCTCTCCCAGAGCTGAAACAAATGCACATTAATTCTTTAGTGTGTTTATTTTATTTTTGCAGGTGCTTATTAATTTGAGTCCAGTTAAGCCTGTCTAGACCTTAAATGCCATCAGATCTCTTAAACACATTTATTTTTTATTGTTTTTGTTAAATTCTTTATTATCAGCATTAATGAATGCAGTTTTTTTAAAAACGTATTATTTATTTACCCTGAAGACTGAATTTGAATGAGCTGTTCTGGTCCACTGAGTAAATGGAGATTTAATTACAGATGTTTAATTGCATGTTAGGAACTTGATGAACTGGAAGTGAATGAGCCTTTCTATTCTGTTAGACATTTCTACAAAAGCTCAACATAGCCTAGCTACAATTTGGGAGCAGCTGTCATTCCCAATCAAGGAGCTGAAGCTGCCTGAGGTTAAGTGAAAAAAATATACACCTTCCATAGAAACCTGGGGCTGACTCCAAAAACTGTTAACGCTGATCTCACTCTAGTGAGTTAACCTTTCTGAGAGACTTCACTTTAACCATTTTGGGGATATGCTGTAATAAGAAAATAGCATTTTTTTTGTCTTTAGAGGTAGAAGTATTAGTTAGGCCTTAGAGATTCTTTGGTCCAGTGCCTTTATTTCACAAATTAGGAAACTGAACTCTAGGGAAGTAAAGTGATTTAGCAAAGTGTCAGTAGAATAGTGGCAAATCAGAGTTAGGATTAGGAGCGAGCCCCTTTGATTTCCAGGGCTGAACGTATTATCTTGTTGCACTAGTGTGTTCCAGGTCTTGAGAAATTTCAAGGTAGAAAATTAGGTGGCCAAAAAGACTAGGGAATTGCTGTTATATGACTTTGCTGCATTGTCTTTTCTTCCTGTGTGTGTGTGTGTGTGTGTGTGTGTGTGTGTGTGTGTTTAGAGGTCTGAGGGAAGGGGAAATGTTCCAGATCTTTGACTTCATCCCTATATGGAGATTCTGGTAAGAAAACTCCCCTTACACATACATATGGCAACTGATGTGCAATGTGCAGCCTTGTAGAATTGGGGGGGGGGGGGAGAAGGGGACCTAAGAGATTAAGAGACTTTCCCACTGTCATTAATCAGAGTATGTCATACCTGTTATTTGAACCTTTAAATCAAAGAATGACTCCAAAGTCTAAGCTGTCTTATCCACAATGTCATGGTAACTTTCTCTATACATGCTATTAATATACCCTGTACTGTATCATGGCATTGATATATCAAGAGTGTAGCACTAAGAAGGTATTTGTGGGAGGGGGGAGACAAGATGGCAGAATAGAAGGACGGAGCTGCTCTAGTTCTCCCCCTCATAGCCCATAAAATACCTATAAAATGACTCTAAACAAATTCTAAAGCAGCAACCCACAAAACAACAGAGTGAAAGAGATTTCCAGCCCAAGGCGGCCTGGAAGGCCAACAGGAAAGATCTGTCGTATTGGTCTTGGAGCAAAGTACAGCCCAGCCTGGACCATGTGCATGGCATGAACAGAACGCAGGCTTCAGGGTGTGGAATCATGGGCAGCTGCTGCAGTTGCCAGATTTATCAACCCACAAACGCCAAAGACAGCTTCAAAAGTCATTAAGAAAGTTCTTCCACCTGAGTGAGAGGGGTGTGCATGCAGTTTGGCCCTAACCTTGGCCCCAGGGAAACAGCATCCACTTTTGGAGCCCTCTGCCTAAAGAACCTGGGAGAATTGAGTGGCTGATCTTGGTCTGAGTTCTGAGTGGCAGTCCTGGGGTAAGGAGGAGCACTGGCATGGGGGAACTGGTGGAAGCTCTGGAGAAGGAATCCTAATCACAGATCTTGGGCAGAAAAGAGTGCTTGTGGTTGCTCACAGACTGGAGTACAGGCCAGGATCCCTTGATTGTGTCATCTTGGAGGAACTGAGAACTTATAGTTTCCTAGAGTATACCCTTCATTTGACAAAGGACTCAAAAGTCAAGTAACTGCCTGGGAAAATGCCCAAAAAGGGGAAAAAATAAGACTAGAGAATACTTTCTTGGTGAAAAGATATTTCCTTCTATCCTTTCAGATGAGGAAGAATAAAGCATAACATCAGAAGAAGACATCAAAGTCAAGGCTTCTACATCCAAAACCTCCAAAAAATATATACAATGGTCTGAAGCCATGGAAGAGCTCAAAAAGGATTTTGAAAAATCAAGTAAAAGAGGTGGAGGAAAAATTGGGAAGAGAAATAAGAGCAATGCAAGAAAATCATGCTAAAGGAGACCCAAAAATGCTGAAGAAAATAACACCTTTAAAAATAGACTAGCCCAAATGGCAAAAGAGTTCCAAAAGCCAATGAGGAGGAGAATGCTTTAAAAAGCAGAATTAGCTAAATGGAAAAGGAGGTTCAAAAGCTCACTGAAGAAAATAGTTCTTTAAAAATTAGAATGGAGCAAATGGAAGCTAATAACTTTATGAGAAACCAAGAAATTATATAACAAAGCCAAAAGAATGAAAAAATAGAAGACTGTGAAATATTTCACTGGAAAACAACTGACCTGGGTAAAACTGCCCTGATATTCTAGAACCAGAGGGTAAAATAGAAATGGAAAGGATTCACTGATCACCTCCTGAAAAAGATCCCAAAAAGAAAACTCCTAGGAATATTGTAGTCAAATTCCAGAGTTCTCAGGTCAAGAAGAAAATATTACAAGCAACCAGAAAGAAACAATTCAAGTATTATGGAAATATAATCAGGATAACTTAGGATTTAGCAACTTCTACACCAAGGGATTGAAGGGCTTGGAATAAAATATTCCAGAGGTCAAAAGAGATAGGATTAAAACTAAGAATAACCTACCCAGCAAAACTGATTATAATACTTAAGGGAAAAAAATAGAATTTCAATGAAATAGAGAACTTCCAAGCATTCTTGTTGAAAAGACCAAAGCTGAATAGAAAATTTGATTTTTGAAAACAAGAATCAAGAGGAACATGAAAAGGTAAAGAGCAAAGAGAAGCCTTAAGGAACTCATTAAAATTGAACAGTTTACATTTCTAAAAAACAATATTTGGATGCCGGAGAAAAGAGATCTTAGTAAAGATTCAAACAATCACTTGGTAAGATGGTTGAGAAAGTGGCAAAAAGGAAGGAGCATTTCCATGCACATGGAAAGAGCAATAGTCAATGTCCCAGAGCAGGATGAAGGTAGATGATAGCTATAGTCATCCCCATTGTGGTGGTCCAATTGACTTTGCTAAAGTCCAAGGTCTTCCTCTCCATGGTCTCTTAGTACTTTAGCAACATCTGTACTCCTGAACATACATATCCATGTTCTGCTAAGGCCAATAACAATTTGAACAGATTAGATTCCCGGTGTGAAATAAGCCCAGACAGCTGGCCAAGGAGGCATCATGACATACCCTGAACATTCTTTACTGGCACTAGAGGCTTGCTAAGAAATTCAATTCAGCATGTATTTTATGAAGCATTGATTATGTGCAAGGTATCATGCTGGGGACTAAAGATGCAAAGATGGTGAATAACCAAATAGCTTGCACTCTAACAGGAGCAGATCAGGAACTTGAGATAATATAAAAAATATGTAACATGGCGTCATGGGGCAAGAGTAAAGGAGGAGTCTTGTTGATGCTATAATAAACAGGTATCATGCATTAACAGAACTCTCATCTGTGTTTCCCTTGAAGAAAACAAGACTTTTTGTATGCATACTTCTAAAATACTCAAAAGGCTTTCCCTTGGCCCTTTTTGCCAGGACCCCAAGGTCTAACCTACATGAATTATTGAATTAATATTGAATTAATAATCTAAATGAATTATTGAGTAAGATGAGAAAAAAATAGAGTCTGCTATTTCCCTAAAATTCACCCTTTCCATAAACAGATCAATTGCTGGTCATTAATGGATGGTGTTACTGGGTATCAAGGAACATAGTTTGGAGGTAGAAGAACCCTGAGAGGCCATCTGTTATAAATCTCTGATTTTATAGATGAGGAAACTGAGGAATAAAGAAATTAAGGCACACAGATCGCAAGTATATGAGGCAGTATTGGAGCTCAGGTTTTTCTGACTCTTAATTCCATCCCCTCTCTCCTATTCCACTTTGTCCCTTGAGAAGGAGATGCTGTCCTCTTTCTAATGCTACCACTTAGCTCTCTGTTTATAATTGGATGATTTTTCTCATTAGTGTCAATAGCCTTTAGTATTATGTCCCCCAAATCCAAAAGTATTCTTGACTCTAGGAGTTTGGGGTATATTTTCCTGGGGCCATTGGGATTGTTTTCAATATGATCTGCAGAGGTCTCTGTTTTACACACACACACACACACACACACCCCAAATAAGGTCATCCTCATGAAATGCCTGAAAAATGAATGCTTGTTTCTGTACCTAGAATGAATAAAGAAATGACAAAAAGATGGTCAAGCATCTTTTTTCATGTAAATTCCATCAATAAAACCATGTCCATTTCTAAGGAGGATCATAGAATGGTGCTGAGAACTTTCCTTTTCGGGCTTCGCTGGCTGTGGCTGCTGAGGAGTCAGTGTCTGCAGCATCTGGAGAGGCAATCAGCCAGTCAAGCTTCTACAAGCATTGTCCACCTTGACAATGGCTGTGGAGGTCAGTGTTATTACTGGGGCTCTGGGGTTTGGCATCCTGGGTTGTTATGAGGGTGGTCTTACCCATCTGGTGTGTGCCTCCTTCCATCTTGCCTCAGGATACCATTCCCCCTCAACAAAGCTGATTGGCTTGCTAAAGTGAATGTTTTTTTCCTTCTTTAGCTTCCCAGTGGTATACTGTTCCTTTCTTTAAAAGACAGGTTAATGGTTCCACCAAGAGTCAATACTCATAAATTAGTAGAAAAATTTTGCCATATATTCTTCATCTTCTGGGGTAAAACCCATTGCTAAATAGCCCTACCAGGTATTAGATTTTTCTGTAGCCCTGTGAGACCCAGGACAAATCCTAAAAACATAAATTGTGATCATTGGAATAGGGGGCACTTCTCACATTTTCAGAATAATCCATTTTCCAGTAACTGTAGAAGCATGTCCCATACTGTAAGAAATATACTCCTGGAGTTTTTGTGGAAAAAATCAGAATGTTTTAGAATGTGACCATAGATGCATCCAGAAGATTCACCAGCACTTTATTAATAAAATGTTGACTACAGCCACAACTACAGCTTTGATCAACTCAATGGCATAGATAGTACAATCTTCATAATGTCTATAGCAGATGTGAAACATCATCTTTCCTTATCCCTCAGGCAGATCCAAATTAAATTATAGACTTTCCGGAGCTTGACTGCTGTGTCATAGACATGTGGAGCTCATGGTAGTAATAAGTGATATTCATTCTGTGTGGTTAACATCATTTAAGTTCCAATAATGAAAATAACAATGAAGCTAATATCTTACATTTATATAGCACAAAGCACTTTTCCCATTTGTGAAGTGAGTAGTATATATTGTTGCCATTGTTACAGCTATTACTATTATTTTCTTTGGTCCAAACCTAAGATTTCATGGTTTGGGGAACTCCCAACAAGGAAATACGCCCTCTATTATTATCAAGTGTTTTGCAACTTCAATTTTGAGAGAATATCTAGGATATTGAAAAATGAAATGACTTGCCCAGGGTCAAATAGCTAGTATATATCTGAGGAAGGACTTGACAGTCCTCTTGACTCTAAGGTTGGCTATCTATCCACTATGCTACTGTACCTCTATTAGTATTTTTCTCCCCATTTAATAGATGAGAAAACTAAGACGCATATAAGTTATGTAACTTGTCCATGGTCATAAAACAAATTCAATACTGGCCTGGGACTTGAACCAAGTTCTTCAGGATCCAAATCTAGTTCTTCTTCTTTGTATGATTTGATATTATTATTATATTATCTATCATTATTATTATATTACATTGAATATTATCTGACTTGCATTATATTTCACTATATTACATTATTTTTATATCACATATTACTATGATTATATTACATTATCTTTTTTCATGATCCTAATTCCCACTGCTTTTTGGGAAACCAACCATCCCTGACCCCCCAAAAAATCAAACAAAAAAATTCAGAGTGGATATATTAAATACTTTTCCATAAATAATCTGTCAAGGCCTACTAGATTCTCACTCAGCAAAAAAATCCATACATGTAGATAGGTTCCAAATAGTCACTTGACTAGGGAATCATATGGATGCTGTTGTGGAAAGCGATTAACTCCTTCTTTTCTAATTATATCTTATAGATTCCAATATGTAATCAGTACATTTAAATGCTCTTTCTATAGGGATATTACTATTTCTGTCAATTGTACTAGGGAGAACTCCTAAGCTTCTTTCTAAGAGATAGTTCAGGAATGTAAAATAAGACCATGGTTCCCCAGTGCCTCCAATTGCAATACCATATTGCCTGTGGCCAAGTCTTCCATTCTGATTACCTGCTTTTATGGCATTCTGGCATTAGGTAAGGGTAATGACTTCTTGTCTCATTAGGTCTCTCATCAAGACCTTTCTTTCTATTGGCAGTTACCTGTTTTGTCTTACCTTTTTGCCTTAGCAAAATACCCTACCTCTTTCACTGCAATGTAACTGCTGGGTACTCTCAATTTTATAAATGCATATTGTTTCCTTGAGGAAATGTCAACATTATGTTGACATTTAGGCAATTAAGGCAATGTCAACATCATGGATGTCCCTCTGAGGTGCTGATCCCTTATGCTGGTCTTTGCCAGTAGTCTTAGTGCTAATGGAGGCCCTGATAAATAGGCAAGATTAACTCTTTTCAAGATTTCTCTGAAATTGTCAACCCATGTGATAAAGTGTACTAATGTAAAAAAAAAACAAAAAAAAAAACAACCAACGGGAACCCATTGTCCCCTAGTTATATTGGCTCTGCCCTAATTATTTTTTATATTCACTCTTTGGAACCTATGTATTAGGTTAGCTCTTCTGTTGCTCTTTGGTTTAGCCATTTAACTGGGTCACAGTGTTCATTAATTTGGGCAGGGACCATCTTGCCCAAAAGTGTTTCAGTTCTTTCATGAGACTATTTAAAATTATCTCTAGCAGAATCCATTCTTTTCATCCCACAATTCCTCCATGCCACCTAACTTTGGTCAAGGTTTCCATCAGAGTTCAACCATGCTTCTAGACTCTCAGTACACAGGAGAGTCAGCATGGAAGAAGGTAGAGTAGACGGCTACAGAATTTGAAGTCAGATGACCTGGGCTTGAGACCTGAACTCCCTAACCACTTGCTAGCTATGCAGCCTTGGACAAATCACTTATCCTCTCCTAAGTGCTTTCTTCTGAGAATGAGGGGATTGGATTATGTTATCTCTATGGTCCCTTTCAGAGCTACATATATGATCTAGAGGCAGAAATATGTTGCCATCAGTTAGCAGGAGTTATGGAAAGAAGCAGATAACTGAACATTTTAGCAAATTCCTTCACTTTCTATAATTCACTGAATAATTAATGAGAATTGTGCAGTTTCATATAACTTCCATGAATAATCATGAGTGCCAGCTGTGTCAGATCTATGGAAACCATATGTAGCTTCATAATTATCACTTCTGGTTGTTCATGATAAAATGTGGACAGCTATATTATTGGGCATTCAGGAAGCATTGAGACAATTTCTGATATATATATATGTGTGTGTGTGTGTGTATATATACATATACGCACATACATATATATGCATATACATATATGTATATGTACACATGTATATACACATATATCCACCCACTCACATGCATATATACATGTATATGCATATGTTTATATATACATATATTTTACATGTGTATCTATACACCTACACATATATGCTTATACATACATATATACACACATATTTTGGAAAGGGTAGATGGCACAATGGATAGAGTACCAGGCCTGGAGTCAGGACAAGTCCTCTTCCTGAGTTCCTATCTATCTAGCATCAGACATTTACTAGCTGTTTGACTCTGGGGAAGTCACTTAACCCTGTTTGCCTCAGTTTCCTCATCTATAAAATGATCTGGAGAAGGAAATGGCAAACCACTCCAGTATCTTTGCCAAGAAAACCCCAAATGGGGTCACAAAGACTTGGGCACAACTAAAAAATGATTGAATAACAAATAACCTGAATAGACCACTCTTATTCATTGACCATCTAGGTTATTAGGGAGATAGCTATAAGACATGAAGAGCCTAAGTTTGGTTTCATCTGGATCAATTCAAAACTGGATTGGGAGATGAGGGTCAATGGCTCTGGCAGAGTAGCCACAAAAGAAAGAGAACATCAGTGCTATGCTGGAGATAGCAGCGGAGGTGACACTTAGTTGATACAGGTAGAATCATGGCAGATAGTGTGAGCCTCACTCAAGGGACATAAGGTGCTTATTTCGGTAACAGAAAGGACTTCTGTAAAGTGGAGGTGGTTTGGAAAAGGTGTCCACATCTCTGCATTGAATTCACTGTGCCTCTGGCCACAAGCTCATGTACAAGAGGTAAGAATGGGGACATAATAGGATAGGAAATAGGGAGCCAGAAAACCAGGAAATAACAATGACAACCAAAGCCAATCAGAAGGCTTTTCTTCACTCATACTAACTGATTTATCATCTCCAAAGTCAGGTTATAAATTTTCACATGTTAAATTAATAGGATGCAGAGAATATTGGTCATGTTTTGTATAACACAGTAGGAAGGGGAAATCTACTCGCTCTAAGGACTGAGCTCTCATTTACCAGTCCCTATGTTACATGTAAAAATAATGATATTTATATTGAGCCTCGAAATTTATAAAGCATGCTATTTACATCTGATTTGACCTTCATGACAACCCTGAGAAATAGGGTGGTTACCATCTTCACTTTACAGATGAGGAAACAGAAGCCTGTAGCTAATTAGCATCCGAGGCAGAATTTGAACCTATCCTGTCTCCAGGCCCAGCATTCTGTCCACCAGGATACGTAGCTGCCTCTTAGTATCAGCTATAATACTTTTACATTTGTCAACCACTTCAAGTACATTATCTCATCTGGAGGTATTATTAAGCCTACATTACAGATACAGAAATGGGCTCAGGGAAGCTAATTCATTTCTTAGTAATGGTTACTCAAGACCATACTAGAATTGGAATTCAGGTTTTCCTGAATACAAATTCAACACTGTAGCCAATATATATCAGTCACTGTGACCTTGAGGAAACCAGAGAGATCACCCTTGGGCAAGGGAGGTTGACTTTATAGTAGAAGGCAAAGTCTTTGCTGAACTAGATTGACCCAGGCAGTCTCAAGATTCCATTTCTGTTCACTCTATGTATAAATTTATGCGACTCCCTGAAAATTTCATAGGTAGTGTCAGGAACTCAAATGTCTCTTCCAAACAAAGGGAAGTGGACTGAATCCTCTGGGTTGGTGGTCCTACCAATGGAAACTCCAGGGAATCACCCAAACATATACTTCGAATTCTATGATGTGGGAACTATTTGTGTCATCTCAAAGGAATTACTCAGAGGTCAAACCATGGTTGAAATCACATGAAGAAGAGAGTCCCCAATCTCCTCTGACATGGAACATAGCTGAAGTTGACCATTCTGAGGCTTTTCTTTTCATTAACAAAGCAGGTAGACAAGAGCAAGAGAATTCCTTGGCAGCCGTATACATACTAGTGACTGTCAATGGACTACTCACTTCACTGTTGTGGAATTTACAAAGCATAGGCTAAGGGCAGACTTGAGAAACAGTCTTAATCCTTCACAGAGCAATGGATTTTGTAGCCAAGTTTTCATTACTGGTCTTAAGGTCTCTTGTAACCTTACATTTATCTTGTGTTTGTAGGGATTTGGTCCTGTTCTGGCTGGTCCCCAAATTCTTTTGCCTTTTCTACAGGTGAATACAGATGGCAGGTCTCTACTAGAAAATCCATCCTTCATTGGTACACAAAGAATAGATAGCAGTCTGGGACTTATCCTAGATACATGGAAGAAATTGAAATTCCTAGACAAAATGTGTGGTATATAAGGAGATTTTCCACATTCCCTAGACTCAGGGTAAATTATGGCTGTCTAATAGGTTGTGCTTTTGCCTGCAAAACTCACCCTGACACATCAGAATGAAGGGCCTGAATCACCAGTGGCACTGAGCACATTTTGATGCATAGGCAGTAGAGTGACATATGGATAAACTGTTGGACCTTAAATCAGGAAGACCTGAGTTCAGATCTGGCCTTAGACACTTACTAACTCTGTGACTCTGGGCAAGTCAGTTAACCTCAGTCTGTCTCAGTTTCCTCGTCTGTAAAGTGGGGATAATAATGGCACTTACCTCCACAGGTTGTTGTAAGGATCAAATGAGATATTTGTAAAACACACTGAAAACTTTAAAGGACCATATAAGTGTCATTTATCATCATATTGATCTTTGTTTTGTATCCTGACTGATGATTGGCCTGTAGAAGAGAACCAGTCTGGTACAGTGGGGAAATAACTGTTACTGGAATGGAAGGACCTGAGTTCAAACCCTGCCTCTGAAATTTCTGCTTCTATGACCTTGTGCTAGTCATTTTATCTCTTCAGTTTTGCCATCTGCAAAATAAGATCATTGGATTAGATATCCTCTAAAGTCATTTCCAGGTCAGTATTTTTGATACTATGAGAATTATACAAGAAGGCAATAGTAATAATGGTCCTGGTGATAGAGGTGGGAAGTGTGTCCCATCTGTAGCCTCTTTTCCTCTTAACCCTGAAAATTATACTGCTTGCCAAGTTAAATAGGAGGTGTGGCTTGTGCCCTTTACCAATCCTTGCCTATGTTCCTTCCACCTATTCACCAATTTGATTCATTTCAATTCAATAAACATTTATTGAAGACAGTTCTACAGATGGTGTCTTATGAAAACTGGATATTTCTCCTCTAGATTTTTGGTAATGTGATAGATTGGTAATAATATAAAATACCAGTCTTTCCCAAACCTCTATAACTATTCCAGATAGTTGCCTTCAATGATACTATCATTTTGGTGAAAATGTAAAGCCACTGAAAGGTTTCTCACTGACATGTGAACTGCCTGGCTATCCCTTCTTTTTTTGATTGGCTTTCCTTCACTGATTCTAATAGCACCATATCCTTATTTTACTACTCTGTAATCTATCTCTTTCTCTTTGGCTAGTTCATCTTCCAACTACAGAGGATTTATGAGAGCAGTTGGAAAAAAAATCTGATTGGATGAGAAAACTTGAGTGGATAGTTGTCTGCACCACTGGATAGATATCCCATATCAATGAAATCACATATCCATATACTTAGGATCAGTACCTAGGACAGTGAATTGCAAATAATTTGATAAGTTTTTGTTGGATTGACAGGAGGATGTGATGAAACAGCATTAGTATCTGTGCAAAATAAGTGTCAAGGGAATAAATTATTTCATGATAGAAAACAAAGTAAAACCATTGAGTCTTAGGGAAAGGGATTTAGAAGAGAAAGGTGTACTTGGATCCAACAAGATGCTTGCATTCTAAAGGTATTTAACTGAGGAGTAGAAGAAAAACCTGAAATAAGGGTGGGGTAATTTATTCTCACTTCTATTTGAAGTAGATAAGATTCCCTTTCAATTTCGGTCATGGACTTTGAGCTAAGTGCAAAAAGTCTTTGAAAGTCATTTGATGAGATCTCTCCCCTACTCCCCCCACCCTCGCCTCCCAAAGAAAGGATACCAAGCAAGGTCTTTTCCAATTAGCCGGGGAATTTTGTCATGTCCTTAGATATAGGTGAAATGGCAGGAAATTCTGGAAATTGATGCAAGTTTGACTTTCCCACATATATCTAAGGAGAAACAACTTTCATCAGGTCTCCTCCCAAATGCTTTGATGAGAGTAGGACCTCCTGGTCCTCTGAAGTGTCTGAAGGCTGTTGGGCTTACTATTTCCTCATCAGTATCCTAAATGTCTTATCCCTGAAATATCTGCTGGCCATGTCTGCCTTGGGAGGCAAGTACAAATTGGACAGGTTCAGTATACTTAAGAGAAATTTATTGAGTACCACATGAACGGGAGAAAAGAATTTTATACTAACCTAGGAATTAATCCTTTGCCATATATGTTCTCCAAATGAGAGAGTGCTTTTCCTTGGACTCTGTGTGTGCTTATGGGAAAATGTACATCGAGGTTTGAGTGATGTTTTGTACTGATTGTTACTGTATCGCCTTAATACCTATTTCCAAAAGCTAACTTAAAATTTTGAGGGGAAGTATTCCTGTGTGGCTTTAAACCATACTGACTAATACAGACTCCACAGGGGTTCTATCAGAACCCTGAAGAGTGTGTGTGTGTGTGTGTGTGTGAGTGTTGTGTGTGTGTGAGTGAGTGTGTGTGTGTGTTGTGTGGTGATGGGGCTGTCTACAGTCTTGACTACAGTAAAGCTCTGGACAGCCAACTCTTCTGTGAGATTGGTAGTTGGGATAAGGATCACCAGAATTTTCATAGGCTACATTAAAATATATCTACATCTGGAGATTGGGTAAGGTATTTGTGTGACTGAGACAAAGTTTGGAAATTGTGATTTCTTTACGTTGGAAAAGCACCTCCTATGTGTCTCACTGTTCACAATTGCTTAGGTCTCTAGTGTAACAAATGTGATTTGACTTAATAGAAGGGAAATAGCTATGTCAGGAGAGCAAAAGTTTCCAGGACTAAAAATATGTTCATTTATAAAGAAATTTATATTAACTTATGTTCCCTGATTTATAGTCATGTCACAAACCTACCCTTATTTCTGGGTATAACTGTATTTATTCCCATGGAAAAAAAATGCCATTAAACTAAAAACACTGAACTGGATGTCTAAAAGAAGAGAGGAAAATTTCATTTGAAAAATCACACTAGTGGCAAAGGAATATTACTGTGATGAAAGTTCAGTTAGAATTCCATTCCATGAATGTATTACTTGGCATGGATAGTATTATGCTAACTTTGAACACTTAAAATAGATTCACGGTACTAAACTTTAATCAAATGTTTCCTTACACTAGAAAGATGTTTGGCCCGAAGTAGAATGACTCTTCAGTATCAAATAGTCTCATAGTTTTTAAAAAATGGTTTTGTTGAGTGACATTTTAATTGGAAACAATTTCTGATTTAATCAAACCTTCATTTAAATGAGAACAGTTAGTCCTACAGTTCCCCGTAAGCAGAAATTGCTAAGAATGAGTTTAATCAGATTCCTCTCAAAAAACAAGACTTTCAATTTTATGGAAAAATACTGGGCATTTACCATAACTCATTTACTTTAATCCTTTGAGTAATAATTTCATCAGAGCCATTATTTTTCTTAGAATGTGTTACATTTCTCAAACCTTTTTATTTAAAAAAGAACCCACCAACAAATATTCTTATTTTGGGATAGCTGTCAATACATCATTAATCTTATCTGAAGGAAAAATACACTTTAATCAAGGTGAATAATCTTCTTTCATTTATGAATATAATTTCTTTTAATTTTTTTCTTAAAAATCTTTGTCTCATTGATGATCCCAACACAGAATTAGTGCTGTCTTTTGCAGGTACTTACTTGTATCTACTTTTGAAGATTCCTTACTTAAGGTCTCTAAGCAAAGGCTTGCTGTCCAGTTTTGGAGAACATTGAAGTGGGGCCATTGTATTTTAGGCCATGTCAGTGCATTTCTGATATTAAATGGGTCTTCACAGAAGAATTAATCCTGTCATTAATACAAAACAACAGCACTTCATTATGTGTGTATTTTAAGTCTTGAAGGCTTATGGCTTAATATGAGATATTTGAGAGTATGAGGAGCCATTGGAAGAGAGAGTAAAGTCATATCTGGGTCAGTTACTAGTAAGAAAGAGGGATCAGGATAGCCAGGATCCCTAAGGTTACAGCCTAGGGGTGGAAGTCTTCAGGCCATGGCAGGAAGGTAAAGGGAAGCAATGATCCAGCACAGCCTGAGTCAATCTCACCAAGAGGATCATTCTCTGAAGCAAAAGAGGGCTTACAGGGAAGTGAGGAGCCTTATTCCATCACAATCTGATTGGTCTCTCACCTTTGATGTCATAAATAGAAGGATGCCAATCATGGAAAAGAATTCAGGCAAAGAAGAGGTCAGGCAGAAAAATTGAATTGTAAGAAAATCTAGGGCCCCTTAAACCTAAAGATTTTCCAGACAACCAAAGAACAATTGACTTCTAAAGTCCATTCTAATTCTGATATTCTATGATCCTAAGAACTCTTGTAGAAGTAATATCAACGGCATTCAGTTTCTCTCTCTCTCATTCCTTCTCTCTCTCTGTCTCTCTCTCTCTCTTTCTCTCTCTCTTTGTCTCTCTCTCTCTCTCTCTCTCTCTCTCTCTCTCTCTCTCTCTCTCTCTCTCTCTCTCACTCTCTCTCTGTTTCTCTTACCCCTGTCATCTTTCTCTCTCTCTCTGTCATCTTGCTCTTCTCTCTCTGTTTCTGTTTCTGTTTCTCTTCTCTATCATTCATTTCTCTTGCCATTTTTCTTAGACTGTCCTAATTTATCCATTTTCTCCATTTATTTTCCTCTCTTCTTTCACTCACTTTACCTGTTCTAATATGCCTAATGATGATCCAGTTTTACTCTGATCTGCCTCCCTCAACCCACAGCACATAATGCTTTCTGAGCAAACATCTTTGCTCTACTTTTTTATGTTGACTTCATCTCCTTCTCCTTTGTTTCCCCTCTTAAGACTTTCTAATTACATTTTCCTCAGCTACAAGTATTTATTCATTTTTCTGAAGTATTTTATTTTGCTTCTTGCTTTTATGATTTGGAACAAAGGTTTTTATGTTCCTTTCCCAAACATGGCAATTTTATCCACCATCTTGACTATAAAATTAAACTTTATAGAAGTCTGAATGAAGATGACTGGGTTTTCTCATTTATTCTCTCTGAACTTCAATCTTGTCAATTTAGGTTTGAAGACCTACCTTAGGGAATCTTGAGACCTTGATTGTAATGATATCTTACATTTCTACAGCACCTTACAATTAACAAAGATTCGTGTCTATTATTTCATTTCGTCCACACTCATGCATCCCGTACAGCAGGTAGGACATGTGTCACTGTTTTTATTTTATAGAAAGAAGATGCCGTTCTAACCGGTTAGCCTGTCCACATGGCAGGGACTGTAAATAGCAGAAGTTGGCTTTGTACGCAGATCTTTGGATATCTCTTCCACTGTTCTTACCTCTTCCTCAAGCTGTTTGTTTGAGTCTTTAGTCCTTTAATTTCTTCCTCCATTGTCCTCTAATAATAAATAGGCTAATAACGTATTAGCACAGTTTTCTACCTCCGTTTTTTCTACCTGGAACCCAAAAGAAAAGAGTACACCCCTAGTATCTGAGGGAGTGGCCTACTATATTTTATTTATTTTAATCATCCTAACTTCGAGGAATTTACATTCTACTTGGGGGAAACAACATGTACCCAGAAGACTATAAAATTATTTACTTAAAGTGTACAAAATAAATTCAAATAATTTTGGGTGGTGGAGCAGAGCATGTTGGGGAGGAGTGACAGACTCTTGGGTAACCTGAACTAGGCCAGTTTGACTTGAATATACAGTGAATGAGGTGAAGTAATGTGAAATCATTCAGGAAATAGAGGTTGTGATGGGTTTTAAATGCCAAGTGGAGGTCTATCTTGCTGACGCTTGGAAGCAATCAAAGACTCATGAGCAAAAGAAGCCACATTGTCAGGTATACTTTAGGAGTATTGATTTGGTAGTTTGTGGAGTTGGGATTTGTTGATTGTAGAAAAGAAAAATGAGCTAGTAATGTTGCTGTCTTCTCTCTGACATAAGTCTCCTGAGAAATTTGAGAAACAAATTGTTTGACAAACAATTGACAAGCAATGGAGCCATATTGATCCCATCTTCTGACTATAGAGGCAAGTCTTTGTGCTCTCTGGGGCCACTTGTCCAGGACACATGATAGGAGGAGGTTCAGACTCTGTTAACCATATTATAGAGCCACATCAGGGTCCTAAACTGGAGGTTTTAAAATTTTTTATTACACAACACTTGGCCCGGCATTCCTTGCCCTTTCAGTTTCTGTTCTAGAAATACCTTGATCTCCAGAGTTTGCCAGGTTTGTACACTTCATGGCTTCTTCCCCTTACATGCTTGTAAGTGTTTCAATATGACTTACAGAGACTCATGTAACCCTGATGAGTAAGGAGGCTTAGGAGAAGAAAGGGCTTTTTTAACCTCATTATCCTTTCTCATGGTTGAAATGCATATGCATTATTTTTGGAAGACATATGGTACACCCGGGTCAGGGTTGCTCAAGTCAATGAAAAAGTTCATTCAATTTATTTATTTCCCTTTTCCTTCCACTCTCTCCCTCCTGCTTTGCCAGAAACTGCAATGCAGAAGTCATGACGAGGAGATAAATAAGGGTCTTATGCCTTTGTAAAACTGGGAAGTTGAGTTGCAAAGTGAATTGTAGTTTTAATCAGTATAAAGATATCCAGATGTGAGGGAGAATTCAGTTATCTTCTAGTGCCTGGGACAGACAGCTAAAATAAAAGAAACATCTATTCTCTTTAGGAAGGAAAGGTATACACCTGCACTATGATCTGCCTGACCTTCTGTGCCCTTAATTAAATTTAATCATCAAACAGGTAATGTTAGCTAAAGTAGTAATTGCAGGGCATTGGTTGGGAACTTCAGACATCAACTCTTTAATGAGAAAAAGAATGAAAGCAGACATTACTACATATGTATGAGCATACATATGTTTATGCTCTCTAACATGCACAGGGTCAGATGGCATCTATGGAAACTGCAACTATTGCAGAATTATTATGTACACTTTATGTTTTTAAACCAATGCCATACATTTCTCTATGAAGTCACTGAAGTAAAGGCAAGAAGGTAATTTACTGGATATAGTATTAGACCTGAATTCAGGAAGACCTCATCTCAAATCCTGCTTTGGATACTAACTATGTGACTCTGGGTAAATAATTTAACCTCTTAACCTCAGTTTCCACATAGATTAAATAGGGAAAATAATACCTACCTCATAGAATGGTTATGAGGATTAGATGGGACACTGCTGTAAAGCGCTACATAAATATTAGCTATCATTATTGCAAGTTTTGATATGTGGTCTTTGTTACATCAAGGATAGGAATTCGTAAACACCTAGAAGAAACAATAATAATGAGAAAAAGTATAGTATGCAACCGAAATATCTCAACCTTGGATTATTCAGTCTAGTAACTGATAGTGAACAATGGGAAGAGAACAGTAGAAATGACATTGAACATCAATTATAATAATTTTATAATGAAATTTAACAGAAGAAAATTGATTTCTATAACAAGGAGACCAAAAAGTGCCTAAGAAGCAATTTAGTCAGAAAACACTTGACTTACCTGTCAAGCAGAAAGAGATGGAAGCTAAAGGCAACAGGATATAAACTCATTATAAAATGAAACAGATGGGTGATGGATTTTTATGAGCAGTATTTCCTCTAAAAGCAGAAACAGGCAGTAGAAGATAAAACTAGTGTAAAGAGAACTCTTGGCAAGAGATCCAACTGTGGAAGGAAGAAAGGAAACACGCATTTATTAAGGATTTATTAAGTGTCCAAGGCACTATGCTTAAGTGCTGGGGATGCAAATTTAAAAAAACCAGGGTGGTGGTGGGGAATACAACACACAAAAGGGGAACTGAAGGGGGAGGTAGAGGATATGAAAGTACCTAGTGTGGGTACAGTATTTCAAAATCTGGAAGTCAGGTTCAGACAATTTCAGGATGAAAATAAAAGGAGGGCAACAAAGAAAAAAATGGAAAAGATCTGTACAGATTTTTGTAACAAACTGTTTTCACCAGTCAAGATTATGGTTCCACCATACTTCAATTCTAATATCATTGTTCTTGTTGTAGTAACACAAAGAAAACATGAGCACAAATGTGAAGACATCTCCATCCCAAATGTTCAAACGGACTATTTGTGTCCAACGTGTAGTACAGTCTTCTGAGCTATTATTGGGCTGATCTGCCACAGATGAATACACTGTATTTTGACCTCAGCATAATGATATCACTGGTCTTCTTCAAGTACAAAGGATGGAAAACAAGAACAATGATGTTAGAATTGAAGTGTGGTGGAACTATAACATCTTCTTCGATGTGGGCATGCCAAGTTGGATAGCCTTGTGCCAGCATCTCCCAGATCTCACAATTGACACTAAAGTTCTTCAGAGAGACCTTGAGAGTGTTCTTGTACTGCTTGTTTTGACCTCCATGTGAGCTCTTATCTTGTGAGTAAAATAGTCTTTTAGGCCAATGTACATTTGGCATTCAAACAATGGGACCAGTCCATCAGAGTTTTACACCCTGCAGTAGAGTTTGAGCACTTGGCAGAGGCTTATATGTCCACTTTCTTATCACAGAATCATCTACATACACATCAAAGACAGCTTTGATGACAGCATTATTACGAAACAAGCAGATTTTTATGAGTGATATAATGTAATGGACCACATCCTTACTATTTCACAATAGTCAAAAAGATCTAGGGAATGAGATTCCACTATATTGTTTATTGATTATAGAAAGAAACTTTTGACTTGGTAAAGTCAAAAAGGCTCTCTTCCAACAAAGATGTCCATCCAAATATAAAAAACCACTCAAAATTCTTTGAAAGATAGAAATAAACATGTTCAGTTGCTGTTTTTGAAGATTAGGCAAGGCATGTGAAATTTGATATATGCCCACAATATGTTTGCCACTGCAATGGAGGAGATCCAAGGCAGTGACCATACTGAAGAAAGATTTCCTGTGGATGGTGAGGTGTTCCCAGATGTTTCTATTTGTGAATGACATTGTTATGGTTTCATTGAGTCCCAGACCATTGCTCAACTCAAATGCAGCTTTGCACACTTACTGGCCATAAGAACTTGGTCAAGTCACTTTACCTTTGCCTCATTTTTCTCATCTCTAAAATAAAGATAATGCAGGGCTTGGAGTCATGATGTCTGTGCCATCTGGAAAACCTGTGTAAAATATTTTGGCCCTCCCTTCATACCAGAGAAGAAGCTTGAATTATTATGGTGTTAAAAGATAAAATGCTGATATTATACAATACCACAGATATATCTTATGAATTTCTGAGTTTCTAAACTTTTCCTGTGTCAAATGCTGGTCTTCATGTTGTCTGCAGCTTCTGCAAAACTGCCCCCACATTCCCACTTAATTTACTATTCCCACCTGTGATATATTGAAACCACAACGAGAAAGTCATGATGTGGAAGGGATAATTTCTTAGCACTCATTTCATAAGGGTACTGTGAGGATAAAATGAGATAATTTCTATAGAGTGCTTTGCAAATCTTAAAGCATCATATAACCACTAGTTATTATTATTTTTATTACTTAACATTGTCATTGATAAGGACATTTGATTTTAGCACTCCAGGGGATACAGTGCTGGAAAACTCATCTTCCTGAGTTCAAATCTGGTCTCAGAAACTTACTAGCTGAATGACCCTGGGCAAGTCACGTAACCCTGTTTGCCTCAGTTTCCTCATCTCTAAAATAAGCTATGGAAGGAAATGGTAAACCACTCCAGTATTTGTCAAGAAAACTCCAGATGGGGTCATGGAGACTTGGACAGAGACCCCCTGCCAAGTTGACATCAAACCATTAATGACCACTCTTTGAGTTCAATGATTCTACTGATTCTAAACCTATTTAATTTTTTTCCTCAAAATAATATTATGAAATACCTCATTTAATGCTTGTAGCCTAGTCATTTAAAGCCATATCTAATCATAGGTTCTATCCAACCACATATCAAGTGATATTTAGATGTCAAGATTTCCTCTTTATTGATATAAAAACCTCCAGTTTATCTTGTTTATTGTTTAATCTTTGGACATTTGTGTATAGATTTTTTTAAAGCCATCAGTTTTTCTCCTAGCCCCTTCTTTGATTTTATCATCTATGAAATTATGGCTTTTTCTTTGATTGTAACTATTCTCTATGATTTCTAGCTTTGTGGATATACATAGGGAGTTTTCTCTCTTTCCTATGCTTTTTCAGTGTAAAGAATTTTTGCTTAAATTTTCCAGACACCTGACAAGTCAAATTTTATCATTTGTAGCTATCTTTCATCCCTGGCCATAAAAGCTGCCATATCTATATTTTAAGCCATGATCTAGAAGTCCAGTTCTCATTTGCAGACACCAGGTTTTCACTTCTTAAATTAATTTTTTTCTCTTCTGTATCCCTAGCGGGCAATTATAACAAAAACATGACCTATAACTCTGAGGTCTTTGATTTCTTGCCCCAGATATTGTAATCTTTGACAATATTTTGAAGTTCCTTCTGAGACTATCATTTTTGCCCACATGAGCTACCTAAAGTCGATTTTGTTCATCCAGTTTTGACAAGTCTTTAGAGGTTTTCTGTTATAGCTTGGATCACAGGATCCTATGAAGACAACAAGCCTCTCTATTGCTGTCATTAGTGGTCATAATAGCTTTCTCTGTCCTCCTGGGCAGGGAATTGCCATTTGCCACTACTTACAGAAATTCCCTATGACCCTTGACTGCATGATCTCACTTGTGGGTCTATAGTAGCTTTCTTTGGAGAACAAGCAGCTGGTTCCTCTTCAGATCATCTCACTCCTCCCTCTTGAGGAAATACCTCAAATCTGCTTTTGTTTTTTGTTCTTTTCTGGCTCCTCTCCCTTTGTATGATACTTCCACTCTTCAGCCTCCTAACAAAGGTCAAGCCTCACTGTCTCCCCCTCAGATCTTTCTCCCTCCTGCTTAGACTTGCCCTCACTTCTGTTTATTTAAAGAATACTTCATGATTCCTTACAACCCAGGTCTTCTTCAATTCACTTCACTTGAAGAAAATAATGATCTTACACTAGGAACATAGGTCAGATCACTGAAATAGAGCAAAAATATAAACATTGCTCACTCCATGAAAGCCATGACAACATCATCCCTCTTGTCCATATTGGTTGAGATTTTCAGATTTGTTTTTTTGACATTGCTATGCTTAATTCTTCATTAAAACCTTTGTAGCCAGTTATCACTTCTTAGTGGCTTGTCAACCCTTATGTCAAACCATGTTCCTTAGCCTGTACAATTCCAACAACCACACTGTATATCCCTTTTCTCCTTCCATCATCCTCTTGCTGTTTCAGTAACTTGTCATCTTCAATAATCCATTACATCAATTCAATTTCCTCCCTTAAAATAAAAGGGGAAAATCTCTTTACCTTTTCCCTTCCTCTGCCAATTACTTTTTCTTTTTCCTTTGTGTATCTTCTTCTTCAAGGCCATACTCCGCAATTCTCCATGAGTTATTGATTTCCTTGCATTCCTCTCTTTTTTTGAACTTTCCTTTATAGAAATCAGATAGAGAACTTAGACGTAGAAATTCTTCTCTTTCAAAATTTTCATCATTTCTTCCAAAGTTTTCTTTCTTAAATTTAAACTCTGGCCTTCTTCAGTAGTCTAAACTCTTCAAATCATTAACACAATTTTCTTTTGTTTGACTCAAGTATTTCCTCTCTTGTATTGCAAATGTATTTTTAATGGAATGGGAAAATCTTTCCCCTTTATTAATAGACTCCTCCCTAAGTTACATGGAAACCTAAGTCTCATGAGTTTGAGTCACATGGAGCCTGTGGTGGAAGGAGCTTGCTGAATGGAAGGAAAAGAAAGAGGCAGAGCTAGAGCAGAGAGAGCAAATTCAAGTTGGGAAAATATTTAACGAAGTAAATAAAAATCCAATAGAACATAGATAGTGCTGATGTGTGGTTTTCCAAGTCAATATGTGGCCAGCAGAGATTCTTATATATGGTTTAGTGGCCTCCATTTCAGTTTGAGTTTGACACTGCTGAACTAGTGGACCTCAAAGTTCTTTTCCAGCCCTATGATTCTCTGGGCCTATATTTTAATACCCACTGAGTCTGAGCTGAGCTGTCCATATGCACAGGGTTCTGGGGCCAATGATTCTTTTATTTCTACTTTACCAAAGTTCTTTTATAAAAGAATACATTTGGTTGATATCTGGGATTCTGGTGAATTATTTTTTAAAACTCTGAGATTGCATTTGCAAACCAATCATTATTCATAAAGGAGACAGTACATATGACATTCATCAGTTATCTATTCTGTTCCACCAATCAAGGGACTTAAGAACCACATCTAAGGTAGTTCTACAAACCAGTTTGAGGGAGATCCCCTTGCTGAATGCATTTATGTTTGTTGAGAAGTCCCCTGAGGACTTAAATTTATCTAAGTTCTGCAAATTATGCCTAGTTGTATTTATTTCAGTATCTAAAGAATGTGTTATTTCACTGTGAGGATGTTCCTTTATCGGTGCTGATTGTGATCCCTCTGTATCTCAGTAGATAGTCTTGGAAGGTTGTGGTGGGGTTAGGGGAAGTCACTATCTTGCAATTTCGCAGTGAACCTTGCTGAACTTGACTAAACTGCTCCTTTTACAACAGGTGTGTTTGTAGGTATATGTGGAGTCTATAGAAAAATATGTATGTATAAAGGGTCCTATGACCTTCCCTCATAACCCCCAGCTTATGGTACCTTCCCCCAAAAAATGCACACCTTTATTTTGTATGTACTTGTTCATATATATGTTCTCTCTCCTTATAGATTGCAAGCACCTTGAGGACAGGGTCTGTTTCATTGCTGTCTTCTATCCTTAGCACCTGGTACAGTGCCTGGCACAAAGTTGTGGTCCAGTCATTTCAGTCATAGTTAACTCTTCATGACCCCATCTGAGGTTTTTTTGGCAAAGTTATTGGGGTGGTTTGTCGTTTTCTCCAGCTCATTTGTGTGTGTGTGTGTGTGTGTGTGTGTGTGTGTGTGTGTGTGAGTCAGTCAGGGGTAAGTGACTTGCCCAGGGTCACAGAGCTAGTAAGTGTCAAATGTCTGAAACTGGATTTCAACTCAGGGCTTCCTGATTTGGTGCTCTACCCGCTGCACCACTTAGCTACCCCACCAGCTCATTTTTACAGATGAGGAACTGAGGTAAATAGGGTTAGGCGACTTGCCCAGGATCACACAGCTAGTGTCTTAGGTTAGATTTAAACTTGAGTCTTCCTAATGATAAGACTGCATTATCTGGTTGCTCCTGGTACACAATAAGCACTTAATAAATATGAATTTGCCTTGTTGATTCATTCTTCCTATCTCTCACCATGCCTTGAAAATAGTAGGAACTCAATAAATATTCATTGATCTTTCAAAGGTAGACTAAGATAATGAAAAGAGAAAAAAAGGGAGAAAAAATGATAGGGAATGAGGTGTGGAAGGACTAAAACCTTTTTTATTACTACAAGTTGCACAATCTAATTTCTCATTGCAGATGACAACACTCCTAGCACTCATTAAATAACCAAAAACATCAACCGTGAATAAAAAAGGAAGAAGGTGATAGCGTCGGGTTTAGTCCTTAGTGCATAGGTTCAAATATCTTGTAAAGTTTTAGGCCCAATTGAGGCCTTGTGGAGTTCAGGGCTGTTCTTGCCAAAGTCCAGCTTCCTTTTCAAAAGAGAGATCACTTTAGATTATTCCTGAACATTCGATGACTGGGGTTTGGGTAGGGGAGGGAACAAATTTTGATGAATTCTAATGGGTAAACAGGAGTACTAGGATTAATTAACCATGTTTATGGAAACACAGGTTCAGCTATGAAAGAATTAAGAGTCTGACAAAAAGTGTTTTGGGTTCTGCCAATCTCTAAACATGGGGAAAGCCCAGTCTGGGGTATTCAGTGAGCACATACATATAGCTAAGTGTATCTCTCATCATTTACTCTCTTGATAAGGATTTGGGTTACCTTTCCTGATTTGCTTGGATTTATTCAACTCTTTTGTAGGGTGGGAGGGAGGGTGTCTCGGAAATTTTTAAAAAATGGTCCCCTTATCTTCTCCAACTCTTATGTTCTAGGCTGACCCTGACTCAGATCAATTCTACAGTAGATTAGGTTCAATATTGGAACAAAATGAAAGAGGTCATTTAATAGTTGAAAAAAGAGATAATAATTGTAAAGCACACAGTGTGACCTAAGTCTTCCCCAGGTGGCTTCTAGATCTCATAATTTTTACTTTTCTTTCTAATTTCTCTCTTCAAGATACCACACTGGCACATAGCCATATTTACTGACATGCTTAGATTGGATAGAAACCCCTTAACTTCCATCCTATAGCCACTTTTAAAATATATGATTATTTCTAAGAATTTATCAGCACAAAGTTCCTATACTTGGTCCTACCTTACATTCTTGCTAGTGTTTCTCATTTCATGTGGGAACAAAAAATGAAAAGCCAAGTAGGGGGAAAAGAATATAGAATAGATGGTGAGAAGAGGAAAAGTGCCTGGTTTTAGTGAGACCCTCTCTGGCATTTCTTTTTTTAAATTAATTATTTTTTTCTCAATTAAATGCAAAAACAATTTTAAGAAATTTTTTTAAACTTTTGAGTTCTGAGTTCTCTCCCTCTTTCCTGTCATCTATCTTTGAGAAGGAGAGCAATATGATGTAGATTATGTATGTTCAGTCATATCAAACATTACAAAAGAAGATGAAAACAAAATTTAAAAAAATAAAGTAAAAAAAAGATTTGGTCTGCATTCAGACTCCATAAGTTCTTTCTATGAAGATGGATAGTATTTTTTCATCTTAAGTTCTTTGGAATTGTCTTGGATCATTGTATTGCTGAGAATAGTGAAGTCATTCACAGCTGATCATCATAAAATATTGTTGTTTCTATGTACAATGTTCTTCTTGTTCTGCTCACTTCACTTTGCATCATTTTCTATAAGTTTTCCTAGGTTTTTCTGAAATAATTCTGTTCATCATTTCTTACCATAGTACAGTAGTATTCCATTGTATTCATATAGCACAACTTGTTCAATCATTTGCCAGTTGATGGACAGCCTGTCAATTTCCAATTCTTTGCTACCTCAAAAAGCACTGCAATAAATATTTTTTACATACAGGTCCTTTTCCTTTTTCTTTGATCTTTTTTGAATACAGACCTAGTAGTAATATCGTTAGGTCAAAGAGTATACACAGTTTTATAATATTTTGGGCATAGTTTCAAATTGTCCTCCAGAATGGTTGAATCAATTCACAATTCCATCCACAGTACATTCACATCCCAATTTTTCCACATTCCCTGCAACATTTGTCATTTCCTTTTCCCATCATAATAGCCAATCTGATAGGTATGTGGTGGTACTTCAGAGATGTTTTAATTTGATTTCTCTAAATGAAAGTGATTTAGACATTTTTCCATATGACTATAGATGGCTTTAATTTCTTTTTCCTGAAAACTACCTGTTCATATTCTTTGACCATTTGTCAGTTGGGGAATGACTCACATTCTTATAAATTTGCCTCAGCTTTCTATTTATTTGAGAAATGAGACCTTTATTAGAGAAACTTGTGTAAAAATTTTCCCATTTCCTGCTTTCCTTTTAATCTTAGCTGCATTGTTTTTGTTTGTGCAAAGTCTTTTTAATTTAATGTAATCTGAATTATCTATTTTATATTCTTTAATGCTTCTGTCTCTTGTTTGTTCATAAATTCTTCCCTTTTCCACAGATATGACAGGTTAAATATTCTGTGCTGTCTTAATTTGCTTATGTTATCACTTTTTATGCCTAAATCATGGACCCACCTAGTTTATGCAAAACTGCTTTTTAGTCTTCCCAGCAATTTTTATTAGTGAGCTTTTGCATTTATCAAACAAATTACTATAGCCATTTAATGCTGTGTATTGTGTTCCTGTCTATTCCACTGACCCACCACTGTATTTCTTAGTACCATATGGTTTTGATGATTACTGCTTGGTAATGCAGTTTGAGATCTGGTACTACTCCACATTCCTTCACATTTTTTTTTCATTGATCCGCTTGATATTCTTGACGTTTTCTTCTTTCAGATGAAGTTTGTTATTTTCTCTAGCTCTATAAAACAATTCTTCAGTAGTTTGGTATTGTACTGAATAAGTAAATTAATTTATGCAGAGTGGTCATTTTTATTATGTTGACTCAGCCTACCTATAAGCGATTAATATTTCTCCAACTGTTGAAATATGATTTTATTTGTGTGGAAAATGTTTTGTAACTCTTTGGCATTTCTTAAAGAATTCTACTGACATGTTGTGGATTGATTGAACCAAACCATTCAACAATGTTTTCTGATTACTTGGTTCTGGTACTTAAATAAGTCACTTAATCCTTAATCTACAGTTTCCTCATCTGCAACATGGGCATAATGGACCAGTTTCAAAGAGGTGTAAGGATCCAATGAGATAATATATATAAATCACTTTGCAAACTTTAAAGTGCATATGAATGCTAGCTATTATTATTATTATTATTATTATTATAAAAATTTCATCCCCTTATTTATGAATTTGGAAATTTATCTTTTTTTTGGATCACTGAAAGCATGCATAGTACAACTCCCATAACAGAGAAGATAATGCAAATGATATGCCCCTTAGTCTATTTACACATGATTTATTTCATTTCAGAAAGTTTCAGTTCTCTTCTTTATATTGTCATGACCTCCTAATCTTTTATGAAAGTTCTATGAAAATTATTATATTATTACAAAATGATTTACACAGAAAAGTTGGAGGCAGATGAAACTCCAAGGCTAGATTCAAGTTTTACCCACTGACACCCATGCTCCCAGAAACATAATTAGCTTTATCATTTCACATGATTATGTACCAATTTCAGGTTTTCATAATAACAAAATCTAGGTATCTCTTTGAAAACTACTGTTTCCTCTGTCTCTAGCCACTGCAGTGCCTTTAGAGTTAACTGTCTGAAGATGTGATCTTTTGAAAAGTAGTTATGTTAGAAAAGGGCTAGCATTGTAAGAAAGATCCCATTGAACACTGGATTCTTAGGACAACATCACTGGCTCTTACCAGCTTACAGGCTCTAGAAAAAACAAACAAACAAAACCCCATTATGCCTAAATGTAGGTTTTAAGCAAAACACAACAAAGCAAGAAAAAACAAAAGATAAAACACTGAAGGATAAAAGAGAGGATTGTTTTCCTTAAAGACAGGTCTGAGGTTAATTATCTGGATAATTCAGATCAGGAGGAGGGTTTTAGAAATCCTGTCTCTTTATCTATCTACTTACATATTTATTCATCACTTGTTTACTTTCTCTTTCTGTATTTTTTTGTTCACTTATTTATCATAGTTTTCTGGATATCTTAGATACCTTCTCCATATAATTGCCTCCATTTTTAGCTTTATTTTATTCATACAGATAGCATGGAATACTAGATAGATAGCTGGCTTCAAAGCCAGAAAGATCTGAGTTTGAGTCTCACATCTGACACATCCAGGCCGCGTGACACTGGAGAAACTCCTAGGTAATTCTCAGTTCTCTGGGACACAGCCATGGAGCAGTTGCCCCTGGGCATTGATAGAAAGTGTTCCTCACTGGGAACTCCCTAAATCCATGAAACAAGATAGCTTTTTTCTAGGCTGCCATGGTCATATATTAATTTGCCCTTTCTGTAGAAAATTGTTGAGGATCTCAAACAAGGGGTACAGCTTCTATCACTTGCCCTTCTGACTATTTGGCTGATTAGTCTAGGGAGCACAGAACTTCCGTAATGGGTGAGGTTGTGCCAAGAGATCCTCCTTGACAGAAAGCACTGGGAGTGGGAGATGGCAAACAGATCACCAAGAGAGGCTGCAATGGCACAGGGCAGGGGAAAGTCACTGTGGATCTGGCTGTTATGTCACCCCACCCTCTTGGCATGACTCTTAAACCAGGCAGCAGCCTGGGGCGTGCACCGTGTGAATTGTTAGATACTACAATAAAACCCGTAATGGCTAACCTGGGGGAACAGAATTCCTCTTTAACGCCTCTCATCTCTGTTTTCTGTGAACATTACATTGTGCCATACTTTAACTCTGCGTCTTGCTAAGGCAGTGTGGTCTTGTGGAAAGGTAACTGAATCTTGAGCTGGAGATACTAGGTTAAAATCCTGCCTCTCGTGCTTATGATGATGTCAGGCAATCCTTTGATTCCCCTTCAGTGTCTCCCAAACCGCTCCCATCTAGAGCCGGGGCTGAAGTTCTTCATGCAAGCAGGGCTAGGCTTTTCAAGGAATGAGATCCCTGGAGAGCTTTGCTGTGCCAGGCCTAGAGAACTCTCAGGTTATTATCTCAGGCAGGATCACCTGTGGCTTCTACTAACAGAAGGCAAGGTGAGTCCGCAGTCCCACCACTAATCAGACCAGAGTACCAGTTTCCCTTCTTGCCCCTCCACTCTTCTCCTGGAAGCCCTAAGCATTTACATCTGAAGGAGATAAAGGCAGGGAAACCAAGACTTAGTCTGACAAATATGGCAGCCCCACTCCTCCCAGCCCACTGACTCCAAGAAAAGTTTCTTGTGTTTCTCTTACTTGTCTCAGATCATATGTCTCTGGTTTAATGTAAATCAGGTGTTGTTATTGTTGGGCTAGATTTCAGACATCCATGAGCTTGTATGGGAAAAAAATACTTCTTTATTTTCACTAATCTTTAATTGAAATGTAGCATTGTCTTCAATTATGAATGTAGATAGCAACGTTATTCTGAAAGAAGGTCCATGGGCTTCCACCAGAGGGCCAATGGGTCCATTATATAAAAAAGTTAAAAATCCCTGATTTAGATAAAAAATAGCTTAGGAAGTGTTTGGGAAGAGAACTTCTTATTTCCAAAAAGAGACCTAGATTCTAAACACACAGAGAACAAAAGAGAATACTGTTCATTTTTCTTCCATGCATAGATTCATAGATTGTTGGATTTGGAACAGATCTTTAGGGATGGGTTCCACCAATCCCTTCATTTAATAGATGAGAGAGCTGAGTTCCTGGAAGATTGTGATATCCCAGGTCACACAGGGAGTTAGGGGAAGAGTCAGAGTTAAGGACCTGGGACTGAAGACAGCATCCAGTACTCAGCAGTCAATTCTTTGTTGAGTAGGTATGCCTTCTGTGTACCCAGTATGCATGAATACTGTAGATAGAAGCCTAAATGTGAGCTATTTCATTTTCATTTTCATATGTTCACATACAACAGTTAATTTTGATATATATTTCAGAGCAAATATTAAAATACATTAATTTTCCCAACTTACTATATTCTAAATACGGAGCTAGAAACTATTCATATGAAGATAACTGGGAAATATTCCAGCCTTTATTCACTGACAGTATTCCTTTGTGTTTGGCATCAAAGACAGTTCTGATGCAAATATTATCTGGTAGGGGTGATTTTAAACCCTCATCAGTCATTAATACCTTAGTTAAACTTAATGAGTTACCTTAGTGGGGAACATTCAATCCTTTGGGGCTCTGGTTTTATATGGAAGAAAATAATGGAAAAGTCAGGTGCACTCAACATTTCCAGGCTTGGTGAAGTTCCCCCATAGGAATTCTCCAGACACTTTTGGTAAAACTGTGGGGTGGGACATGGGAATCATGATAATATTGACATGTTTTCTGAAAGGAAGAAGGCTGAAGATAAATTCCTGAAACTATTAACAATGTGTGTGTGTGTGTGTGTGTGTGTGTGTGTGTGGCTTGGATGCTAAGGGTTTCATGGGATTCTAGTTTTAGAGCTAGAAGGGATTTAGAAGCTAGTAAATTCAACTTCATTTTCAAGACAAGGAAACTGAGACTCTGAGAAGATAAATAGCTTACTAGGATCATAGAATTAGTAAGTACTTGAGTCAGGATTTGTAGTCAAGTCTTTATTTCAAGTTCAGCACACTCTCCACTGTGTCACCTGGGCACAATATAATGGAAAAACCCAACCATTATCTAATGAAGATGGACATGCAGGTCAATATCCACTCTCAGAGATTTTCTTCAAGAGATCAGATATTTGTCCTTTTTGCCCTAAGTTCCTCTAATCAGGAGCCTTACCACATTGTGGTTTATTATAGCACATGATCCCACACACATCATTAAGTTTTCAGCTGATAAAATTCCTTTCATTTACATTGGTAGAGAAACTCTTAGAATAATAATGTCAGTTTATCACCATTTGGTGCTTTACAGAGCCACAAGTTCCAGACCAGTGGAACTTCCACCTCCAAAGAGGTGACCTCAGAGTCCTGGGGAGCCCTGGCACATTCCTACTGGGTTTGTGGCACGACTCTATTGAATGTGTAGCCAATTAATTGTAGGGTGAGATGATAGGTCCTATCCTATACTCCCTAAATTAACTAAGCATGAGACTTTTGAAAAATATAAAGCAATCACTTGTACCTTTTACTCATGACAGCCCAACATTCTTCTGTTCTACTCTTCTCTGCCCATGTACATGCTCCCAACCTTCATCTGGGCAACCAGGCATTTCCAACAACAACAACCGCAGTCAATGATTCTAGAATGAACTTGAGATATATAGTTTCTTCATTTTACATATTTAGAAACTAGAGTTCAATGTCAAAGTTGAAAAGCCAGGAAATGGCAGAGCTAGAAATGAAGCTCAGGTCTTAGGTCTCTTAAGTTCAAATCCTATTTCTGTGACATTGCACTATCTCTTTGAGTTAGATGTGGACAATTCCATAATTTTTAAAAGTGTTAGGAATACAAAGACTAAAAAAATGTCCCACTATCCCTGTGCTCAGAAAGCACACTTAGAGCGATACAACCTATACAGTGATAAGGAAGGAATGTGGTAGGATGCAAGAAGGGCCAAGGAGAAATCCAAATGGCAGTAGGAAAACTTGAGGAGCGGAGGTCATTTTCTCCTGGTAGGGGGAATCAAAGAGGGATTCGTGCAATAGGTGGCATGTGAACTGTGCTTTGGAGGAAAGGAAGGATTTACTTTGGCAGAAGTGGCCAAGGGAATGCATTCCCAGAAAGAAGCAAAGGTAGGAGAGGGCAAGACGAGTCTGGGGAAAAGTTTATAGAACATTGTTAAGGGAACAAAAATGATAATAATATATAACTAATTAACAACAAATAATTATTTAATAATAATTAATTATATAAATAATTAATAATAATAAGTAAAACTGAAGTTAAGCTGGAGTCATATTGTAAAGAGATATTTGAGTGCTGAGCTAAGCGTGTTGTATTTGTAAGGTGCAAGTGTTTCTCATGTATGTTACGTATACCCACAAGGGTCTGTTTGTATGCAGCTCACAGGGAGTGGTGAACAGAGCCTCTAGAGCCCTCTCTACCTTCTCCAAAGGAGACTCATTCCTGCCAACGGGGGAGCAAGAATTTGGGGCCAAGAGACTGTCCACTCTGGTATTCTTAGGGAGGGTGTTTCAGGCTATAATTATATCTGTCTACCTCATTTCCATAAACATTGTTGGTCTAGGGGAAATATCTTTTAGTTTCCAATCACTCTCCTGGTTGCTATCTCTTAATAGGTAAGGAGATACATTCCAAGTTATATACAAAGACATTCTTTTCCTACCAAATGCCAGTTGCAGAAAGACTATCACACATTGCAAATAGTGAATAAACCCATTTATCCAAACCAAAAGCAAGGACAAATCAGAAAAGTTATATAGATGAGAATATATTAGACAGTACATAGAGTGTGCTTTTCCACTGGGAGTGAGATATCTCCACTAAACTGAGAGGGTCCCTGATCATGCTCAAGGGGAAATTCTTCAATGTAGGTAACATGATAAACTGAAAATAGAAGTACCTTGAGACATTGACTACTTTACATTTTGGTTTCTTCTCAGAGTCCTTTACTTCCTCTAGGTTTCTCTCCCTGAAGAGAACCTGAAGCTGTGAGTGCATGTTCTCTTGAAGCCAGAAGCTGGAAGCATTAGGATCTCTCTGAACCCAAGCTCTCAGCAACTCCATCCTTAATACAAGACAGACCATGGACTGACTGTTCTCTCCCCCAATTAAGAGAATTTTATGTCAACATCAGATTATATTCTATAGCAATAGGGAGACCCACCAAAGGTTTCTGAACCAAGGAAGCATTAAGATGATCATTTTTGCAGCTATTTGAAGGATGGATTAGAGAAGAGAAAGACAGAAAGCAGAAGACCATTTAGGACAATATTATAGTAGCCCAGGAAAGAGGAATATAAACATTTGAACTGAGTTGTTGACAATTTGAATGGAAATGAGTAGATGAATATGAGAAACCTGGATGGGCCTGGCAACTCCATCTTAACCTCCCACGTGAGAAACTAACAGTGAAATTTCAAGTCTGGTAAAATATTGGAATACAAGTACCATAAATAGAAATAAGAAAGGTAGAAATAGGGCTGAATTTTGTGGGGAAGATGATGAATTTAATTTTGACATGTGAAGCTGATTAAACCTATGTTGATATATTAGCAGAATGTTGGAAATATGGGACTGGATTTCATAGGATTGCTCAAGTCTGGATCTATAGATTCAGGAATCATTGACATAAATATGATAGGTGAAATGATGGGAGTGGATAAGATTATCAAGGGAGAGTTTGTAGAGAGAGAAAAATCACAGTTATCACAGAGATTTGGGGGACAACTTGAATTTAGAGGGTGGGAGGAAGAAAATAAAAAATTCTGAATGATGAAGAGACTAGCTGTTAAAACTCATGTAATAATTCATCATTAGACTTGTCATAGGATCATACATTTAGATTTGAAAGGGACTTAGAAGCCTCTTGGTCCAAGCCTCTCATTTTAAAAATAAGAACTGTGAGGTCTGAAGAGGTAAAAGAACTTACTCGTCCAAGGCTACAAAGGTAAAAAGTGTTCAAACTGGGATGTGAACTCAAGACCTCTGGCTCTGTATCCATCAATATTTCTACTGTGCCACACTCAGCTCTTTGGAGAAAACATAGTTAAATGAATCTAAACAAACAAGACATATGTGTTTTCTTAGTGTTTCCCTGCACACACACATGCACACACACACAGAACTAATGACATGAAATAGACACTCACTGACCTACTCAGCTTACATGTTATATAGTCTGAGACAGCTGGAGACTTCCTCTTGGTCATCAGGCAGGAGGCAAATTGAGAAGTAAGAAAGCAATATATTAACTTCAGCAAAAGGAGACAAGTCAGTTTAGAGATGAGTCAAGCATGGAAAAGTGTAGTGTGTGTTGAACACTGGAAGACACCATGCATGGTTTGGCCCTAATTCTTCCAGATGTGTGGCTGACAGTTCCCCAAGGGAGAAATGTGAGCACAAAATAATGAAGTACTTACTTCCCCCCTCACCTTGTAGAGATTCCTCAGTTGACGTTGATCAGTGTCCTTCAGCTTCTAAGATTAGAATGGCCTCATGTTTTAAAGAGAGCGTTCCATCCAACAGGCACGTCCCCCTTCTCACAGTTCTCCTGATTACTAACAAAATAGGTCAGATTACAAGCCCAGAGCCAGATGAGCTTCCCTCACTCTGTGTGTACACATGGCAGCAGAAGGAAGGGCACAAGGTGTCAGGGAATGGGGAGACGGGTGGCAGCCTGAGGGAGAGAAGGAAGAAGCGACCAGAGCTGGGATGTTTTTGTTCTCTTTCCCTTGCCAGCCAACTTTGGGGGTCCCTCTCTGCAGCGAATTGGGCTTCATTCAAGGGAGTGAGTCAACAGTTTGAACTCGGTGTTGGTCTATTAAGAACACTACTCATTTCATCCACATATGCATTCAGTCACAGGGAAGACATTGTTTCTTTTCCATATTATGTGGAACATTAAAAATAATTATCCAGCGATGTGTTGGGGAGTTGTGTTTTTCCTAGTGTGTGGTTCTTGGCAAGGGGTGTATGTTGGTTGGAAAAAAATCAACACAATGCTGTTATGGACAGTATTATGTCTCTGGTAAAAAGTGGTTTTGGAAGTTTTGTACTGAATAGGATTTAAAGGTAGAGACTCAAGCAGATGTATAACAAATCCTCTCTCTGGGTGACTAATTTAAAAGTTAGATGAACAAATCCCTAAAATCCATAAAGGAGAGCAAATTTACCAAGTTTTCATATTTAATTTGGATGTTGACTTGGTGTTTTTAGTCTTAAAAAATTTCCTTTTATGTACAAAGGATCAAACAGGCGAATTCTGTGGATCACTGCATTCCTCTGGTAACTAAATACAAAACTGCCTTTGCCTCTTATGAGGTAACTCATTTACAACTCAGATTTCTGAGTTACTGGTATTGCTGTACAGCAGTAAGACCTAGGATACCACTGCTGCTGAAGACCTAAGAAAGAGTATCGCACCAAAGGCAGTGAAGAGGTACATGATGGGTGTGAGTAGGCTGCAACATATAACCAATGAAGAACTCTCAGGAAAAGTAGGACCACAGGATGCCATCAAGGAACTGTATGACAGAAAGATAAGATAGTCTAATCAAGTGGTGAGAGCAAGAGATGACAGGTGGATGGATGATTAGAAGATGCCACTGATACTCTTGCGATATAAGGAGAAGGGGAAGAAGGCCTCTGGTATGTTGGGTGAAACCCCAGGGGCGGATTTTGAGAGGACATGACTGAGAACATACTAGATAGGAATGTCTCACAAACTGAGTAGACATGGATGAATTGTGGTCTGCGTTACTGACTCAGTTTTTTTGTAGTTGTATGGACTCTTGACTTACAAACAGTTTCTGCTAAGGATACTCTTTGGCGAATGATTCTCTTCTGTGGGCATCCTTCTGGCTTTCCACATTTTCTTTCCTCCTTTAGCATAATTACCAGTCGTTGCCCTACTATAATTGCCATCCAAATTATCCCATCCAACACATTACTAATCACAATCCAACACAACACTTACCTCACCTAGCAAGGTAAGAAGTGAATTCCCAAATCCAATGACTACTCAATGAATCCTCTTAAACTAGTCTAATATTTAAAAAGAGAAAGCAATGAGCAAAATGCATCCATCACATGTGACAACATGTATAAAGTTATACCAGCTATGAAAAATCTCTTACCAGCCATGACACTAGCTAGGATTTTGACCCAGATTGTATCTGTCCTAAGGATAAACACAAACCTTTGACTACAACTAAGTAAACACTGAGAAAAAGAACAAGAAATAGATAGGTATAAGACTGGGAACAGCTGGATGTGATACAAAGGATATAGTTCAATTCTGTAGTGGATTTGTGATGTCATCTTTGAGTGATACAGGCTGCAATGCTCCATGAAACCTCTTAAAATAGATGAATATTTAAAAAAAGAATGCAGTTAGATTTTCCCCCCCATGGGAGAGTATGTTAGCTGAGAAAGGCAACTATAGAATGTTTAGGGCTGGATGGAGCCTTGGAGATCTACAAAGACAAACCTCTCATTTCACAGAAGTGGAAACTGGGGTCTCGTAGTGAGTAAATGGCAACTTTTAGAAAAGATCTCAGGTCTTCTGTCTGTGAGTATAGGGCTCTTTTCACTCTCTTATGCTGCCAATAATGCTTCACTATCATTTTCTTTTAGAAACAGAAAGGGAGGCTTTGTGTCCTGCTCAATGACCTGCTCCCCCTCTAACTTCTGGTTTTCATCATGGGCCACACAATATGATTTTTCTCCCCTTGTACATGACTGGTGAATGTAAGCTGTGCTAAATGGAAAGGACGTGGGTAGCACTGAGTTGACCTGTGGGTAGTAAAGTGCTCTGATGGGACTATGTCAAAACCAGTGTTTCTTTTCATGAGCCCAAGTCTGAAAATTCGACTGAAATGAAGATAGAAAATTGAAACCTTTGCTGCCTAAATTTTCTCAAAGGAAAAATGATCTTTCATCGACATTTTCCCCATCCTGAACTCATACTCTTGTCTCCATTTCAGGTATTCATGAAATTCTTCCTTCAAATGCTACTGCTCTTCTTGGCTACCTTTGACAGGCTAACTGACTTTTGCTACGATTGGACAGTTGTGACAATGATAGGGAGAGAGACTCAACCTGTAAATTCATTGAAATAGGGAACTCCTGGGTAAGGAGATTTCCCTGGTCAATGAATGCAAGTTGATACTTTTCTGCAGTTTACAATCCTGAAGAGTCTCCTAGAACACTGAGAGGCTAAGTAATTTGTCCAGGGCAACGCAACCAATATATATATTGGAGGTGGGATGCTTTCTTGGCTTCAAAGGCCTCATCCACCATTCCATGTTGGCTGCAATAATGATAATAACAACTCTGTCCTTTTAAAAGGACTGCCCAACTGTGGATAGAAGCCTTTCTTGGAATGAGAAAGAACTGGATTAAAGTCCCTACTTTGACATATACTAGCTGTGTGACCCTAGATAAGTCACTTTACTTTGAGTGTTCTCTCATCCCTCCAAGACTAAAAGATATAGATATGTTATTGACTAGGAATCAGTAGAGATGGTTTCCATGCTTGCAGTTCCCCACACTGAGAAAATGGCCCCTCTGGAGATTTATATCTACATAGGATATTTCTAAAATCTTAGTGCACCTTTAAGCTTTAATATCTTAAAATATTTTAAGATATTAAATATTAAGATATTAAACACTTTAAGATATTAAAGCTTAACATTGCACTAAGACTTTTTGCACATCTTATATATCTATATTTATATCAACTATGAATAGATAGCCAGATAGACATCCATATAAAATCTACTTAAGGTTTATAATATACTGTCCACAGCACAACCCTATAAGGCAGATAGTACAATAATATCATTGCCATTTTAATAACAAGAAAACTGAGACTGAGAGAGAAAATAAATGATTTGCCAAGGTCACAAATCTATTAGGTATATTGAGACTGTTCCCCACTTGAACATTAGGTCTCATTGTGTGGCTTGAAGGGAGGCAGAGTAGACAGCTCTGGCCTATTCTCCTCCAACCCTTCTCCTAGGAAGAGAGTTTCCTGCCACAAGATGAGGCAGGAGATTGGGGCCAGAAGCCTGACCATTCTAGTCTTCTCAGAGAGAGGGATTACTCTAGGTGGAATTATATCTATCTCCTCCCTTAAAAATTAGTAGTCTAGATGATGTAGTTTTCAGATTCAAACTAAACTTTCAATCACTAGTTATAGATGGGAAAAGGAAAGCCCTCTATATTCAAGGACTTGAATTTCTTCCCACCAAATACCAGTTCCACAATGAGAACACACACACACACACACACACATACACACGTACACACACACACACAGAAAGAGAGAGAGAAAGCAAATAGCAAAGAAGCACATTTATCCAAGTCAATAGCAAAAGAAAAATCAGGAAAAAAATATGCAAATGAGAATATATAGCAATACAAAAGGAAGGAGTTCTTCCATTGGAGCCCTCAGCTCTCCACACCCTCTCTCTCTTCTCTCTCTCCCCCCTCCCTCCCTTCCTCTCTCTCTCTCTCTCTCTCTCTCTCTCTCTCTCTCTCTCTCTCTCTCTCTCTCTCTTTCTCTCTCTCTCTCTCTCTCTCTCTCTCTCTCTCTCTCTTCTCTCTCTCTCTCTCTCTCTCTCTTAAAAAGTAAGACTAAGTGCAAGAACAAGTCACCTCATAGAGAATTAACAATTCATTTAGGTAGTGCTTTAAGCACTTTCTTTACAAGCATCCTGTGAGGTAGATAGGGAGTATAAGAATAGGTATTGGGGATCTTTCTATGCCCATTTTGCCGATGACAATCCTAGATTCTGGCAAGCGAAATGATTTTCCTAAAGTGACACAAACGGTAAATGTCTGAGTTGTAGTTGAAACCTGGGTTTTTTGATTCCAAATAGAGAATTCTTTCCACTGCTATAAACTGAGTCTCAGTCATGCCGATCCAGTGCTTTAGGTTCAGGACTGCATCAAAATGAGATGCTTATCAACCACTTTCTTGCTATTCAGTTGTTTCAGTCATGCCCGACTCCTCGTGACTCCATTTGGGGTTTTCTTGACAAAACTATACCACAGCAATTTGTCTTTTACTTCTCCAGCTCATTTTATAGATGAAGAAACTGAGGCAAATGGGGTTAAATGACTTGCCCAGGGTTACATAATGACTAAGTATCTGAGACTGGATTTGAACTCAGGTCCTCCTGACTCCAGGCCTAGCACTATTCACTATCCCACTAGCTGCCAATGTCAACCCTCTAGCAATTAACAAAAGGAGATTTATATGGTCATAGCACGAAAAGGATATAGTTCATAGCGCTGCTTAAGTGAGATATAGACCCCATATGGAAATATATGTCATCAAAAGCTTGTGCTGAGTGTGGTGACTTCCATAGCTATGGGCTATCTGTCAACTCTGAAGGGCACTCACTCCTGTGCTATGGCTCTAGGTGCCTGGGAAGGTCTATCAACAGCCAGAGTCTTCAGCTGCCTGAACCCATCAAGTCTCACAAACAGCTTTCCTTCCTTTTAGGGAAAGTAGCCCAGCTCATATGACCAACATTGTTCCTACTATCACCACACTGCCCTTTGTCAGAAACACCTCAGTAGTAGGATACACATCTATCAGGATCCAGGAAAACCGTTAAAGAATGTTATCTACAATGCCCTTCATTGCACATTTATTATAGGATTCACATATGAGAGTTTCTTCCAAAACATCCTGTCTATTAATTAGCTGGCTGTAAGCCCAGTTGGTTACTGAAGGCATAGCTCCTCCTGGGAATAGCTCTGCCTTGGTTTGACATACTTAGAATCATGACAATGTGGGGCTGGGAAGGAAACATAGAGATCACCTAATTCAGTTTCCTCATTTTATAAACAGGAAAATATTACAGTCACTGTCAGAGACACTGTCAGAGTCTAGTCAAAATATTAGTCTACTCCTCCTCTTTCTGCTTCTCCTCCTCTTGCTACTAGCTCTGGCTCTGAAACTGTCTTGAAGACTTTGCAAAATACATATAATATTTTTCAGTCTGTTTTCTTGTCAATAAAATGAGAAAGTTGGATTAGTTGATCCTTAAGGTTCCTTTTGGCTCCAGATTGTTATGATTCTAAGTATATGTTTAGAATAGTACTATTCTACTACTACTACTAACTTACTAGTACTTTTACAACTACTACTACTATGTCTAGTAAAAGTAGTACTAGCACTACTACTAGCAAATAATCAATAATGGTTAGCATTCATATAACACTTTAATGCTTTATATATGGTATCTCATTTGATTTTCATTAGGTGTCATGCTGACAGCCATGTCTTCAAACTCAGAACATTTGAGATTTTCAGATGATAACCGTATCAACTATGTAGATGGGAATTTGGGGTTGGGGACGGTGGGAGAGAGAAGGGAGTAATATATTCAAAGGGATCACACTAATCTTGTCATTAAAATGTGACACATAAATGCAATCAATACAGCTTGAGTATTTCCTTTCTAAAGGGCTTCCAATTGCCTTAAATGGTCTAGATCACCTGGAAGTCCGTCAGGTCAGAGTGCTTCATAATTTTCTACTCTAAGAAATAAATGTATGGCACTATTGGAACCATCTGTACCTCTTTCCTTTGTCGGCAATGAAAGAAGAGCTTTGTAACTTGAACACTTCTGTGATGTCAGCCAGTTTCCAAGGAAAGGAACCTTTTTTGATCTCTCTGTGTTTTCTTGGGGCCATTTGGTTCACAGGTCTTTGGATGAATTGTAACCAAAATGGCACCCTTTACTCAAAGCTATCTCATGGCATCAAAACAGTAGAATCCATAGAAAGATTCAATTCAATTCTGAGGGATGAGTTGTTTGTGTGTGTGTGTGCATGTGTTATGATATAAGTTGCTTGACATGTTTTGAAACAAGTATTTTCATGTTTGCTTCATAACCCTGAAAAGAGTATATCCATATTGTCCTGCTCAATGTATGCCATATTCTGATGAGGTAGAAAGAGAGCCATGAGCGGAATGATGTCATTTTCTTATGTTTCTCAAGTGGTCCTCATTAAATTTGCTGAACAGACTATAAAAAGGATTTTTAAAGCCAGGAAAAACTGAAGGCAGACAATCCCTTGTTCAGAGAATGAAATAGAGTAAACCCTAACACATGGACCAAATAATATAGCCTTTGTTTTATGTCATAATTTCTTCTTCCCTAATGCCTGCCCCTGAGATGGATAAGGGACTTGATTTTGGAGGTCAACTCATGGGACCCTTGGAAGTTGGAGAAATAGCACTGCTAACTTTATGATTTTTTGAGCAGGGCCACTGCTGGACCCCAAGAGCCCCAGGCAGCTTAACCAGTTAAATTATGGAGACTGCCTCCAGTAGGGTAGGTTTCATGCTTTATGAGTTTGATAATATTCAAAGCTGAAACCATTAAATTCACATCTGGGGGAACCCTGTATGAGTAAAGGTAAAAAGGTCAGTAAGAAATGTTTTTAGAACAAAAATGCTATCTTCCCTGAGGGGACTAACTGAAATGAATTCAGTATTTTGTTGATTGAAATCAGTTGTTTTAATATAAAATCAATAAAACATAAGACCTTTAACAAGACCATTTCAGTTCATGGATCCCAATTCTCCCACTGTCTAAGTTACTCCTACATTAAAATATCAGCTCCTTTAAATCTACTTTAGCTCTCTCAAGGTGAGTATACCCTTGCTAGAGTAGTCTATATTTATTTCCTACAGATTTAAAGTCAAGAAATTTTAGTGACTAAGATTTGCCCAGTTTACAGGACTAGGGGCTCCTTGTGGAGTACTTTTTTTTCTTCCCAATAAGGACCAATTGCTTTGCAAATCTCAACGTCATCTTATTATATTGTACTTTACAGCAATTATTTCATTTTATTGTTACAATGACCCTGGGAGGTAGATAATAATGTTGTCCCCATTTTACAGATGAGAAAATTGAGGCAAATAGGAGTTAAATGACTTAGTCAGGGTCATATGGATACTAAGTGTCTGAGGACAGATTTGAACTCAGGTCTTCTTGACTTCAGCCCTGGAACTCTATCCACCACATCATCTAGCATTTGATACAATGCTTAAAAGTTTGCAAAGCACTTTACATATATCATCTCATTTGATCCATATAATAAACACTCTGAGATAGGTGCTGTTCTTGTCCCCATTTTATAAATGAAAAAACTGAGGGGATAGAGCTTAAGGGATTTGTCCAAAGTCATACAACTAGTGTCTCTGGCAGAATCTGAACTCAGATTTTTCTGATTTTAAGCTTAGCATTCTATCTACTATACCACTTGGCTGCCTTAGGATGATGGTCTTGAGTTGGGTTGTTTCCTCAGTTGTGTGCACTTCCCTTCATCCTCCTACATGTGGTCTTGGTTACCAAAAGTCCTTCTGATGATATTCCATCTAGAACAGTAGCTTTCCATCTAAGGCAGGGGTGGAGAACCTGCAGCCTCGAGGCCACATGTGGCCCTCTAGGTCCTCAAGTGCAGCCCTTTGAATTCAAATTTCACAAAACAAATGCTTTTAGTAACGGGATCATCCTGGATGACTAGATGTAAAACAAGAAATATAATTTTAGCTCCCTTTGACTCCATCATTTTGTGACTTAGATTTCCTAAATCAATCAACCAAGAAATAATCATAGTAACTGACATTTCTATATCAAATTGAAGTCTGCAATCACTTTCTATGTCTTATTGCATTTGATCTATATGGCAAACACTGTGGTGTGTACTGAAGGGATTATTATCCTTATTTTAAAAACAAAGAATCTGACACTCAGAGAAGGAAAGTAACACACATGGTAGCATGGTGAATGGCGTGCCAACTTGAAATCAAGAACTGGCTTTGAATTCAACCTCAGACACTGAGTGTATTTCCTTGAACAAGTCATTGAACCTTTCTAGATCTCAATTTCCCCATACAGAAAATGAGTTATAATAACACTAATTTCACCATATTGTTGTGAGAACAAAATGAGATAAGACCAGTTGTATCAATTTTTAGGGCAGTTTGGGGGTTTAATAGCTTAAAACTGCACAAAAATTTGTGGGACACTTTGTATAAATTGCTAGCTACTACTATTATTATTAAATGACATCCATAGTAACATGGCTATTAGGAATTGGACACAGTTTTTAAATTCAATCTTCCTGACTCTAAATCCATTGGAAAGGAGAGGAGAGGGGAGAAGAGGAGAGAATGAAGTCAGGCAGGTTAGGAAGCTAGTAGTATGGACTGTGGGACTGGAAGTGATGCCTGTGGAAGTCCTTCCCCTAGGGTCTGCTTATCTTTGCTGAAGATTTTGACTCTCAAATGACAAGAGGCAAAGCCTTTGACTTGCTTTGGACCCATAAGCATTATCTTTCAGTTTGTAAAGTCTGGTAATTTCTTCTTCCATGGGTTTTTTGTTCCTGAAACCCATTCATGCTGCCAATCATTAACATCATCAATAACGATAATAACGCTAACAAGCATTTATTAAACACTAATTATGCGCCCAGCATTATGCTAAGTACTTCTATATTTACCATTCTGTAAAATGGCCTTTTGTTCAGTGGGAAGTAAATTTTCCAAATTGCCTATGTCTTTTGCACTGAAGAAAGTAAACAGTCAAGTTTGTTGTCTAAGCACAAATGCTACTGAAATAACCCTGTTTGAGAAAGAGTGGGTCCCTCAGCCTTGGAGATTTGTTTGGTTAGTGACCTGAAAAGAGTCCTCTCTAGAATGTTTGCTTGGAGACCCATAACTTGATTGGATCCCACAGTATTATCAAACCAATGGCACCATCCAGTTTCCAATTTGAGGCTGTTGCCCTCCTCGGTTGCTTCTACCAGATACACATAGACATCCAACAGATACACATTTACTGCATAATCACTGGAAAGGGGACCACACTATGACTCAATCAATATATAATATTGTGAACTTTTTCTAACCATGGGGCACTTACACAAGTCATTGTCCTAAACTTGGAAATTTAATTAAAAGTTTGGCTCCATCTTCCTCTTTCCCCTACACATTTAGAATAAATAGACTAAACTCAAAGAGAGATTTCTGGATGTTGACTTGAAATAACATCTGGTAATTTAGCCACTCTCTAGGCTGATCTAGAGCAGTCTTTTGATGGAGAAGTACAGGCCAAGGTAGACATAGAAGAGAGAGTCAAAAATATGGATTTGTCATGTTTTCAGTATTCAGAGGAACTGCAAAAAGTGAATGGTTATTGATTTTGTTCGTTCAAATTGTCTAATAATATCTAATAATGACATTAAAATTGAGGAAAAGGTTCATTGTGAATAGGATTTCATATATACCCATTTCTCCTGTTTTCAGATTTTAAAATTCCTGATCAGAAAAAATACAAAGTCCACTTAGAT